>JAKWJD010001757.1:18910089-19507066 GCA_027705065.1 Solanum peruvianum | reverse complement strand
TGCTTAGTCAAGTTCGTCAATTGGGAAGCAATAGAGAGAATCCCTTGACGAATCGGCGGGTAGTAGCTAGCTAACCCAACAAAACTCCGTATTTCTGACACATTAGTGGGTCTTACCCAATTCTTCACTGTTTCAATCTTAGAAGGATCTACCATCACTCCTTCCTTAGAAACCACAATGCCCCAAGAAGGACACTGAATCTAGCCAAAAACTCACACTTGGAGAATTTCGCATTTACATAAAGCTTTTTCTTCTCAACAACTCTAACACCATTCTCAAATGCTCCTCATGTTCCTTCTTACTTTTGGAGTATATCAATATATCATCAATAAACACAATTACAAAGAGGTCCAAGTATGGCTTGAAATCCCCGTTCATCAAGCTCATGAAGGCAGCAGGGGCATTCGTAAACCAAATGACATTACCACAAATTCATAATGCCCATAACCTAGTTCGAAAAGCAGTCTTTGGCACATCCGTTGCTCGTATTTTCAATTGGTGATAACCGGACCCTCAAGTCAATTTGAGAAGACACAAGCACCTTGTAACTGATCGAACAAGTCATCAATGCGAGGAATGGGGGTACTTGGTTCTTAATAGTTACTTTGTTCAACTGTCGGAATCTATCACATTCGAAACTCCCATCCTTCTTCTTCACAAATAACACCGGAGCACCCCAAGGAGATGCACTTGGTCTAATGAAGCCTTTACTCAACAATTCTTGAAGTTGAGCCCTTTAACTCTCTTAACTCCGCGGGAGCCATTCTATAAGGAGGTTTATAGAAATGGGGCGAGTACCCCGGTTCAAGATCGATACAGAAGTCAATATCCCTATCTGGTGGCATACCAGGAAGATCTGCAGGAAAAACACATCCAAAAACTCACAGACTACCGAAACTGACTCAATCGAAGGTACTTGAGTAGTGTCATCCTTGAGATGTGCCAAGAAAGCTAAAACACCCTTTACTCACCATTTTCTTAGCACCGAAGAAAGGAGATAATACGCACCGGACTGGAAGTGTAGTCGCCCTCCCACACTAACGGATCTGCCCCAGGCTTGGCTAACGTCACCGTTTTGGCATTACAATCCAAAATCGCAAAGTTTGGAGAAAGCCAAGTCATACCCAGAATTACATCAAAGTCACCCATTTCTAAGATGACCAAATCTACGTAAGTGTTGCTCCCCCCAAAAAATTCACCAAACAAGACCTATACCTGTTTTCGACTATCACAGACTCACCCACCGGAGTAGAAACACGAATAGGCGCGTGTCAAGCATTCACAATGTAAATTCAACCATTAGCAAATGAGGAGAAGATACATAAGAAAATGTGGAGCCAGGTCAAATAATACAGATGTCATGCAATCACAAACCAAAGATTACCTGTGATAACAGCATCAGACGCCTCCGCTTCAGATCTCCCAGGGAAAGCGAGCAATGAGCCCCATTATTTGTCTGTCCGTTGCCCCTACCATGTTGTGTAGTAGTGGCTCCGTTTTTGCTCTTCACCTCTGTCGTTCTGGTGACCACCATTACCTCGGCCACCACGCCTCCAGAATAACGACTCTCTACCATTACCACCCCTACCTCTAGCCAATGGGGTTCTGTAACTCTGGTTTGGACAATACCTCTTAATGTGTCCAATCTCTCCACATCCATAACTTCTCTGGGTTCACGCATCGTCCTCTCAGAGAAGTGTTGACCGTTCTGAGGTGGTGACCCCCAACTACAGTCTGTAGTGAAGACTGAATTGGTCGACTTGCGTAACCTCCGGAGCTCTGTCCTCTAGAGTGAGAACCATTAAACTCACCTCCCCTTCGAAACCTCTTTGATGTAGACGTTGTGGTGAAGTCATCCGGTTTCACTCCTTCCACCTCTATCACAAAGTCTACCACCTCTTGGAAGGATGTTGGATTTTATTTGCCGCTATCTGTAAGCCGCTGTGGAAATCCGCAATTCTGACCTCAACCCCTTCACAAAACGGCGGATCCGTTCTTGTGGACTGAAACAGAGTTGGGTGGCGTATCTGGATAGTGGCGCGAAATTTAGCCTCGTATGCATTAACCGTCATTCTTCCCTCAAGACTCAAGAACTCATCCCTCTTTCTATCTCTCAAAGTCCTTGGGATATACTTCTCCATAAACAGGGTAGAGAATGATCCCAAGTCATAGGTGGTGCTCTGTTGGTTGACACTCACATGTGAACGCCACCATATTTGGCGTTCCCTTGGAACTGATAGCTCACGAACTCGACACCAAACCTCTCTACTATCCCCATCTTGTGTAGTAGCTCATGACAATCAACCAGAAAAATCATAAGCATCCTCAGATTCTGCACCCCTGAAGACTGGAGGTTTCAATTTCAAGAACTTACTGAAAAGTTCGTGTTGATCGTGTTGTCATGATAGGCCCAGTAGTCAGACGGGAAATGTGCCTATTCCCCAATGATGCATCCATGCGGGGAGCCCATAGTAGCCGCATGTCGTATCTCTGAAACCGGAGGTGTTGGTGCAGAAACCACTGGAGGTGCCTGACCCTGATCAGACAACCCGCTAACATAAGCCAGTACTTGGTTGATCATCTCTGGGGTAGGTTGGGGTGGCATTTCCTCATTCTGCTGCCCTTGTTCATTCTCCCTTCCTCACCCTCTCTTACCACATCCTCGGTCGGTGGAGGAGTCCACTGCCCTAGTATCAGATGGGCTAGGGGCTCGTCCTCTCCCTCTAGAGGACGTCCTCCCACGACCTCTTCCACGGCCTCTTGCCGTTGTTCTTCCTCGAGCCACAGCCCCAGTGGCTGGCTCAGACGCTTCTTGTCGTGCCGTAGTTGCTGCTGCTGTGCGGTCGTTGCTCTAGTTCTAACCATCTGCGAAATAGAGTGAAGATGTTCAGATACCAATTTGTATCACCTAGATACCAATTGGACTCAAGTAGTAGCTCGAAAGAAAGAATGAAAGAATGGAATTTTCCTAAAGTCTTATAGCCTCTCAAAGAAAAGTAAAGGCGTCCCCCTACACGTTCCTTAAGACTCTACTAGACTCGTTCTTGTGTGATGAGACCAACGAACCTAATGCTCTGATACCAAGTTTGTCACGACCCAAATCGGGGACGCGACTGACACCCCACATTTACCCTCCTATGTGAGCGAACCAACCCATCTAAAACCTTAACATTTCAAGATATATCAACAGAAAATAATGCGAAGACTTAAACTCATTAATAAAACAATTCAAAACTATTATTATATCCCCAAAATCTGGAAGTCATCATCACAAGAACATCTATCCTCAAATACTAAACTAAGAACATCTAAGAAAACAAAATAATAGAAAGCTAGTCCATGCCAAAAGTCAAGGCATCAAGACTTGAAGAAGAAGATCCAGTCCAAGCTAGACGCATTCGCTCACACCTGAATTTCCGAAAGTAGTGAAGACTGGCTAGATCTACTTGTGGTTGAAGTTGACGGAACGTTCGCTGCATTCCACATATAAAGAAGAAAACATAAAAGTAGGGGGGTCAGTACAACCACAAGTCTGAGTAGATATCATCGGCCACTCAAAATAGGGAACAATATATATCAATAATAATGTAATCACTACAACTTCAATACTCACATGTAGCACAACAATTACTTTATCATTAACAATTTCCGTCAAGTTCATACATGAGGTCTCAAGCCTCAATACCATACTCATTTGGGAATTAAGTTCATTAGATTGAGTTATTCATTATCTTCAAGATTCATTATCTTCTTCCTCTTGTGTCGGTACGTGACACTCCGCTCCTCTAATTCTATCCTGGTGTCGAACGTGACACTCCGATCCTCATATTCATTCTATCCTGGTACCGGAACGTGGCACCCGATCCATATACTATCCTGGTGTCGGAACGTGACACTCCGATCCTCATATTCATTCTATCCTGGTACCGGAACGTGGCACCCGATCCATATACTATCCTGGTGTCGGAACGTGACACTCCGATCCTCATATTCATTCTATCCTGGTACCGGAACGTGGCACCCGATCCATATACTATCCTGTGTCGGAACGTGACACTCCGATCCGACTCCTGGACTCATCCTATCCTATATCTATCCTGGTGTCGGAACGTGACACTCCGATCCTCATTTACTATCCTGGTACCGGAACGTGGCACCCGATCCCCTAATTCATCAAGCCTTCTTTTACACTAAGGCATCCTCATTATCATTATATAATTTATCAAGCCTTCTTTCATACTAAGGCATCATCAATCTTATTATATAATATATCAAGCGAATTAGGGTTCTTTCAAGATTTGGTATTCAATAGCTTCATCATGCTTTGTTAATTCATCACAATTTCGAAATCAAATCATGCAAGCATACAATTTAAGCACATAGCAGGGTTTACAATACTATCAACACATAATATTCACTATTAAGAGTTCACTACGAATATCGTAATATAAACCATAACCTACCTCCACCGAAGAATTGAAATCAACAAGAAATTCCCAAGCTTTGTTATTCTCCTCAGCCTCTCGATCGATCTCTCTATCCCCTTTCTGTTCTTTCTCTTTTGTTTTCTTATGTTCAAAACCCTCTTTCTTTTACCCTAATTAACTTATAATTAAGTGTGAAAAAGGACAAAAAACCCCACTATTAACTTAAGTTCCCCTTTTAACCCCTAGTAATAGACTTATTAATGTTAACCTAATCTAATCTTCTTATAATTAGGAAAGAATAGTCAAAAACGACCCTTAAAACGTGTGGAGAAATCCTAAACTGCCTGGATTGCGCAGCCTGTGACGGGCCGTCGTGCCTGCGACGGTCCTCACGATGGCCGTCGCCACCTCCCAAATTCCAGGGTGGTCTGTGACGGCCCGTCACCCCTGTGACGGTCCGTCCTGCACCTCCGTCATGACGGTCAGAAACTCGTTTCTTGCACCAAATTCTCAAAAGTTGAAGTGTTTTGCAACGGAACTCACGACGGTTCGTCGTGTATGTGACGGCACGTCCTGCAGGTCCGTCACAATTTACAGAGAGTCGATTTTCAGTACCCAATTTCAGAATTTCTAAGTATTTGCAACGATACACCCTCGACGGGCCCGTCGTGCCTACGACGGTCCGTCGTGGGTCTCGTAGTATTATGGCCCAGTTTTTCCAGAATAAATCTGCTGCTCAAAACGACTAAACAGGTCGTTACAGAAACTTACATAAATATACTATAATAAAAAAATATTTATCATTTATAGCAAATATTTTTTTACCTCACTTGATCACTTTTAATTCATTTATAATACAAGTTTAATACATATTACAAAGAACAATTTATTATTCACATATATACAAATTTCATGATGAATAATATATTTATCACACATTTTAATACACTTATAATACAATGTGACAATTTTTTTTACCAAACAAACATAATATATTTCAAAAAACAATTATAATTCATATATTTGCATACATAATTCCACTTTTAATACATATTACTGATTTAACAAAGCATTGCTATAAATGGTAATAAACAAAAAGTATCGCTAAAATCAGTAATACTTTTTAAAATGTTTTAATTTATGTAATTTTTCCTTATAAAAATCAGCATTCAATCCAAAATTTGACAATTAGGCCCATATAAGTAATATTTGTCAACAAGGCCCATTAAAAGGAAGTACAAATTTGTCAACAATAATGTGGTCCAAGTATTAATTAACATGGTCCAAGATATATTTAATTAGATTTTATCATCAATGTTCTACTTGTGGAAAATTTGATTTATCCGTAGAATTTAAGTTTTATATATCGTCAGTATAAAAAAATATCAGTATTAAGCTACCTTTATCTGTTAAAGTTACTAACTTATTATTTTTTAAAAATATTTACGATCTCACATTCTAGAAGAACCTTATAAAGAAAAATTTTATACATATAATGTTTAAACTCGAATCTTATTGGGTTGGGCCTTAATCTAGTTTGTCACTGTCTTTTTCGAATTGGGTGGGCCTGGGCCTAAATATCTCTAGAGTGGTAGATGTTACGTCGAACGCGAAATTGAGAGCAACTTGACTGTGAATAGGATGGTAAAACTTACATACACCGAGTAGGGGCCAATGGAGCCTAGAGTATCGTATCAGATTTATCCTCGTACTTTTTATGTGAAATATAAATTTATATTTAGAAATTTATTAAATTGCAATAAATAATAGGTATGATCCATATTTTAGTTTTTAAAGCTAGTTTAATGCTAATAATTAACCTTAAAGGTGGATCCCCTAGAGTTAGAATTAATTTGACACAAATATATATTATATCAGTCTAATGAATCCAAGACACATGTCTTACATATACACATGTATGATGTATCTGCAAAAACTTTGATTATAATATGTATTCTCAGTTGAAACTTTTAATTCTTATGATTACTTTCTGATTGGATATAAACGTTCGATACAAATAAGTATTTATCAAAAATAACAATACTACTTCAATAGACACTCCATGTTTTGATTACTTTGACTTCTTTCATAGAGATTTCGCATTTAAATTCTCGAAGGAACTGTTTTCTTAAATAGAGTGTATATCATCCCCAACAATAAGTGTAAGTTCAAATTAGCCAGATTAATAAAGTTTGTATTGTATGTTTAAAGCAAGAAGAAATTTGAATCAAAAGTCGATATTTCAAAGCCAAACAAATTATTTTTTTTGGATAGATCGAAAATCGATTTTTAAAGTCAGCAAAAAGAAATTTGAATAAAAAATCTATTATCTTATAGCCAAAAAAACAAAATCTTAAATTAAAAGTAGTTCAATGATATGATCTTGTTTTTTTTTAAAAAAAGAAAAATAAATATAGTAAAGAGCAATTTATCTATATCGATATTTACATTAAATTATATATATTTATTATTTTAAATAATTTAATAAAATAAAATAAAGAAGTAATTATGATTATACAATTCTTTTTATTATAAATGTTAAAAAAAAGTATACATATGATGAGTATCAAGTTGTTTGGGACTTAGGACCAACCCTTAAAGAATCAATGTGGACCCTAAATGGCTAAATAACATCCTTCATTTATTCTTTGAAAAAAAAAAATTTCTAATTTGACCACTATATATTTTCTAAAAGTCACATCATTTTAACTAATATAATCTTTTTTTCCCCTTTTCAAATTATGTGGGTTGGTTTCTTTAATTAAAGGAGAGTCCTGAAGTAACAATAAATTTTATCTGTGTAATATACAAGTCAGAGATTCATCAAAGCATTGTTGAAGTTATTTTTGATGAACTAATCTTCAAGAAATTTTACGTCGAATTTAAAAGTTATATTCACGTTTTTTTCTAATAACGAAGTGAGATTTAAAAAAGAGATAAAAAGATAGCCATACAATATTCTTATGATTAAAATTTAAAATCATTAAACTAGCATCTTTCTAAACTAGGTACAAAATCTTAAAAATAAGATAATATTAACAAAGTAGGGTTTTATTAAGAATTTTTGAAATGCATGTGTCATCCACACTGCCTCTATTTTATTTTACCACTTTTGAGTTCTAGATGCTTTTATAAAAGTCACGTTCTTTCTTGTACAGATGACTAAGAGTCATGTTCTATTATGAACAATGACTTTTCATAACAGTTATATTCTTTTACGAAAAGATTGTTCAATTTAAAACCTCTAAATATTACAAAATATCCAACACTTGGTTCTGATCTAAACTATTGTCTTTTCAAGTTGCAATTAAGATATTATAGGCAAAATTTGCAAAGACGCAGTTATATATGCATTAAAGACATAAGTTCAGTTTTAGAACCCACAAAAGTTACGTGTCTTAGTTCCCTAAGCATTTGCCAAAACAAGTCTAACTTTTGTCTTACGAATTAAATAACTATACACAAAATTTGCGAGGTATAAATTATGTCTTACAAAAAATAATTAGTTAAGTTTCACAATTCAAAAAGTTAATACTTCTTGGTTATGAATAGAAACTACACAACTTATATCTAACAAGAACTTTTGCCTTTCGAAATTAAGATATAGTTAAGGATACTTTGACCTATAAATTTCATTAAATGAAAAATATGAACAAAAAACTCCCAATTTAAGGGCTAAAAATTAAAAAGCACTCTAAAATAAAAACAATTAGTAGAAAACTTGAAGGTTAAACTTTAATCTATATAAGCCCATTGCTTTCTAATGATGATTAGGTAAGAGATAAGATCAACTCAAACAAATAAAAAGATGACTCTAGGATTTAAACTCCATGATCTCAACTTTTAATATTCTTAACATGACAGAAGACCTTAGTCAATTACGTGGTGTGTCTTTGACAAATGTCAGTGACAAAGACGACATTAATTTGGTATACGAACACACTTCATGAGTAAATTTATATATAACCTGTCTATAAATTTGAATGCTCGACATAACTCGATAGTTTTAACACAGATCTCATATATATGTGTCAAAAAATCACTTAAGACGCAAAATCTTGTAAAATATAATTTTTAAAATTTAAAATTCATAAATTTAAAGATTATAAGGAATAATTTGGCATCCACATTCAATGGTAATGAAACTATAAAAGTAACATGCTTTTTTTTTTCTTTCTAAAAGGGAAAAGAACGTACATTTTTCCTCGTTCGTTCTTTTTGTTAAATAGGTTTAGCTTTTACGTTTTCTTTAAAATTTAATTTGACGATTCGATATCTATATATTAAGTTTTTATTAATTTAAATATATGTCGAATAGTTCATAGGAAGATAAAACATTTTTGTTGAAAAGTTTGACTAAGGATAAAGCAATGAAATTTCTATTACAAAGATTTCGAATTTTTTTAAAAATAAATACACACAAAAAATAATAAAGAGATTTAATATTTTATATATATATGCACATAAAGAAATATATATGTAATGTAATTTTCCTAATAAAGTGGAAAAGATTTGAATGTGTTGGGTAGAGAGAGGAATATATTTTTGTTTCTCATTTGATGTTCGATAATTATTTTAGGACCTCAATTAATTAGAATATGTATCCAATCAATAAAAGTGAATCGTTCTATTCTAATTAAGGATAAATAAATTATATATTTACAAAATAACTTTTGACTTTAAAGAAGTATATATAACATATCAACACTAATTTATCTAATTTAATATTTTGATATAGTACATAAGTTTTGTACATATTATAAAAATTACAATAGAAAATGAATAAATACTCATAACTTTAAATATATAATATTTAATATATTAAATTGTAAGATTTAAATTTAAATCCGTCACTATAACAAATTCGATTTCCAATGGGTCGAGCAATTAAAGAGATACGCAATTATTTTATGTATTCACTATTTATCAAGTGATTTTTTTTTTTAAAAATTGATTTCAACGAACAATTATTAGATTTCGATTTCAACAAGTTGCAAATTGCAATCACCCTATATTCAAAAAAAAAAAATATTAAATATTTAACTAGGCACTATGGGTCGACATGCTATCACTAGAGTATAATTTTAATTGAAAGGTCCAGGAAGTAGATGATTATTTAATAAATTTTGTTCGACCTTTTCTTTAAAATTTAATGTGAATCACGTAAAAACAAAATAAGGAAATTAAAGAATTTTAAAATTAAGTTAAAGAATTTTAAACAAAAGTTCATTTAACAAAATCTAAATTATAGATAATTTTTTTAAAAAAAGAGAGACATTTTTTTAACGATTAAAAGAAAACTAAAAAAATAAATTAGAACAAATAAAATATTCATTATGAAAATAATTCAACAAAGTAATTGTGTAACTACTATTTTTGAAGAAAGATATAATTTGGTACTCGGTGACGTATTGAATTAACGATCCAATAAATGTGAAAATAAAAACAAACATTTGCTGATGATAGCATTGACAGAATCAGGATATCATATTTCGTAAAGTTGTAGACCCTGTATTTATATTAAAAAAGAAATTAACTAACTGTATAAATATTTATTAAAACTTAAATATTAATAGCTTTTCCATATTCCTTGAACACTTTTGCTATAATTTTTCAAATTCATAAATTTTAAAATAGTTATCGACCCATTTTTTCTCTCTTGAGCCTCTAACTTATCAGCCTATATACCAATAGGTTCCTATTTTAAGTTGAAAAAAAAAATATTACTTTATTTAATCGAACAATTATGTATGTAATTTAAAAATTAAAAGATAATTTATCATGTAATTATAACATTTTTTATCTTTTTTTTTTAAATAATGCTTTAGTTATTTTCAGTTCATCTCTGAACATTAAATGACATGTAATAATTATGAATGTTATAGTAAAATTATTACTTTATTTTTTTAAAAAAAATATTAAATATGAAAAAAAATATCACGAAAAATAATTAACAATTTTCTTCAATTATCCCCCATATAGTGACAACGTGGTGGAAACACTTGTTCCAATTTTATACTTTGTTTCTTAAGTCAATTTTGGAATAATGCTCTAAATGCCTCAAATTTATGAGTTGTCCAAGGAAACAATTATATATATATACTCTACTCTCCGTTTCGAATCATATTTCACTTCTCGAGAATTAAATAAAATAATTTTATTTAATATTAAATTATATCAAATCTTTCATTCAATATATGAATTCTACTTATAGAGGTGTTTGATAATTAATTCGTCAACTCCATTTAGCTTGTTCTTTCTGAAATCTACTCATAACTTTCGAGATAAAATTCAGTTCATCAAGCAATTTTTTTATTGTTGATTAACTTTCTGTAAGGAGAAATTGGTAAATTTTTTAATTAAATATGAAAAAATAAAGTAAAATTTATTTTAAACGAAAAAATCAACATATAATATTGTCATGGGGTCACATTAATTTCCATCTCCTGATACCTAACCCTAGGAATTCAAAGGCTAGATATTCAACCAAATGCTTTGAACCGATTCAATATTTACTCGTTTCATATATTTTTTTTTTTATATATGTTCATATTTATTTGTCTATTTTAACAATTAGAAAGGACAATAACTTTTTTTCAAATATGCACTTATTTAATTCTAGAAATTTTCTAGTACTACTAAGATGTAAGCATGCTTTTTGAAAACCAGAAATACATTCATTATACATGTGAAATTGCATAATCTTTTAAGTTAAGGTAAAATTATAACTAATCTATAATAATTATTGCTGTCTTAATATTGTGTCATTTCTAAATGGCTAACTAAATAGGGACAGAGAAAATATTAATTAATTAATATTTATTTATCATTACAATTAGTCAAGCTTCTTGAAAGCAAATCATGGGGGTGGGGGTATGCATGATTTTGTCACTTTTTTTTTTAGCAAATATTACTGATTAATTCTTCATTAAAATTTAAAATAAGCGTATTTTCAATTCAATAATGAATGTCATTTTAAATTTAACAGAGCGTCACAGATCACTTAAAATAAAAAAAAGATATGGTAGCATCAAATTACATACATCAACAACACCAAATTTGTCATTAATTTTCTACATTATGATGATTTTATTTATTTTAATTTCATTTTTTTTGGGAGACCAATTCTTTGTTTGTTTGATTTGCCATCATCCTATTTGTTGCATAATGCAATTCTTTTATTCTCAATCAACTATCTCACTACTAATTAATCTTTTAAAATCACAAGTGTAATCTTTATGATTTTGTTTATTACATTAATTTCTTTTATTATTGTGACTAACCATAATAACTCCACTAATGTTTTTATTGACTGTTAAGTAGGCATTAAAATATTATTGAAAATGAAACATCATTTTTCTACTCAATAATTAAATGATGTGATCAATTATATATTTCTCATAATTCATATGGATAGACTAGAGTTAATTAACATCATTTTAATTTGCAACTATATGTCATAATTCATATATTAATCTAAATATTATTGGGAATAATTAATGAACAAAAAATTAATAATACATGATAGTAACATAAACGGAGACTCCTATTTATAATTAATTTTTTTCCCCAGTATTATATACCAAATTACCAATTATAGATATGAAATTTTTAATTAGCCTTTGATTAACGTTGAAATAATAAGATAATACATATACTAGATTTCAATGTGGTTATGAAATTCTTAAATACTTCAATTAACAATATATTTAATTCTTAAGTAAAAAATTAACACTCTTCATTTCATTTTATAATGATGTTCAATGACATGGAAATATTTATTAAAATCTTATACTATAATGCATGAAGTTGAACTTTTCAAAATTGTCGGGATTCAAGTTTGTCACACCCCTTTTTCGCGCGGCGGCGTAAGGGTTTTTTCCAATTTAAGTGACGTAATTAATTAGGGAATTATTTTAGCTTTTTCAGAGTCGCCACTTGGAATTGAGTTATGGTGTTCCAAGTCACCTTTTATTTAATCCCTAATCAAAAGGAAGTGACTCTTTGTTTGGTCTGCGAACGAGTTCGGGTAAGGAATTCTGTTGACCAAGGGGAAGGTGTTAGGCATCCCTCGAGTCCCGTGGTTCTAGCACGGTCGCTTTATGGACATTTATGACTTAAACTAATTTATGAATATTGTATTATTAAGACAAATGTATTTACCCACATTTTTGATTTATATTAACATATTTAAAATTGCACTATTTTATAGACATGTGAAGTTTTTACACATTTTTATTAATTATTTTTTTTTTATGCTTTCAACATTTGCATGCTTCTTAATTTCTCTCTTTTATTTTATTTTATTTATTTTTATTTGTTTTTTTTTTAATACTAATTTTCTTCACGTTTTTTTTTTTTTTGTTTGTTTTAACTTTCTTTTTTTCTTTTTTTTTGTTTTTTTTTTACATTGATTTTCTTCTTTTCTTTTCTTACTTTTTTAATATTTTTTTTTTATGATAATAGTAAAATTTTCACATATTTTTTACACTATACTTTTTATATCTTTTCATTTTTAAAGTATTTTTTTTTTTTTCTTTTTTTGTGTACATTTTTTACATTCTTTTATTATATATTTACTTTTTTATTTATTTCTTTTTCTAATTCGAACATTCCTTCTCACTACCTTTCTTTTCTTCTTATTCACGTATTCTACCTCTTTTCGTTATTCCATTTTTATTGTTATTATTTTTTTTATTTTTTTTTTTTAATCTTTTCTTTCAGTTTATTTCCTCTCCTAACGTCTATTATTATTTGTTTTTTATAGAATCTAAAAATAATAATGTATGACAACACACATAATATAATATAAAATATAATTTAATACATTTCTAAACACAACCAAACAAAAAATTCATTCAAATTAGTAAGACATGAATATAAAAATTTGAATAACTACACATATTATCATTAAAAACTAAACATGGAAAATAAGACCAGGCTTGGACAATAATTTTACTTAAGCATGAAATAAACTACGAGTTATTTAATATGAAATAAACTACGATTTGTTATAGCAATTTCATACAAAATATAACTATATAAGGGATCTAAACATAAAGTTGGTATGAAATATTTGAACAAACTTCATATAAAAACATAACGATTTAACCAATGTGAAATTTGACAACTTCAATATGTTGCAATCAATGCTTGTATAACATGATATTAAATTATACAAAAAAAAAAAAAAGAATAAATGGTACCTCTTGCGAAAATTCCACCAAAAAAAAAATAATCGAATAAGGAACCGCGAAAGTAAACCTCAAACTTCGACCTTTGTTTTGTGATTTTTCAAAAAAAGTAAGAATATGAGAATAATATTTTTTTTTCGTATGTGTTGCCTTCTTTCTTATTTTTTTTTTTCTTTCGTTCTTTTTTTTTTTATACTCTCTGTTTGCTGATCCCTTTTCTTTTTTTTTTGTTTCTCGTCCTCTTTTCGTTCGTTTTTTTTTTTCTTTGTTCTCGTCTTTTTTTCTTTTTCTCTTTTCTGATCTCCTCCTTTCTTTTTTTTAGTTGGAAAAGAGTTAATTAGTGTATAGTGTGTGTGTCGTGTGGTGAATGGGGTAGTGGGAAGTGGGGGGAATGGGAATCGTGGGTCCTTTTCCCTTTTTTTTTTTTTTTTTTTTTTTTTTTTAATATTAAATATATATATGAAAATGATAATTATATTAATTGCTAATTGTTTTGAGTAAATAAATAAATAAAGCTAAATGGGTAATTAAAACAAATTAAGACCTAATTAAGAAATATTAGTTTATTTAAATAATATAATATTATAATATATATATATATATTATATATATTCTATATTATTATTATTATTATTATTATTTTTTTAACAATCAAATAACTTATCTAATAAAAATTATGTTTATGTTGTTTATTCTTTCTCTTTTAAATAACTTAATGAAAATAATAAATAAATAAAAATTTAAAATATTTCAATTTAGATTGATAAAATTATTTATGCTCTAAAAATTGGTGTTAAATTTAAATTCGGTCAAAATTACGTGTCTACAGTTTGCCCCTCTTTGACTGGAAACACGAAGAGTTTTTCAGACAAAGAAGTAGACAAAGTGACAAGTTTTGACCGAACTCTTATTTGAAAGACTAAAATTTGTGCGACCGAGTCCTTGTTTGGACATCCTACATATCCCGGGTGATAAGGGAATCAGGCCACTTGTAGTTCGAGGAGAATTAGTGAGGAGTTGGAAGTTAAGTGAGGTTCCATCGAGGCTCCAGATCGCGGCTCTTATCCTTACATAAAAATTGAAAACTATTAGTCAAAAGAAAAACAAATGTACAAACTTCCATCCACGCAGCTTTTCTTGAATCTTCACTTGAATTTTGACTTTAAGATATCACCTTGATTTTTGAGTGGATATCTTAACTTAGAATTGGAATGGAGGCTGAATTTGCCACTTGGACGGAACTTTTGACATTCTTCAAAATGACAACTTGAAAAATGCTCTTGAATGAATGCGTGTTTTCTTGATCAAAAGTTGACTAGCAAAAGATGTGTGGAATCAGGCTGCTACATGCATTGAAGAAGCTAATTCCAACCATCATGGAATTGATTATTCTAAAAATTTAAACTTTGTTCTTGAATTTGAAATCCAGGTCTCTCTTGAGGAAACCTGAGAACCACCACAAACAAAAAATAAATAAATTTTTGCCCCAGTTTTCACTGGAAAATTTTTGTGAGTTATTAGCAAATATAAATATAAAACATAAACTTCGCTAGGAAGTGTTTATTTTGAGAAAATAAAACTAAAAATCTAGACTATGAAGTGTTAATCCTATGAGAAAGTAATTTAATCCTATTATCAGGAGGGTCCTGCTAGTCCCATTATCCAGGAGGGTCCTGCTAGTCCCATTATCCAGGAGGTCCTGCTAGTCCCATTATCCAGAGGGTCCTGCTAATCCCATTATCCAGGAGGGTCCTGCTAGTCCCATTATCCAGGAGGGTCCTGCTAATCCCATTATCCAGGAGGGTCCTGCTAATCCCATTATCCAGGAGGGTCCTGCTAGTCCCATTATCCAGGGGGTCCTGCTAGTCCCATTATCCAGGGGGGTCCTGCTAATCCCATTATCCAGGAGGGTCCTGCTAGTCCATTATCCAGGAGGGTCCTGCCTATCCCATTATCCAGGAGGGTCCTGCTAATCCCATTATCCAGGAGGGTCCTGCTAATCCCATTATCCAGGAGGGTCCTGCTAATCCCATTATCCAGGAGGGTCCTGCTAGTCCCATTATCCAGGAGGGTCCTGCTAATCCCATTATCCAGGGGGTCCTGCTAATCCCATTATCCAGGGGGTCCTGCTAATCCCATTATCCAGGAGGGTCCTGCTAATCCCATTATCCAGGAGGGTCCTGCTAGTCCCATTATCCAGGAGGGTCCTGACTAATCCCATTATCCAGGAGGGTCCTGCTAGTCCCATTATCCAGGAGGGTCCTGCTAATCCCATTATCCAGGAGGGTCCTGACTAATCCCATTATCCAGGAGGGTCCTGCTAGTCCCATTATCCAGGAGGGTCCTGCTAATCCCATTATCCAGGGGGGTCCTGCTAATCCCATTATCCAGGGGGGTCCTGCTAATCCCATTATCCAGGAGGGTCCTGCTAGTCCCATTATCCAGGAGGGTCCTGACTAATCCCATTATCCAGGAGGGTCCTGCTAGTCCCATTATCCAGGAGGGTCCTGCTAATAAAATTTGAACAAAATAATAATACCAACGAAACATTGTGAATGTTATCTTCATTATTTGGAAGTTCCTTCAAGAGAAAAATAATATAATAATAATAATAATAATAATAATAATAATAATAATAATAAATAAAATAAATATTCCAACATTCAAGTAATTGTTATTTTGATATATATTAGCCAACTTTCATATAATATTCCACAAGTCTTTCTGTAGGGTTTTCATTTCGCTCGCTGCAAACTAGGTTGAACATCTAGGTTCCTCGAATCCTCAATCTTGAAACAACTTGTGTCCCTGCTTCTTCAACAAGAAAATTTGTGAGTTTGAAAAGGTGGTGGTTGGTTTGTGGTTCCATCTTTCGACAAGGGCGGCTCAAACACTTATGACGCTTTGGGTTGTTTCCAACGGTCAATACTTCTTATTGATTGATTGTACTTTCATCCAAATTTGCTTATTCGGGACCTAAATCCAATGTCTTTATCCCACAACACTCATTGTTTAGCCTCCATGGGATCAGAGAATTTTCGAATTCAACACTTGAAGACAGATTAACTCAGTAGCCTGATGCTTTGCCTAGTACCGATTAGAGACTTGGTAGCGAGTCTTGAAATTCCTTCATAGTTTTTTTTTTTTTTTTGACAAGACTCGACTCAAATACATACCAAAAAGTGACAAAAAAAAAGTATAAGAAAATTGCGAACTATATGAGAATAAAGAAAAGATTCGATGAAGACTCTTTTTTTTTTAGTAAGAAGAAGAAAGAAAAACTTATCTGAGTGTGGGAGCCGAGTCTACTGATCATGCCATGCAATTTGAATTGATTTCCAGACTTGTCTATCCAATCTATTCATCAACCACTATTGATCATTCAATCTTGATGTGGAATCCCGACAATTGAAGCCATAAATAATTTGGAACCCTTATACACTTTGTGATATTCACGAAGGTCTTTGCTGCTAAAACTCCATCATGTTAATTGCTTCAGCTCACGTCCGCCTTATGGTGCATGTCAGAATTTTCACCAATAAGACTCTCTTATATTCAACTCCTTTTCGCCTTACGGTGCCCACTTAGGGTTTTCACCAATAAGACTCTCTCATTTTTATTTCTTTTTACTCACATTTGTCTTATGGCGCCGATTCAGGATTTCTTACCTACCCTTAACCAACTTACTTTCGACATATCAAGAGTTGATGCAAAGACCCCTTTTTTTTTACTTTAGATGATGGGGTTGATTTTGAGCTTTGAGATGAGAGGCCGAATGAATACACAAACGACTTTTGCCCCAGTATACTACAATATGAATTTTTGGATTTGTATTTGGTTGAACCGAACCCAATATTAGGGCTGCCTACGTATCTTGCCGAAACAAGAATCAGGTCAAACGTAGTTCAGGCAATTTGTTTTTTTTTTTTTTTTTTGGTCAAGGACACAGCATAACCAAGAGATCCCATTGAATCAACCCTTGAAATATCAAGCCCAAACATAAGGGTTTCTAATGTCGAAACTCAATCATATGTAATATCTTTTCACAGCATCAGCATTGACGACCGTTTCTGTCACTTTGCCTTCTATATCTGCTAAGTAAAGAGCACCATTGGGTAATACCCTTTTAACAACGAATGGTCCTCTCCAATTTGGAGAAAATTTGCCTTTGGTTTCAGCATGATGTGGCAAAATGCGTCTCAACACTAATTGACCCTCTTCAAAATGTCTGGGACGCACCTTTTTGTTGTATGCCCGTGCCATTCTTTTCTGATATAATTGTCCATGACATACTGATGTCAGACGCTTCTCATCAATCAAACTTAATTGCTCTAACCGAGTTTTGATCCATTCATCATCATCAATTTCAGCCTCCACAACGATTCGTAAAGACGGGATCTCAATCTCTGCAGGTATAACTGCCTCAGTCCCGTATACCAGTGAATATGGGGTAGCGCCCACTGACGTACGGACTGTAGTGCGATAACCCAACAAAGCAAAAGGCAACTTTTCATGCCATTGTCGAGAACTTTGCACCATCTTACGAAGTATCTTTTTTATATTTTTGTTAGCAGCTTCTACAGCCCCGTTTGCCTTTGGGCGATACGGAGTTGAATTTCGATGCTCAATCTTAAATCGGTGGCATACCTCTTGCATCAAGTGGCTGTTGAGATTTGCGGCGTTGTCAGTTATAATCACCTTTGGAATACCAAATCGACAGATGATGTTGAAATGGATGAAATCCACCACGACCTTCTTCGTCACTGACTTGAAAGTTACTGCTTCCACCCACTTTGTAAAATAATCAATAGCCACCAAGATGAACCTGTGACCATTCGATGCTTTTGGTTCTATCGGTCCAATCACATCCATTCCCCATGCCACGAAAGGCCATGGAGCAGACATTGCATGCAACTCAGAAGGGGGAGAATGTATTAAATCACCATGTATTTGACATTCATGACATTTACGAACAAATCGTATGGAATCCCGCTCCATGGTGAGCCAATAATATCCTGCTCGAAGTATCTTCTTGGCTAGAACATATCCATTCATATGAGGTCCACAAACTCCTGAGTGTACTTCAATCATGATTGTGGAAGCCTCTTGAGCATTTACACACCTTAGAAGACCTAAATCGGGTGTCTTCTTGTACAGTATGCCTCCGCTTAAGAAAAAACCCCTTGCTAGTCGTCGAATAGTCCTTTTTTGATTACTAGTTACATCTGACGGACATTCTCCAGACTGAAGATAAGTTTTGATATCATGAAACCAAGGCTTACCATCAAATTCCTCCTCAATCATGTTGCAATAGGCATGTTGATCACGAATTTGTATGTATAAAGGGTCGATATGGGCGTCATCAGGGTGTTGGAGCATCGAAGATAAAGTGGCCAATGCATCTGCAATCTCATTGTGCATTCTGGGAATGTGTCTAAACTTTATCGACACGAATCGTTGACAAAGACCTTGTAAACAATGTTGATATGGTATGAGCTTTGGGTCTCGAGTTTCCCATTCTCCTTGAATTTGATGAACTAGTAAGTCTGAGTCTCCTAACACTAACAATTCTTGGATGCCCATGTCAACAGCTAACCTCAGACCCAAAATGCACGCTTCGTACTCAGACATATTATTAGTACAATAGAATCTAAGTTGGGCAGATATAGGGTAATATTCCCCTGATTCAGACATAAGAACAGCTCCTATTCCAACTCCTTTCCTGTTAGAGGCACCATCAAAGAATAACTTCCAACCTTGATCGTTATCGTGAATAACTTCATCGATACAAGATATCTCTTCATCTGGAAAATAGGTTTTAAGTGGTTCATATTCTTCATCAATAGGGTTCTCTGCCAAATGATCTGCCAATGCTTGAGCTTTCATTGCGGTCCGCGTTATATAGATAATGTCAAACTCTGTGAGCAATATTTGCCATTTCGCAAGCCTGCCTGTGGGCATGGGCTTTTGAAAAATATATTTCAACGGATCCATACGAGAGATGAGATAAGTAGTGTAAGATGAAAGATAATGTTTCAACTTCTGTGCTACCCAAGTTAGGGCACAACACGTTCTTTCAAGAAGGGTGTACTTTGCTTCGTAAACGGTAAACTTCTTGCTGAGGTAATAAATGGCCCGCTCTTTCTTCCCAGTGTCATCATGCTGACCCAGTACGCAACCAAAAGAATTATCCAGTACTGACATATACAATATCAAAGGTCTTCCTGGCTCGGGAGGAACCAACACAGGGGGATTCGATAGGTAACTCTTAATTTTTTCAAAAGCTTCTCGACATTCTTCGGTCCACTCGACTGTGGCATTCTTTTTCAACAACTTAAAGATAGGCTCACAAGTTGTTGTGAGTTGAGCAATGAATCTGCTGATGTAGTTTAACCTTCCTAGAAGGCTCATAACCTCAGTTTTGTTCTTTGGAGGTGGCAATTCTTGAATTGCTTTTATTTTTGAAGGATCCAACTCGATACCTCTTCGACTGACTATAAACCCCAAAAGCTTCCCCGATGGTACTCCAAATACACATTTTGCAGGATTAAGCTTGAGATTATACCTGCGGAGCCTTTCGAAGAATCTCCTTAAGTCTTTCACATGATCTGACTGTTTTTTAGATTTAATGATAACATCATCCACATAAACTTCGATTTCTCTATGCATCATATCGTGAAACATGGTTGTCATTGCTCTCATATAAGTTGCCCCTGCATTTTTTAATCCAAAAGGCATAACACGATAACAATATGTACCCCATGGAGTGATAAAAGATGTTTTTTCTGCATCTTCATCATCCATAATAATCTGATGGTAGCCCGCATAACAATCCACAAAAGATGCAACCTCATGTTTAGCACAATTATCCAATAAAATATGGATGTTAGGCAAAGGAAAATCATCTTTTGGACTTGCCTTATTCAAATCACGATAATCAACACACATTCGAACTTTGCCGTCTTTCTTAGGGACGGGTACGATATTGGCTAACCAAGAAGGATATTGAGCGACTTGAATGACTTTGGCCTCAAGTTGTTTTGTGATCTCCTCTTTAATTATTACACTCATGTCGGTTTTGAGTTTTCTCAACTTCTGCTTTATCGGAGGAAAATTAGGATCAATTGGCAACTTGTGAACAACCATGTCAGTGCTTAATCCAGGCATGTCATCATAAGATGACGCAAAAACATCTTTGTAATCAAACAGGGCCTGGATTATATCGTCCTTTTGATGTCGAACATGTACACTTATCTTAGTCTCCTTAATAATTTCCTGATCCCCCAAATTTATCGTCTCAGTTTCACTCATGTTTGGATTTGACTTATTTTCAAAATGATTGAAATCCCTTCTTACTTCTTCAAATACTCCGTCTTCATCATATTCGATTTCTTGACTTATTATTTCAATATTAGGTCGAAGATTAGATTGGATATTAAGATCTGGCGAAAAATTCTGCATGCATGTCATATCACTAGAATCGGCATAGAAAGAACTGTATAAAAGAAAACGAACAAATACATTAGACTGAAATAAAGATGCAATTACATCCTATTGAAAAGGGAAATAGAATGTTTGAAATAAAACGACAAGATAAAATCCGAATTACAATCCTTGAATGAATCGGATGACAAAAGAAAAAACAAGACAGACTACCAAGACTCGTCTTTAACGGGAAGAGGGGTGGCCTCCCAATTGTTTAGACTGACATCAGGACCAATGAATTGCACATCTTTGTCGCTAGTGCCTTCTCCGAGTTCCACCATATCAACCTCGACAAATAAATCTTGAAAATAGTTGATCATTTCTTCGCTAACTTTCATCACTGGCTCTGGAAAAGATGATTGATAAGATTCTGTTGCGCGGGCTTTGATGAAAGATTTGTAGATTGGTTGTATAGGCTTGGTAAGTGACCATACATCTCTCTTCTTCTTCTTTGCCTTCACTTTGTCCTCGATTCTAGGTTGGTAGCCTAAGCCAAAAGTACCGATGCTCTTTCGTAGACTCACAGGATAAGCTCTTCCTTGCAAGCAGATTCCTAAGCCTTTACCCGGCTCAAACCCATGTTTCAGCAATTCATTCACCACCATTACAGACGCGATGGGCATATTTGGTTTTGAAATGACACTCCCCTCGGGGACATGCTCAATAACCACTACCTCAGAAGCTTGATAAACTAGTGCCTCATTCTCATTATCCGCCTTGATAAAAGGGAAGGAAGAGTCTTTGTAGATTGACAAATCCCCCTCACCATGGACAATTACTTCTTGTCGATCGTATTCAAACTTAATCATTTGATGCAACGTTGAGGGGACTGCTCCAGCCCTATGCACCCATGGCCTCCCCAACAATAGATTGTAGGACGCGTTGATATCCAACACTTGAAAATTCACAGCGAAATCCACAGGCCCTATGGTTAGTACGAGCTCTATCTCACCAATAACATCTGTTTTTGACCCATCAAAAGCTCTAACACATACATTGTTGGGTCGGACCCTTTCAGCACTAACATTCAACTTCTGTAGAGTTGATAGAGGACAAATATTTGCTCCAGATCCTCCATCAATTAGAACTCGAGTGACATATGAAAGCTCACACTTTACAGTGATATGTAGGCCTTGGTTATGTCCTGTACCTTCTTTGGGTAGTTCATCATCTGAAAAGGTGATGCGGTTTACCTCAAATATTCTCCCAGCAATCTTCTCTAACTGACTCACTGTAACTTTACTAGGAACATGTGCTTCATTCAAAATTTTCATTACAGCCTTACGATGTTCATCAGAATGTATTAGCAAAGACAACAAAGAGATTTGGGCTGGAGTCTTTCTTAATTGTTCCACCACGGAGTAGTCTGATAGTTTCATCTTCCTTAGAAATTCCTCTGCCTCTCCTTCAGTGACCGGACTCTTTATTTGTATTTGGTCATTTTTAGTTTTCCTTAATTCCATCGGGACATAACATCTTCCTGAACGGGTTATTCCTCCTATTTCATCAATTTCTTCATCAATTTCTTTTCCCTTGTATGTCACGACAGTAGGCTCATAATTCCAAGGAACAGCTTTGGGGTTAGTCATTGGAGCTGGGTACTGGCCTGATAATCACAGGAGGAATATGGGCCCCTCGCACGATCAAGATAGGCTTGTTTGGCCCTTTTGGAACAAACGATTTTGCCTTACTCGGACTTGCCCAAACATCTTCAAGGGCTCCTTTCACAGTTAAGATGGGTGTGTTTGATGGACTCAACTTTTCTAACACATTTTCCGCCCCTAAAGGCATCATTTTTGTTAAATCAACAACATTTGCTGACTTCTCAATGCCAGTTCCAACCCTAAGGATTGGCTTATAAGGAGATGCAAACTCTTCATGACCCTTCATCATTTCCAGCATGTTTGTTTCAGGATGCCTCGGCAATGGATTTTGATTGATGTTGGGTCCACTCGGACTTTCAACTATAATTCGATTAGAATCGATCAAATCCTGAATGGCCCTTTTCAAATACCAACATCTCTCTATGTTGTGCCCTGGGGCATTAGAACAATATGCGCAATGTTGAGAATAATCCAAATTTCTCGGGGGAGGATTCGACATCTTTCTCTCAATAGGACTCAAAACATTCAACGTCCTTAATTTTTGAAACAAGCTAGCATACGACTCCCCAATAGGAGTGAACTCACCTTTAACGCCATTTCCCTTTTTGTATTGTGGTCTAGGACGGGAAGGAATTCTAGCAGTATTTTGATGAACTTGTGGGGTGGTGGATGATTTTGTGGAGTTGGTGCACGCCATTGTGGATAAGAAGGGGGTGCAATTGGTTGTGCATTAAAAACATGATATGGAGTGTATGGGACAGAATATTGTGGAGCTTGGGAAGGAAAATAGTGTTGTGGGGAATTACCTAGAACATGAGTCCTAGGCGCTGATACAATAGTGGCCACATCCTCCCTTCTCTTCTTCCCTCCAATATTTCCAGAACCATTTTGAAGCACTTGTGTTGTGGCTTTTAAGGCAGCTTGACTTACAATCTTCCCAGACTTGATGCCATTTTCCACCATTTCCCCTACCTTAATAACTTCAGCGAATGTCTTCCCTACGGCAGAAAGCAGATAGTGAAAGTAATCAGGTTCTTGCGCCTGGAGAAAAACGTCAATCATCTCTGACTCCTTCATCGGTGGTTTAACCCTAGCAGCTTGTTCCCTCCATCTGATAGCATATTCACGAAAATTTTCCGTGGTCTTTTTTCTCATGTTGGCTAACGAGGAGCGATCTGGAACAATGTCAATATTATATTGGAATTGTTGTACAAAACATCGAGCCAAATCATCCCATGTGTGCCAGTTGGTGATATCCTGATCTATGAACCATTCAGATGCAATCCCTACTAAGCTTTCCCCAAAATAGGCCATAAGTAACTCTTCTTTGCCCTCTGCACCCCTCAATTGGTTGCAATATCTCTTTAGATGAGCTATGGGGTCTCCGTGACCATCGTATTTTTCAAACTTTGGAGTTTTAAAACCAGCAGGTAAATGGACGTGAGGAAACATACACAAGTCACTGAACGAGATGCCTTTGTGGCCTCCTAGTCCTTGCATATCTCTTATACTCTGTTCCAAACTCTTCATTTTCTTAGTCATTTCTTCATGTTCCTCATTCTTGACCATCCTCTCAATTTCGACAGGGGAACTATATTGATGAATGTGGGGATGAGAGCTTGGAATTTTAATGGCCTCTTCAAGAGTGTAACTCTGATCACGCCGAACTTTGGGCGGAGGATCGCTGTTGGATTTGGGCACCATCGTTGGCTGCGGGATGCTGTTAGTCGGGGCAGTTGACACAAAGAGTGGATTACTTATCACAGGCGTATTCGAAGGGCGCACCATAGAAGTTCCAGCGACATTGGATGTGTTAGCATAGGGGTTGAATCCAGGGGGATATATCGGATCGCTTGTCGACACCTGGATAGGGTGAGACATATTTGTATTAAAATAGTCTCGGATTGAAGATGGTGGAGGTTGTCCACTCATCCAAGCCTCGTACATCTCTGCCATTTGTTGTCTTAACACCCTTATCTCTTCTGTTGTCCCTGTTTCTTGTGAAGTCATCTGGTTTTGGATCTCCTCATCATTGTCCGATTCATTTCCGTCTCTGGGGGCCATTTTTTGTTTCCCTTTCGATCTTGTGTTGTAAGGATGTGATGCCAGTTTAACCACAAACCAACCACCTTTAAGCTAGTATGTCTCTCTCTCTTTCTCTCTCTATCTCTCTCTCTCTCTCTCTCTGAATAGAGTAACAAACCGATTAGTGTTAAGAAATTATGCACATTGTATCCACATACATACTTCTAATATGGAGGACCTCATGTTTCATCCCGGCTTACCTAGGCATTCTTCTCTTCATTAGTTTTTTAATATTTTATTATTATTTATTTATTTATTATTTTTTGTTTATTTCATTTGATTTATTATGATTATCATTTTTTAAGAGAAAGAAGAAGAAAGAAAGAAAAGAAAAGAAAATAATAATAATAATGATAATAATTTGGATCGAACCCCCTGGGTTGCCTACGTATCATGTTTGGCCCATGAATCAGATCTTGCGTAGTTCGAGAAATATATTAATAATAATTTATTTTTTTTATATAAATTTACTTTTTTTTTGCATGACATATGCACATAAGGTGACCGAAAGTAAATCTTTTTCATTCATTTTCAAATATTTGAAACAATGATTTGAATAAAACAAACAAACAAAAAAACAGAAGTACCTAGGACTTAGACTCTAAATGAAATAAAATAACAAAACGAAAAGAAAGAGAAAAACCTAAAAGAATAATAATAATGAAATAATCACTACTAAGAGAATAGACTCTAAAAGAAACTGAATCCTCGAATCTCAATCATCTCCAAGGCCCTTATAAATCTTCGCCAACGCTTTCGGTAGATATGGAGCCAAAGCACGGGCCTGTTGGCCCAACCTCTCATCGTTCTGGTGTAAATATCTAGCATAAACATTGTTGAGTTCATCCCTGAGTTGTAGTATTCGGTCTCTGGCTTCATCCATATTGTCATAACAATTCTGTAACCAGTGGTGAGCAGTATTGACTTCATGCGTCAAATTTTCCCTTTGTTCTTGGAGTTCTTCAATTTGAAGGTGGAGTGCATCTCGCTCGGCTATTCTTTGACCTCTCTCAATCTCACAGTCTGCCTGATAAGCACTAAAACGCCTTGCTATTTCTCTTTCCCGTTCCATAGAGGCTTTAACTTGAGTTTGGAGTCTAGACTGTGCGCAGATAAGTTGGGCCTTTTCTTTCTTATACTCCTCTTCCTGTTGCTCCATAGCGCCTGTGGCAATACCCAAGTCTTCTTGTAAGGTTAGAATGGTAGAGCGGTGTTTTCTAACTCTAACTTCAAATATCGCATCACGTTGGGCCAACTCCTCTTTAGCGTTTTTCAGGTCATTACTTAGGATATCCAGAGTAGATTTGTAGCTTCTTTCGACTTTGAGGCGAGCTTGCTTAATCTTAACCTCAACTTCTGCTTCTCGATCTATAGGTCCTTTTATTGACCCTTCTGGCATAACCTTAGGAAGGGGCTGATCATGAACCCAGTCTAAGTATGCTTGGTCCACCTCGCCTCTTGTGCGATCCTTCACCATATCGTGGGGACTCGAGAGTATGCATCCCCCCCAAATCTTAAATATCTCTGATTGCCTTAAAGGTATCTTGGGATGAAACTCATACATGAATTCACGCATATCTTCATTGGGTGGTATAAACTGGCGTCGCCCAAGTTGTCGCATGACTCTAAGTGGCATGTAAGGCTGGACACCTCGAAGACCCATTAGGACAATGAACGATCGAAAAGTAGACATGTATATCACCTCGGCCGATGGAAACCAATGATAATTCCACACAATCTTGTCAGCAGTCAGATTATTGAGGTGTTGCTTCCAAGCTTCAATACCCTTCGGAAAACTATGATCTTTGATTCTTTCTTTGTGGCCTCCAATATAATCATTCCATTCTACTTTAAAGTCCACTGCATAAGGGTGATGACGAATGTGTTCAATCATCCATAGTTGTAATAACATATTGCATCCCTCAAAGTAGTCTTTTCCATCCTTGCACATAGTTAAAGCACGATAGATGTCTGCCAGAATCATTGGTACGAGGGTGATATTAGGCTTTTTCTCAAAAGCTGTAATGACTGCAGCTAAGTTCATGCTAATCTTTCCTCCCTTTTTTGGAAATACCATGATCCCCAAAAAAGCCACCACGAAGGCATCATAACTGTGTGCTTCCCAGGTCAGACGACACCCATTATTACGGAGTTTCTTTCCATACACTTCGAATCCATCCACTTTTGCCATATCTTTTATACAAAAATTCTAACGGAACCCATCCATTATCGAGACAACCACCTATATCATTCTCGTTTATATGCAGTAATTCTAGAAACCTCCTCCCATTAATATGTTTTGGTATCATAGGCTCTTCTTTGTGAAGATGTTTACCCTTTCCAATGAATGCCCCTATCTCCTCAAGGGTGGGGGTGAGTTCACAATCAGAAAAATGGAATACATTCCTTAACGGGTCCCAAAAATGCACTAGTGCTTCTATCAAATCCCGTCGTGGCTCAACATACAAAAGGCTTCGTAGAAATCCCAAGCGTTTGAACACCATTCCTCGTCCATGGTTTGTCATATTTTCATACCATGTCTTCAAGAGTGTTGGGGCCTTATCCACTATCATGAATCGAGGTGATTGGTCCTCTCTTTGTCTCTTATCTCCCTTTCCATATGGATTCATATTTCCCTATATTATGATAGTGACAAACTAGGCTTAATAAAATATATAGTTTTTAACAAGAATAACGGAAAATCAAACACACAAAAAAAAAGTAAATTTTTTTTTATAATGAAATATATTTTTTAAATAAGAATAAGTAAAAATCATACACACACAAAAAACAAAGCAATTTTTTATTATTTTTTTTTTAATAAAATAATCATACACATACACACACACATAAAAAAAGTACTTAATTTTCTTTTCTTATTTTTTTTTAATTAATTTTTTTTTTTTTAAAAAAAGTTATTAAATGAAGAATGAGAAAAAAAAATATATATATATAATATATATATATATATATATATATATATATATATATATATATAGCCCTTAAAATTTTTCCAAAACTAAAAATATTAATATATCCGATTGTATTTTATTTTTTGTTGATTAAATTTTCAATCTTTTTTTTTTATATATATATAGAAAAGCTTTAATGGTAATAATAGATTTTTCTATTTGTAAAAGAAATATGAATTTTGATAGAAAAAAAAATCATGTTTAATAAGAGGATTACATCAAAACTTTAATTTGATATTTTTCGTTATAATTAATTTTTCATTATTATTCATCCATCTAAAGCCGATCAACATTTGTATAGTCTCCCCAATAATGCAACAAATAACACAAATAATGTACATGATAGTCTCAATTAGGGATATTTCTCCTAGACAGGCTCGACCCTTGTGTCGAGCTCCCCATTAATTCAACATTATGCATGACGTAATAGATCCAATCCTATTAGGGATAGTCATTGTTGAGACTTGTTTAACTAGGTAAACAATCTAATAGGGAAGGTGTCTAGACTGGCCATAAAACGAGCGGACTACTCGAGTCGGGAAGGGACAGCTTACCAGTAGCAGGGCTTTCTGGCCTCACTGTTAGTCCTTCCCATCCTAAAACATGTGTTACTATAGAATCCTTCCCAGGAGCGTTGCCGCATCTCTGGTATCTCATGGCTCGGGAGCGTAATCGCATCTCCGAATAAAGTATCTCAGAAGACTCAGATGGATGCGTGAGGAAAGACAATTACATATTATCAAAAAGGGTAAAATGCAAACAAATAACATATTATGCAATTAAACACAATATTCACAAATCGATAAGTACATAAATACATAATAAAGTCATGTAAAAGTCCATGTTTACAAGCTCGAATTCTAGTTAGGTCCCCAGCGGAGTCGCCAGAGATGTCACACCCCTTTTTCGCGCGGGCGGCGTAAGGGTTTTTCCAATTTAAGTGACGTTATTAATTAGGGGATTATTTTAGCTTTTTCAGAGTCGCCACTTGGAATTGAGTTATGGTGTCCAAGTCACCTTTTATTTAATCCCTAATCAAAAGGAATGACTCTTTGTTTGGTCTGCGAACGAGTTCGGGTAAGGAATTCTGTTGACCAAGGGGAAGGTATTAGGCATCCCTCGAGTCCCGTGGTTCTAGCACGGTCGCTTTATGGACATTCATGACTTAAATTAATTTATGAATATTGTATTATTAAGACAAATGTATTTACCTTTAATTTATATTAACATATTTAAATTGCACTATTTTATAGACATGTGAAGTTTTTACACATTTTTATTAATTATTATTATTTTTTTTTGCTCTCAACATTTGCATGCTTCTTAATTTCTCTCTTTTATTTTATTTTATTTATTTTTATTTGTTTTTTTTTTAATGCTAATTTTCACGTTTTTTTTTTTGTTTGTTTAACTTTCTTTTTTTTTTTTTTTTTACATTAATTTCTTCTTTTCTTTTCTTACCCTTTTAATAGTTTTTTTTTTTATGATAATAATAAAATATCTTATATATTTTTAATATTATACTTTTTGTATTTTTCATTTTTAAAGTATTTTTATTTTTTTACTTTTTTCGTATACATTTTTTTTTACATTCTTTTATTATATATATATTTTTATTATTTTTATTATTCTTTTTCTAATTCGGATGTTCTTTCATCACTATTTCTTTTCTTTTTCTGTTATTTACGTATTCTGCCTCTTTTCCTTATTCCATTTTTATTGTTATTATTTTTCCTTTTCTTTTTCTTTCAATTTATTATCCTCTCCTTATCCTAACAAGTTTATTATTATTATTTTTAATAGAATCCAAAAATAATAATGTAAGACGACACACATAATAATATAAAATATAATTTAATACATTTCTAAACACAACCAAACCAAAATTCATTCAAATTAGTAAGACATGAATATAAAAATTTGAATAACTACACATATTATCATAAAAACTAAACATGGAAAATAAGAACAGACTTGGACAGTAATTTTACTTAAGCATGAAATAAACTACGAGTTATTTAATATGAAATAAACTACGGTTTGTTATAGCAATTTCATACAAAATATAACTATATAAGGGATCTAAACATAAAGTTGGTATGAAATATTTGAACAAACTTCATATAAAAACATAACGATTTAACCGCATATGAAATTTGACAACTTCAATATATTGCAATCAATGCTTGTATAACATGATATTAAATTATAAAAAAAAAAGAATAAATGGTACCTCTTGCGAAAATTCCACCAAAAGAAAATAATTCGAATAAGGAACCGCGAAAGTAAACCTCAACTTCAACCTTTGTTTGTGATTTAAAAAAAAGTAAGAATATGAGAATAATATTTTTTAGATTTTTGTTTTCCTCCCTTTCGTTCTTTTTTTTTTACCTCTCGGATGTTCTGATTTTTTCCTTTCTGTTCGTTCTTTTTTTTTACCTCTCTCGTCTGTTCTTTTTGTTTGTTGATTTCTATCATTTTTTGTTGTCTGATGTCCTCCTTTCTTTCTTTTTTCATTGTATGTATATAGTAGTAGTAGTAGTGCACGTGTGTAGTGTGTATGTGGGGGTCGTGGGGAAGTGGGGAAAATGGGAGTGGTTTCCTTTTTTTTTTTTTTTTTTTTTTTTTTTTTAATTATTTATTATTAATAATATATATATTATATATTATATATAATATAAAAACCCTTTTTTTTTTAATAATCAAAATAAACTTTTCTAAATAAAATTATATTTATGTTTGTTTTTTTATATCTTTTAAATAAATTAATGAAAATATAAAAAATCAAAATATATTTAATTTAGATTGATAAAATTTATTTATGCTTTAAATCTATGTGTTAAAATTAAATTCGGGTCAAAATTACGTGTCTACAGAGGCCGTTGTAGAGGTCGTGGGAGGACCGTCCTCTAGAGGAAGAGGACGCACCTAGCCCATCTGATTCTGGGCAGTGACTCCTCCACCGACTGAGGAAGTAGTAAGAGAAGGGGAGGATGGGGAGAATGAACAAGTGCAAAATGAGAAAATGCCACCCCAACCTACCCTAGAGATGATCAATCAGGTTCTGGCTTATCTTAGCGGGTTATCTGATCAGGGCCAGACACCCCCAGTGTTTTTCTGCACCAGCACCTCAGGTTCCAGAGGTACAACATGCGGCTAATATGGCTCCCCGCATGGATGCCTCATTGGAGATAGGCAGTTTCCTTCCACGTCTGACTACTGGCCTATATGACAAATGGTCAGCATGAACTTTTCAGTAGTTCTTGAAATTGAAACCTCCAGTCTTCAAGGGTGCTGAATCTGAGGATGCTTACGATTTTCTGGGTTGACTGTCATGAGCTACTACCCAAGATGGGTATAGTAGAACGGTTTGTTGTTTGAGTTCGTGAGTTATCAGTTTCAAGGGAACGCTAAAATGTGGTGGCTGACCCCATGTGAGTGCCAACCGACAGAGGCAAACACCCATGACTTGGGCCTCATTCTCTAGCTTGTTCATGGAGAAGTACATCCCACAGACTTTGAGGGTAGGAAAGTGATGAGTTCTTGGCCTAGAGCCAGGTCTGATTCGGTCAATGCATATGAGGCTAGGTTTCGTGCACAGATACCAGATACCAGATATGCCCGCAACTCTGTTTCAGTCCACAAGAGCGGATTCGCCGGTTTGTGAAAGGGTTGAGGTCAGAGTTGCGGATTTCGGCCTTACAGGTAGCGGCTACGACGCAAAAATCCTTCCAAGAAGTGGTAGACTTCGTGATAGAGGTAGAGGGAGTGAGCCAGATGACTTCACCATGGCAACTACATCAAAAAGGTTTCGAAAGGGAGGTGAGTTTATAGTGGTTCCTACTCCAGAGGACAGAGTTCCGGAGGTTACTCAGTTTACCCATTCAGTCCTTCACTACAGACTGTAGTTGGGGGTCCACCTCCAGACCGGTCAACACTTCTCTGAGAGAACTCTTTACTTGAATCTAGAGAGTGTTATGGATGTGGGGAGACGGGGCATATTAGGAGAAATTGTCCCAAACAGAGCTATAGACCCCCCATTAGCTAGAGGTAGAGGGGTCTGGTAGAGGCCGTTATTCTGGAGGACGTAGTGGTCGAGGTAATGGTGGTCACCAACGGCCGAGGTGATGGGAAACTGGAGCCACTACATCACACAAACCTGGTAGGGGCAACGGACAAACTAACGAAGGGCCCATTGTTATGCTTTCCCTGGAAGATCGAGGCGGAGACATCTGATGCTGTCATCACAGGCAATCTTCTGGTTTGTGATTGCATGGCTTCTGTATGTTGATCCTGGATCCACATTTCTTCATGTATCTTCCTCATTTGCTAATGGTCTAAATTAATTTTGAATTACTTGATATGCCTATTCGTGTTTTCTACTCTTCTTCTACTCGGTGGGTGAGTCTGTGGTATTGAAAGGGTATATAGGTCTTGTTTGGTGAACTTTGTGGGAGCAACACTTATGTAGATTTGGTTATCTTAGAGATGGTTGACTTTGATGTAATTCTGGGTATGACTTGGCTTTCTCCGATTTTGCGATCTTGGATTGTAATGCTAAAACGGTGACATTAGCCAAGCCTGGGACAGATCCGTTAGTGTGGAGGGTGACTACACTTCCAATCCGGTGCGTATTATATCCCTTTCTTCGTGCTAAGAAAATTGTTAGTAAAGGGTGTTTAGCTTTTCTGGCACATCTCAAGGATGACACTACTCAAGTACCCTCGATTGAGTCGGTTTCGGTAGTCCGTGAGTTTTTGGATGTGTTCCCTGCAGATCTTCCTGTATGCCACCAGATAGGGATATTGACTTCTGTATCGATCTTGAACCGGGTACTCGCCCCATTTCTATACCCCCTTATAGAATGGCTCCCGCCGAATTAAGAGAGTTAAAGGCTCACTTCAAGAGTTGTTGAGCAAAGGCTTCATTAGACCAAGTGCATCTCTTGGGTTCTCCGGTTTTGTTTGTGAAGAAGAAGGATGGGAGTTTTCGGATGTGCATAGACTACCGGCAGTTGAACAAGGTAACTATTAAGAACAAGTATCCTCTTCCTCGCATTGATGACTTGTTCGATCAATTACAAGGTGCTTGTGTCTTCTCTAAGATCGACTTGAGATCCGGTTATCATCAATTGAAAATACGGGCAACAGATGTGCCAAAAACTGCTTTTCGAACTAGGTATGGACATTATGAATTTGTAGTGATGTCCTTTGGTCTTACAAATGCCCCTGCTGCGTTCATGAGCTTGATGAATGGGATTTTTAAGCCATATCTGGATCTCTTTGTGATCGTGTTTATTGATGATATACTGATATACTCTAAAAACAAGAAGGAACATGAGGAGCATTTGAGAATGGTATTGGAAATGTTGAAGGAGAAAAAGCTTTATGCCAAGTTCTCTAAGTGTGAGTTTTGGCTAGAGGCAGTGTCCTTCTTGGGGCATGTGGTTTCTAAGGAAGGAGTGATGGTAGATCCATATAAGATTGAGACAGTGAAGAATTGGGTGAGACCCACTAACGTGTCAGAAATAAGAAGCTTTGTTGGGTAAGCTAGCTACTACCGCCGATTTGTCAAGGGATTCTCTTCTATTGCTTCCCAACTGACAAACTTGACTAAGTAAAATGTTCCATTTGTATGGTCGGATGAGTGTGAGGAAAGCTTTCAGAAACTCAAGACTTTGTGGACTACCGCGCCTATCCTTACCTTGCCAGTGGAAGGTAAGAATTTCATTGTCTATTGTGATGCATCCTATTCGGGTTTGGGTGCAGTGCTAATGCAAGAAAAGAATGTGATTGCTTATGCTTCAAGACAATTAAAAGTGCATGAACGTAACTATCCAACTCATGACTTGGAATTGGCCGCGGTAGTATTTGCATTGAGGCAATGGAGGCACTATTTATATGGGGTTAAGTGTGAAGTCTATACGGATCATCGTAACCTACAGTATGTCTTTACTCAGAAAGATTTGAACTTGAGACAAAGGAAATGGATGGAACTACTGAAGGACTACGATATCACTATCTTGTATCATCCGGGGAAGGCGAATGTTGTGGCAGATGCTTTGAGTAGAAAGGCGGGAAGCATGGGAAGTCTAGCTCATTTGCAAGCTTCTAGACGCCCATTGGCTAGAGAAGTGCAGATTTTGGCTAATGACCTTATGAGGTTAGAAGTAAATGAGAAGGGAGGATTGTTGGCTTGTGTGGAGGCAAGATCCTCCCTCCTTGACAAGATTAAGGGGAAGCAGTTTAATGATGAGAAATTGATCCGGATTCGAGATAAAGTGTTGCAAGGAGAGGATAAAGAAGCAACGATCGATGAGGAAGGTGTTTTGAGGATTAAGGGAAGGGTATGTGTACCCCGCATCGATTATTTGATCACCACTATTCTGACAGAGGCTCATAGTTCCGGATATTCTATACATCCTGGTGCAACCAAGATGTACCGTGACCTAAAGCAACACTTTTGGTGGAGTAGGATGAAGCGTGACATAGTGGATTTTGTTGCCAAATGCCCAAATTGTCAACAAGTAAAGTATGAACACCAGAGGCCCGGAGGAACACTTCAGAGAATGCCCATTCCTGAATGGAAGTGGGAGAGAATTGCAATGGACTTCTTGGTTGGTCTTCCCAAGACATTGGGTAAGTTTGATTCCATTTGGGTGATTGTTGATAGGTTAACTAAGTCTGCTCACTTCATTCCTGTCAAGGTGACCTACAATGCAGAGAAGTTAGCCAAAATCTACATCTCAGAAATCGTTCGACTGCATGGAGTTCCACTTTCCATTATATCAGATAGAGGTACGCAATTTACTTCTAAGTTTTGGAGAACATTGCATGCGGAATTAGGTACTAGGTTGGACCTTAGTACTGCGTTTCACCCTCAGACTGATGGTCAGTCTGAGCAAACGATTCAAGTGTTGTAGGATATGCTTCGTGCATGTGTGATAGAATTTGGCGGTCATTGGGATAGTTTCTTACCTTTGGCAGAGTTTTCATATAATAATAGCTATCACTCCAGTATTGACATGGCTCCATTTGAAGCATTATATGGGAGGAGGTGTAGATCTCCCATTGGTTTGTTTGATGCATTTGAGGTTAGACCTTGGGGTACTGACCTCTTGAGGGATTCGTTAGATAAGGTGAAGTGCATTCAAGGAAAGCTTCTAGCGGCCCAAAGTAGACAAAAGGAATATGCGGACCGAAAGGTTAGAGACTTGGAGTTTATGGAGGGTGAACAAGTCTTGTTGAAGGTTTCACCCATGAAAGGGGTGATGCGGTTTGGTAAAAGAGGTAAGCTAAGCCTAAGGTATATTGGTCCCTTTGAAGTACTTAAGCAAGTAGGGGAGGTGTCTTACGAATTAGCCTTGCCTCCAGGGCTGTCCGGAGTGCATCCGGTATTTCATGTGTCCATGTTGAAAAGATACCATGGGGAATGAAACTACATCATCCGTTGGGATTCAGTCTTGCTTGATGATAATTTGACTTATGAGGAGGAACCGATTGCTATTTTAGATAGAGAGGTTCGCAAGCTGAGGTCGAGAGAGATTGCATCCATCAAAGTTCAATGGAAGAATCGACCGGTTGAAGAGGCCACTTGGGAGAAGGAGGCAGATATGCAAGAAAAATACCCACATCTGTTTACAGATTCAGGAACTCCTTTTCGCCCTTGTTTTTCTTCTTTTGATCGTTTGAGGACGAACGATGGGTAAATTGGTATCTATTGTAACGACCTGTTTAGTCGTTTCGAGCAGCAGATTTTATTCTGGAAAATGGGCTGAGACGACGGACCCCACGACGGACCGTCATGGGCACGACGGACCGTCGCAGGGTCTCGTTTCAAAACACTTAGAAATTCTGAAATTTGGGTACTGAAATCGACTCTCTGAACTTTGTGACGACATGACAGGACGGACCGTCACAGGCGTGACGGACCATCACATACTCTTTGGTGGAAATTGAGTCTCTGAACTTTGCGACGACCTGCAAGAAGGACCGTTGCAGGCACGACGGCCCGTCACAGGGTGCGTAATCCCAGACGGAGTCGGATTTCGTTACACGTTTTAAGGGACGTTTTGGACTATTCCTTCCTTAATTATAAAGTTAGAGGGTTAATATTAATAAGTCGAATTACTTGGGGGTTAAAAGAGGTAACCTTAAGTAAATTAGTGGGTTATTATTATCATCTTTTACACTTAATCATATACTAATTAGGGTAAAAGAAAGAGGGTTGGAATAAGAAAAAGAGAAAGAACAAGAGAGAGAGAAGAGAACGAATCAAGAGGAGGAAAAACGCAGCCTTGAGAATTAGCTTGTTTGATCATTTCTTCGGTGGAGGTAGGTTATGGTTTATTTGCGATATTCGTAGTAAAACTCTTAATAGTAAATGATATGTATTGATGATATTGTAAACCCTGCTATGTGCTTATTTGTATGCTTGCATGAATTGTGATTATGTAATTGTGATGATATGAGCATGATGAAGTTATTGAATCCCAAATCTTGAAAAACCCTAATCTCTTGTTTAATGATGATGCCTTAGTAGTAAAGAAGGCTTGATAAACTAAAGTAATGGGATTGATGATACCTTGGTATAAGAGAAGGCTTGACAAATTGATAGAATGAGATTAGTGGATCGGAGTGTCACGTTCCGACACATAGAATTAGTGGATCGGAGTGTCACGTTCCGACACATAGAATTAAGGGATCGGGTGTCACGAACCGACACGTAGTATTAGGGGGACGGGGTGTCATGAACTGACACGTAGATTTAGGGGATCGGGTGTCACAAACCGACACGTAGATTTAGGGGATCGGGTGTCACGAACCGACACGTAGAATTAGGGGATCGGAGTGTCACGTACCGACACATAGTAGTAGGGGATCGGAGTGTCACGTACCGACACAAGAGGAATAAAGATAATGAATCTTTAAAGATGATAAATATACTCAATCTAATGAACCTAATTCCCAAACGAGTATGGTATTGAGGCTTGAGTCCACATGGATGAAATTGGTAGTACTTATTGATGATTATAGTACTTGTTGTTGCTACATGTTGAGTATCATAGTTGTTTTATGATATTACTTGATATATATTGTTTTCTATTTTGGAGTTGGCCGATGATACTTACTCAATACCCGTGTTTTGTACTGACCCCTACTTGTTTGTTTCTTTCTTTGTTATTTGTGGAGTGCAGCAAACGTTCCGTCATCTTCAACCCAACAGTAATCCTAGCCAGTCATCAGTATACCGGATTTCAGGGTGAGATAATGCTTCTAGCTTGGAATGGATCTCCCTCTTCATGTCTTGATGCCTTGAACTTCCAGCATGGACTAGCTTTTTAGTCATTTTGTTTTTAGACATTCTTAGTTTAGTAATTTGAGATAGATGTTCTTGTGGTGATGACTTCCAGATTTTGGGGATAATAATAGTTATTGATTTGATTTTATTAATGAGTTAAGTCTTCCGCATTACTTTCTGTTGATATACATTGAAATGTTAAGGTTTAGATTGGTTGGTTCGCTCACATAGGAGGGTAAGTGTGGGTGCCAATCGCGGCTCGGTTTTGGGTCGTGACAATTTTTAAGCCATATCTGGATCTCTTTGTGATCGTATTTATTGCTGATATACTGATATACTCCAAGAGTAAGAAGGAACATGAGGAGCATTTGAGAATTGTGTTGGAAGTATTAAGGGAGAAAAGGCTTTATGCCAAATTCTCCAAGTGTGAGTTTTGGCTAGATTCAATGTCCTTCTTGGGGCACGTGGTTTCTAAGGATGGAGTGATGGTGGATCCTTCTAAGATTGAGACAGTGAAGAATTGGGTAAGACCTACTAATGTGTTAGAAATAAGGAGCTTTGTTTCTTTAGCTAGCTACTACCGTCGATTTGTCAAGGGATTCTCTTCTATTGCTTCCCAATTGACGAACTTTACTTAGCAGAATGTTCCATTTGTATGGTCGGATGAATGTGAGGAAAGCTTTCAAAAACTCAAGACCTTTTTTATTACTGCACCAATCCTTACCTTGCCCGTAGAGGGTAAGAATTTCATTGTCTATTGTGATGCATCCTATTTGGGTTTGGGTGCAGTCGTAATGCAAGAGAAGAATGTGATTGCTTATGCTTCGAGGCAATTAAAAGTGCATGAACGAAACTATCCGACCCATGATTTGGAGTTGGCTGCGGTAGTGTTTGCATTAAAGCAATGGAGACACTATCGATATGGGGTTAAGTGTGAAGTCTATACGGATCATCGTAGCCTACATAATGTCTTTACTCAGAAAGATTTGAATTCGAGACAGAGGAGATGGATGGAACTACTAAAGGACTATGATGTTACCATCTTGTATCACCCAGGAAAAGCTAATGTTGTGGCAGATGCTTTAAGTAGAAAGGCAGGAAGCATGGGAAGTCTAGCTCACTTGCAAGTTTCTAGACGCCCATTGGCTAGAGAAGTTCAGATTCTGGCTAATGACCTTATGAGATTTGAAGTAAATGAGAAGGGAGGATTTTTGGCTTGTGTGGAGGCAAGATCTTCCTTCCTTGACAAGATTAAGGGAAAGCAGTTTAATGATGAGAAATTGATCCGAATCCGAGATAAAGTGTTGCGAGGAGAGGCTAAAGAAGCACAAATTGATGAGGAAGGTGTTTTGAGGATTAAGGGAAGGGTATGTGTGCCCCGTCTTGATGATTTGATCCACACTATTCTTACAGAGGCTCATAGTTCCGGATATTCTATACATCCTTGTGCAACCAAGATGTACCGTGACCTAAAGCAACACTTTTGGTGGAGTAGAATGAAGCGCGACATTGTGGATTTTGTTGCCAAATGTCCATATTGTCAACAAGTAAAGTATGAACACCAGAGGCCCGGAGGAACATTTCAGAGAATGCCCATTCCTGAATAGAAGTGGGAGAGAATTGCAATGGATTTCGTGGTTGGTCTTCCAAAGACATTGGGTAAGTTTGATTCTATTTGGGTAATTGTGGACAGATTAACTAAGTCTTCTCACTTCATTCCGGTCAAGGTGACCTACAATGGAGAGAAGTTAGCCAAAATCTACATCTCAGAAATCGTTCGATTGCATGGAGTTCCACTTTCCATCATATCAGATAGAGGTACGCAGTTTACTTCTATGTTTTGGAGAACATTGCATGCGGAATTAGGTACTAGGTTGGACCTTAGTACTGCATTTCACCCTCAGACTGATGGTCAGTCTGAGCGAACGATTCAAGTACTAGAGGATATGCTTCGTGCATGTGTGATAGAATTTGGTGGTCATTGGGATAACTTCTTACCCTTAGCGGAGTTTTCATACAATAATAGCTATCACTCAAGTATTGACATGGTTCCATTTGAAGCATTGTATTGGAGGAGATGTAGGTCTCCCATTGGTTGGTTTGATGCATTTGAGGTTAGACCTTGGGGTACTGATCTGTTGAGGGATTCAATAGAGAAGGTGAAATCTATTCAAGAAAAGCTTTTAGCGGCTCAAAGTAGGCAAAAGGAATATGCGGATCGAAAGGTTAGAGACTTGGAGTTTATGGAGGGTGAACAAGTCTTGCTGAAAGTTTCACCCATGAAAGGGGTGATGCGGTTTGGTAAAAGAGGTAAGCTAAGCCCAAGGTATATTGGACCATTTGAAGTTTTGAAGCGAGTAGGGGAGGTGGATTATGAATTAGCCTTGCCTCCAGGGCAGTCTGGAGTGCATCCGGTATTTCATGTGTCTATGTTGAAAAGATACCATGGGGATGGAAACGACATCATTCGTTGGGATTCAGTCCTGCTTGATGAGAATTTGTCTTATGAGGAGGAGCCTGTTGCCATTCTAGATATAGAAATTCGCAATTTGAGGTCGAGGGAGATTGCATCCATCAAAGTTCAATGGAAGAATCGACCTGTTGAAGAGGCCACTTGGGAGAAGGAGGCTGACATGCGAGAAAGATACCCACAGCTATTTACAGATTCAGGTACTCCTTTTCGCCCTTGTTTTTCTTCTTGTGATAATTCGAGGACGAACGATGGGTAAATTTGTATCTATTGTAACGACCTGTTTAGTCGTTTTGAGCAGCAGATTTTATTTCTGGAAAACTGGCTGAGACGACGGATCCCACGACGGACCGTCATAGGCACGATGGACCGTCGAGGGGGTCTTGTTTCAAAACACTTAGAATTCTGAAATTTGGATACTGAAATCGAGTCTCTGAACTTCGTGACGACATGGCATGACGGACCGTCGTGGGCACGACGGACCGTCACAGACTCTTCGAGGAAATTGAGTCTCTGAACTTTGTGACGGACCTGCAGGACGGACCGTCACAGCCATGACGGACCGTCATAGGTTGCGTAATCCCAGGATGGGTCGGATTTCTGTTAAGTAAATTAAGGGGCGTTTTGGACTATTCCTGCTACAATGATAAATTTAGTGGGTTAATATTAATAGTTTAATTACTTGGGGGTTAAAAGAGATAACCTTGAGTTAATTAGTGGATTAATTCCTCATCTTTTATACTTAATTATATGCTAATTAGGGTAAAAGAAAGAGGGTTTGAATAAGAAAAATAGAAAGAACAAGTAGAGGGAAAGAGAAACGATTGAGAGAGATAAGAACGGAGAGAAAACACAAAGCTTTGGAAATTTACTTGCTTGATCATGAATCTTCGGTGGAGGTAGGTTATGGTTTTTATGCTATTCGTAGTAAACTCTTAATAGCGAATGATATGTATTGGTAGTATTGTAAACCCTGCCATATGCTTAATTGTATGCTTGCATAAATGTGATTATATAATTATGAATAAATAAGCATGATGAAGCTATTGAACCCTAATCTAATTTGTTAATGATGATGCCTTAGTATAAAAGAAGGCTTGATGAACTAACATAATGAGATTGATGATGCCTTGGTATAAAAGAAGGCTTAATGGATTAATAGAATGAGATTAGTGGAGCGGGTGTCACGAACCGACACATAGAATTAGGGGATCGGGTGTCACGAACCGACACGTACAATTAGGGGATCGGGTGTCACCAACCGACACGTAGAATTAGGGGATCGGAGTGTCACGTTCCGACACATAGTAGTAGGGGATCGGAGTGTCACGTACCGACACATAGAATTAGGGGATCGGGTGTCACCAACCGACACGTAGAATTAGGGGATCGGAGTTTCACGTTCTGATACATAGTAGTGGGGGAGCGGAGTGTCACGTACCGACACAAGAGGAATAAAGATAATGAATCTTGAAAGATGTTAATATACTCAATCTAATGAACCTAATTCCCAAACGAGTATGGTAATGAGGCTTGAGTCCTCATGGGTGAAATTGGCGGTACTTATTAATGATTATAGTACTTGTTGTTGCTACATGTTGAGTATTGTAGTTGATTTATGATATTATCTGATATATACTGTTTTCTATTTTGAGTTGGCCGATGATACCTACTCAGTACTTGTCTTTTGTACTAACCCCTACTTGTATGTTTCTTTCTTTGTTATATGTGGAGTGCATCAAACGCACCGTCATCTTCAATTTAACCGCAACTCTAGCCAGTCTTCACTACACCAGATTTCAGGGTGAGCTAATGCTTCTATCTTGAACTGGATCTTCTTCTTCAAGTCTTGATGCCTTGAACTTCCGGCATGGACTAGCTTTTTATTTATTTAGCTTCTTAGAATACTCTTAGTTTAGTAATTTGATTATAGATGTTCTTGTGGTTATGACTTCCAGATTTTGGGTAATAATAGATGTTGAGTATTTAGAAGTTATTGAATTGATTTTCATTAATGAGTTTAAGTCTTCCGCGTTGTATTTTGTTCAATATGTTTGAGTCTATATTGGTTGGTTCGCTCACATAGTAGGGTAAGTGTGGGTGCCACTCGCGGCTCGGATTTTGGTCGTGACAGTTATCAACTTTCTAAGTCTAATTAGGTTAGTTTTAACTTAGTTCCAGCACTGTATTCATCAATTAAATCACATTAACTTATTTAAAGAGCTTAACATCTTTATAAGTGTAATTAGTTATATTTTAACTTCGTTCCAACACTATATTGGCCAACTAAATCACATTAACTTAATTAAAGAGCTTAACAACATTCTAAATCTAATTAGTTTAGTTTTAACTTAATTCAGACACTATATTTACCAACTAAATCACATTTACTTATTTAAAGAACTTAACATTTTTCCAAGTTTAATTAGTATAGTTTTAAGTTAATTCCAACACTATTTTCAAAAACTAAATCGCCTAAGTTATTTGAAGAACTGAACATCTTTCTAAGTGTTATTAATTTAGATTTAATTTAATTCAACACTATACACCAATTAAATCACATTAACTTATTTATAGAATTTAACAACTCTCTAAGTCTAATTAGTTTAGTTTTAACTTAATTCAAACAGATTATTCACCAACTAAATCACATGTACTTATTTGAAGGACTTGAACATCTTTCTAGTCTAATTAGTTTAGTTTTAACTTAATTTAAACACTATATTGACCAACTAAATCACATTTACTTATCTGAAGAACTTAACATCTTTCTAAGTCTAATTAGTTTAGTTTTACCTTAATTTCAACAATATATTCACCAACTAGATCACATTAATTTATTTAATGAACTTAACATCTTTCTATGTCTAATTAGTTTAATTTTAACTTAATTAAAATACTATATTCACATACTGAATCACATTTACTCATTTGAAGAACTTAACATCTTTCTAAGTCTAATTAGTTTAGCTTTAAGTTAATTCAAACACTATATTCTCCAACTAAATCACATTTACTTATTTAAAGAACTGAACGTCTTTCTAAGTCTAATTAGTTGTTTTAACTTTATTTCAACACTATATTTACCATCTAAATCACATTAATTTATTTAAAGAACATCAATTTTTATAAGTGTAATTATTTTAGTTTAAACTTATTTCAAGCACTATATTAACCAATTAAATCACATTTACTTATTTGAATAATCAAACATCTTTCTAAGAGTAATTTGTTTAGTTTTATCTTATTTCCAGCACTATCTTGACCAACTATACCAGATTAACTTATTAAAAGGACTGAACATCTTTCTAACTCTAATTAGTGTAATTTTAATTTTATTCCAACAATATATTCACCAACTAAATCTTATTAACTTATTTAAAGAAATTAAGAACTTTCTCAATTAATTAGTGTAGTTTTAACGTAATTCCAACCCCATATTCACCAATCACATTTACATATTTAAAGAACTTAACATCTTTCAAATGTAATTACTTTAGTTTTAACTTAATTCAAATACGATATTCACCAACTAAATAACATTAACTTATTTAAAGAACTTAACAACTTTCTAAGTCTAATTAGTATAGTTTTAACTTAATTCAAACACTATATTGACCAAATAAATCACATTAACTTATTTAAAGAACTTAACAACTTTCTAAGTTTAATTAGTTTAGTTTTAACTTAATTCCATTACTATGTTCACCAACTAAATCACATTAACTTATTCAAAGAACTTAACATCCGTGTAAGCGTAATTAGTTTAATTTTAACTTAGTGCCAACTCTTGACCAACTTAGTTGCATTAACTTATTTAAAGAAATTAACAACTTTCTTAGTCAAATTATTTTAGTTTTAACTTAATTACAACACTATATTCACCAAATAAATCACATTTACTTATTTAAAGAACTTAACAATTTTCTAAGTCTCATTAGTTTAGTTTTAACTTAATTCCAACACTATATTTATCAACTAAATTACCTTAACTTATTTAAAAAGTTTAACATTTTTCTAAGTGCAATTAGTTTAGTTTTAAATTAATTCAAACACTATATTCACTAACTAAATCACATTAACTTATTTAAAGAACTTAACAACTTTCTAAGTCTAATAAGTTTAGTTTTAACTTAATTCAAACACTATATTCACCAAATAAATCGCATTAACTTATTTAAAGAACTTAACAACTTTATAAGACTAATTAGTTTAGTTTTAACTTAATTTTTCCACTATATTCACCAATTATATCACATTACTTTATTTAAAGATCTTAACATCTTTATAAGTGTAATTAGTTAAATTTTAACTTTGTTCCAACACTATATTGACCAACTAAACCACATTAACTTATTTAAAGAACTTAACATTTTTCTAAATCTAATTAATTTAGTTTTAACTTAATTCAGACACTATATTCACCAACTAAATCACACTTACTTATTTAAAGAACTTTACATTTTACCAAGTGTAATTAGTATAGTTTTAACTTAATTCCAACACTATTTTCACCAACTAAATCGCCTAACTTATTTGAAGAACTCAACATCTTTCTAAGTGTAATTATTTAGTTTTAATTTAATTCTACACTATATTCACCACTTAAATCACATTAACTTATTTAAAGAATTCAACAACTCTCTAAGTCTAATTAGTTTAGTTTAAACTTAATTCCAACATCTAAATAACATTTACTTATTTAAAGAACTTAACATCTTTCTATGTGTAATTAGTTTAGTTTTAACTTTATTCAAACATTATATTCACCACCTAAATCACATTAACTTATTTAAACAACTTATCAACTTTCTAAGTCTAATTAGCTTAGTTTTAACTTAGTTCCAACACTATATTCATTAATTAAATCACATTAACTTATTTAAAAAGCTTAACATCTTTATAAGTGTAATTAGTTTTAACTTCGTTCCAACACTATATTGACAAACTAAATCACATTAACTAATTTAAAGAACTTAACAACTTTCTAAATCTAATTAGTTTAGTTTTAACTTAATTCAGAGACTATATTCACCAACTAAATCACATTTACTTATTTAAAGAACTTAACATTTTTCAAAGTTTAATTAGTATAGTTTTAAGTTAATTCCAACACTATTTTCATCATCGAAAACGCCTAACTTATTTGAAGAACTGAACATCTTTCTAAGTGTAATTAATTCAGATTTTATTTAAATCAACACTATATTCACCAATTATTTCACATTAACTTATCTAAAGAATTTAACAACTCTCTAAATCTAATTAGTTTAGTTATAACTTAATTCAAACAGATTATTCACCAACTAAATCACATTTACTTATTTGAAGGACTTGAAAATCTTTCTAAGTCTAATTAGTTTAGTTTTAAGTTAATTTAAACACTATGTTGACCAACTAAATCACATTTACTTATTTGAAGAACTTAACATCTTTCTAAGTCTAATTAGTTTAGTTTTACCTTAATTTCAAGACTATATTCACCAACTAAATCACATTAATTTATTGAATGAAATTAACATCTTTCTAGGTCTAATTAGTTTAATTTTAACTTAATTAAAACACTATATTCACATACTGAATCACATTTACTTATTTGAAAAACTTAACATCTTTCTAAGTCTTATTAGTTTAGCTTTAAGTTAATTCAAACACTATATTCACCAACAAAATCACAATTACTTATTTAAAGAACTGAACGTCTTTCTAAGTCTAATTAGTTCTTTTAATTTTATTTCAACACTATATTTACCAACTAAATCACATTAATTTATTTAAAGAACATAGATCTTTATAAGTGTAATTATTTTAGTTTTAAATTATTTCAAGCACTATATTAACCAATTAAATCACATTTACTTATTTGAAGAATCAAACATCTTTCTAAGAGTAATTAGTTTAGTTTTATCTTATTTCCAACACTATCTTGACCAACTACATCAGATGAACTTATTTAAAGGACTTAACATCTTTCTAAGTCTAACTAGTGTAATTTTAATTTTATTCCAACAATACATTCACCAACTGTCACGACCCAAAACGAGCCGTGAGTGGCACCCACACTTATCCTACTATGTGAGCGAGCCAACCAATCTAAACCCCAACATTTTAACATAATAAACAAATTATATTGCGGAAAACTTAAACTCATTAATGAAAATCGATTAAATAACTTCTAAAAACTCAATACTTATTACTCCCCAAAATCTGGAAGTCATCACCACAAGAACATCTATCCTCAAATTACTAAAGCTATGAGTATCTAACAAACTTAAAATAAATAATAGCTAGTCTATGCCAGAACTTCAAGGCACCAAGACATGAAGAAGAAGATCCAATCCAAGCTAGAAGCATTACCTACCCTGAAATCTGGTGTGATGAAGACTAGCTAGAGTTGCGGTTGAGTTGAAGACGATGACACGTTTGCTGCACTGCACAATTAACAAAGAAAAACAAATACAAGTAGGGGTCAGTACAAGGCACAAGTACTGAGTAGGTATCATCGGCTAACTCAAAATAGAAAACAGTATATGTCAGATAATAACATAAAATCCGCTAATATTCTTAACATGTGATAACAACAATTACCATAACCCTTGGTCACAACACCAAGCACATCTATGAGGACTCAAGCCTCCACACCAGACTCATTTGGGAAACAGGTTCTTTAGATTGAGTATATTAACAAATTTCAAGATTAATTCTCTTTATTATCCTGGTGTCGGAACGTGACACTCCGATCCATCAATACTCTCCTGGTGTCGAAACGTGACACTCAGATCCATCAGTACTATCCTGGTGTCAGAACGTGACACTCCGATCCATCAATACTATCCTGGTGTCGAAACGTGACACCCGATCCATCTACTATCCTGGTGTCGGAACGTGACACTTCGATCCATATACTATCCTGGTGTCGGAACGTGACACTCCGATCCATATACTATCCTGGTGTCGGAACGTGACACCCGATCCTCTAATCTCATTACTTTAGTTCATCAAGCCTTCTTTTATACCAAGGAATCATCATTGACAAAGTAAATTTACGATTTAAGATTCACAGCCTCATCTTCCCAATCCATTACAACTACATAATCACATCATGCAAGCACACAATTAAGCATATAGAAGAATTTATAATGCTACCCAACACATATCATTCGCCATTAAGAGTTACTATGAGATAGTATAAACCATAACCTACCTCCACCGAAGAATCGTGATCAAGCAATCTACTTTCCCAAAGCTGCGTTCTTCTCTCTCTCTCTCGTTCGATTGTTTCTCCCTCTCCTTCTTCTTTCTATTTTTCTTATTCAAACCCTTTTTCTTTTAAGCTAATTGTCATATAATTAAGTATAAAAGATGATAAAAATAACCCACTATTTATTTCAAGGTTATCTCCTTTAACCCTCAAGTAATTGAATTATTAACATTAAACCATTAACTTTATATTTATAAGCATAAATAGTCCAAAACGTCCCTTAAAAACATTTAACAGAAATCCGACCCAGTCAGGGTTACGCAGCCTATGACGGTCCGTCATGACTGTGACGGTCCTTCCTGCAGGTGCGTAACAAAGTTCAGAGAGTTAATTCCGTGGAAAGATTTGTGACGGTTCTTCGTGCCAACGACGGTCCGTCCTGCCATTCCGTCACGAAGTTCAGAGAGTCGATCTTAGTACCCAAATTTTAGAATTCTAAGTGTTTTGGAATGATACCCCCTTGACGGTCCGTCGTGGCCTTGACGATCCGTCATGGGATCCGTCGACCCTGACAGTTGTTACCAGAATAAACTCTACTGCTCAAAACAAATAAACAGGTCGTTACAATAGATACCAATTTACCCATTGTTCGTCCTCGAACGATCACAAGAAGAAAAACAAGGGCGAAAAGGAGTACCTGAATCTGTAAACAAGTGTGGGTATCTTTCTTGCATATCAACCTCCTTCTCCCAAGTGGACTCTTCAACTGACCGATTCTTCCATTGAACCTTGATGGATGCAATCTCCCTTGGCCTCAACTTGCAGACTTCTCTATCTAAAATAGCAACAGCCTCCTCCTCATAAGACAAATTCTCATCAAGCAGAACTGAATCCCAACGAATAATGTAGTTTCCATCCCCATGGTATCTTTTCAACATAGACACATGAAATACCGGATGCACTCCTGACAGTCCTAGGGGCAAGGCTAATTCATAAGGTACCTCCCCCACGCGCTTTAGAACTTCAAAGGGACCAATATACCTCGGGCAAATCTTACCTCGCTTTCCAAACCGCATCACCCCTTTCATGGGTGAAACCTTCACCAAGACTGGCTCACCCTCCATAAACTCCAAGTCTCTAACCTTTCGATCTGCATATTATTTTTGTCTACTTTGAGCCGCTAGAAGCTTTTCCTGAATGCATTTTACTTTATCTAACGATTCCCTCAGAAGGTCAGTACCCCAAGGTATAACCTCAAGTGCATCAAACCAACCAATGGTAGACCTACATATCCTCCCATACAGTGCCTCAAATGGGGCCATACCAATACTTGAGTGATAGCTATTGTTGTAGGAGAACTCTGCTAAGGGTAAGAAGTTATCCCAATGACCACCAAATTCTATCACAAATGCACGAAGCATATCCTCCAACACTTGAATCGTTCGCTCAGACTGACCATCGGTCTGAGGGTGAAATGCGGTACTAAGATCCAACCTGGTACCTAATTCCGCATGCAATGTTTCCAAAACTTAGAAGTAAAATGCGTACCTCTATCTGATATAATGGAAAGTGGAACTCCATGCAATCGAACAACTTCCGAGATATAAAGTTTGGCTAACTTCTCTGCATTGTAAGTCACCTTGACCGGAATGAAGTGAGCAGACTTAGTTAACCTATCAACAATTACGCAAATGGAGTCATACTTACCCATTGTCTTGGGAAGACAAACCACGAAATCCATTGCAATTCTTTCCCACTTCCATTCAGGAATGGGCATTCTCTATATGAATAGTGTGATTCAAATCATCGACGCGGGGTACACATACCCTTCCTTTAATTCTCAAAACACCTTCCTCATCAATTTGTGCTTCTTTAGCCTCTCCTCGCAACACCTTATCTCGGATCCAGATCAGTTTCTCATCAGTAAAGTGTTTTCCCTTAATTTTTTCAAGGAAGGAAGATCTTGCCTCCACACAGGCCAAAAATCCTCCCTTCTCATTTACTTCTAGCCTCATAAAGTAAAGCTTTTCCTGGGTGGTACAAAATAGTGATATCGTAGTCCTTCAGTAGTTCCATCCATCTCCTCTGTCTCAAATTCAAATCTTTCTAAGTAAATACATACTGTAGGCTACGATGATCCGTATAGACTTCACACTTAACCCCATATAGAAAGTGCCTCCATTGCTTTAATGCAAACACTACCGCGGCCAACTCCAAATCATGGGTCGGGTAATTACGTTCGTGCACCTTTAATTGCCTTGAAGCATAAGCAATTACATTCTTCTGTTGCATTAGCACTGCACCCAAACCAGAATAGGATGTATCACAATAAACAATGAAATTCTTGCCTTCCACTGGCAAGGTAAGAATTGGGGTAGTAGTCAACAAGGTCTTGAGTTTCTGAAAGCTTTTTTCACACTCATCCGACCATACAAATGGGACACTCTGCTTAGTCAAATTTGTCAATTGGGAAGCAACAGAGGAAAATCCCTTGACAAATCGGCGGTAGTAGCTAGCTAAACCAACAAAGCTCTTTACCTCTGTAACGTTAGTAGGTCTTTCCCAACTCTTCACTGCTTCAATCTTACATGGATCCACAATTACTCCATCCTTGGAAACCACGTGCCCCAAGAAGGACACTGAATCTAGCCAAAACTCACACTTGGAGAATTTGGCATAAAGCTTTTTCTCCCTCAACATTTCCAATACAATTCTCAAGTGCTCCTCATGTTCTTTCTTGCTCTTTGAGTATACCAGTATATCATCAATGAATACAATGACAAAGAGATCCAGATATGGTTTAAAAATCCAATTCATCAAGCTCATGAAAGCAGCAGGGGCTTTCATAAGCCCAAAAGACATTACTAAGAACTCATAATGCCCATACCTGGTCCGAAAAGCAGTCTTGGGCACATCTGTTGCCCGTATTTTCAATTGATGATAACCCGATCTCAAATTGATTTTTGAGAAGGTACAAGCACCTTGTAACTGATCGAACAAGTCATCGATGCGAGGAAGAGGATACTTGTTCTTAACAGTTACCTTATTCAGTTGCCTGTAGTCTATGCACATCCGAAAGCTTCCATCCTTCTTATTCACAAACAAAACCGGAGCACCCCAAGGGGATGCACTTGGTCTAATAAAGCCTTTGCTTAACAACTCTTGAAGTTGGACTTTTAACTCCCTTAATTTAGCGGGAGCCATTCTATAAGGGGGTATGGAAATGGGGCAAGTACCCGGTTCCAGATCAATGCAAAAGTCAATATCCATATCTAGTGGCATACCAGGAAGATCTGTAGGGAACATATCCGGAAAATCACGGACTATCGAAACCTACTCAATTGAAGGAGCTTGGGTAGTATCATCCCTGAGGTGTGCCAAGAAAGCTAAACACCCTTTACTAACCATTCTCTTGGCACGAAGAAAGGAGATGATACAAACTGTAGTGGAAGTGTAGTCACCCTCCCACACTAACGGATCTGTCCCAGGCTTGGCCAACGTCACAGTTTTAGCATTACAATCTAATATTGCAAAATTTGGAGAAAGCCAAGTCATACCCAGAATTATATCAAAATCAACCATTTCTAAGATAACCAAGTCTACGCGAGTATTGCTCCCCACAAAAGTCACCAGACAAGACCTATATACCTTTTCAACTATCACAGACTCACCCACTGGAGTAGAAACACGAATAGGCATGTCAAGCAATTGACAATGTAAATTAAGACCAGTAGCAAATGAGGAAGATACATATGAAAATGTGGATCCAGGATCAAATAATACAGAAGCCATGCAATCACAAACCAAAAGATTACCTGTGATAACAACATCAGATGTCTCCGCTTCAGACCTCCCAGGGAAAGCATAACAATGGGCCCTATCACCCGTCTGTCCGTTGCCCCTACAATGTTGTGCTGGAGTGGCTCCAGTTTGCCCGTCACCTCGGCCGTTTTGGCGACCACCATTACCTCGACCACCACGTCCTCCAGAATGACGGCCTCTTCCATGACCACCTCTACCTCTGACTATTGGAGGTCTGTAACTCTGTGTTGGACAATATCTCTTAATGTGTCAAGTCTCCCCACATCCATAACACTCTCTGGATTCAAGCATCGGTCTCTGTGAGAATGACGAAGTCTGGGGATAACCTCCAAACTCAGAGAAATGTTGACCGGTCTGCGTTGGACCCCCAACTACCGTCTGCAGTGAAGACTGAATAGGTCGGGCTGGGTAACCTCCTGAACCCTGCCCTCTGGAGTAAGAACCATTAAACTCACCTCCCTTACGAAACCTTTTAGATGTCGATGCCATGGTGAAGTCATCTGGCTTCACTCCCTCCACCTCTATAACGAAGTATACCACTTCCTGAAAGGATTTTTGCTGTAGCCGCTACCTGTAAGGCTGAAATCCGCAAATCTGACCTCAACCTCTTCACAAAACGGCGAATCCGCTATTGTGGACTGAAACAAAGCTGGGTGGCATACCTAGATAATGCACGAAACTTAGCCTCATACGCAGTAACCGACATCTTGCCTTGCTCTAGACTCAAGAAATCATCTCTCCTCCTATCCCTCAAGGTCCGGGGGATATACTTCTCCATAAATAAGCTAGAGAATGACGCCCAAGTCATAGGTGGTTCCTGTGCGGGTTGGCACTCAACATATGACCACCACCACATTTTGGCATTTCCCTGAAACTGATAGGTTACAAACTCAACGCCAAATCGTTCCACTATGCCCATTTTATGTAGTAACTCATGACTGTTAACCAGAAAATCGTAGGCATCCTCAGATTTAGCACCCTTGAAGACAAGAGGTTTCAATTTCAAGAACTTACTGAAAAGTTCATGCTGATCACTTGTCATTATAGGCCCTATAGTCAAACGAGGATACGTGCCTATTTCCAATGAGGCATCCCTGCGGGGAGCCACAGCAGCTGCCTGTTTTACTTCCGGAACCTGAGGTGCTGGTGCAGAAAACACTGGAGGTGTCTGGCCTTGATCAGATAACCCGCTAAGATAAGCAAGAACTTGATTAATCATCTCTGGGGTAGGTTGGGGTGGTAATTCCTCATTCTGCACTTGCTCATTTTCCCCTTCCTCACCTTCTCTTACTACTTCCTCAGTCGGTGGAGGAGTCACCGTCCTAGTACTAGATGGGCTAGGTGCTTGTCCTCTTCCTCTAGAGGACGTTCTCCTGCAACCTCTACCATGGTCTCTTGCCACTACTCCTCTTCGAGCTACAGCCCCAGTGGCTGGCTCAGACGTATCTTGTCTTGCCGGTGTTGGTGTTGGCGCAGTTGTTGCTCTGGTTCTAACCATCTGCGAAATAGAGTGAAGATGGTCAGATACCAATTTGTATCACCTAGATACCAATTGGATCCAGGTGATAGCATGAAAGAAAGAAAGAATGGAATTTTCCTAAAGTCCAATAGCCTCTCAAAGAAAAGTAAAGGCGTCCCCCTACCGTTACTCAAGACTCTACAAGACTCGTTCTTGTGTGATGAGACCAACGAACCTAATGCTCTGATACAAAGTTTGTCACGACCCAAAACGAGCCGCGAGTGGCACCCACACTTATCCTACTATGTGAACCAACCAATCTAAACTCCAACATTTAACATAATAAACAGATTATAATGCGGAAGACTTAAACTCATTAATGAAAATCGATTAAGTAACTTCTAAAAACTCAATACTTATTATTCCCCAAAATCTGGAAGTCATCACCACAAGAACATCTATCCTCAAATTACTAAAGCTAAGAGTGTCTAAGAAACTAAAAATAAATAACAGCTAGTCTATGCCAAAACTTCAAGGCACCAATACATGAAGAAGAAGATCCAGTCCAAGCTAGAAGCATTAGCTCACCCTGAAATCTGGTGTGATGAAGACTGGCTAGAGTTGCGGTTGAGTTGAAGACGATGTCACGTTTGCTGCACTCCACAATTAACAAAGAAAAACAAATACAAGTAGGGGTCAGTACAAGGCACAAGTACTGAGTAGGTATCATCGGCCAACTCAAAATAGAAAACAGTATATGTCAGATAGTAACATAAAATCCGCTAATATTCTTAACAGGTGATAACAACAATTACCATAACCCTTGGTCACAACACCAAGCACATCTATGAGGACTCAAGCCTCCACACCACACTCATTTGGGAAACAAGTTCTTTAGATTGAGTATATTAACATATTTCAAGATTCATTCTCTTTATTATCCTGGTGTCGGAACGTGACACTCCGATCCATCAATACTATCCTGGTGTCGGAACGTGACACTCAGATCCATCAGTACTATCCTGGTATCGGAACATGACACTCCGATCCATCAATACTATCCTGGTGTCGGAACGTGACACCCGATCCATCTACTATCCTGGTGTCAGAACGTGACACTTCGATCCATATACTATCCTGGTGTCGGAACGTGAAACTCCGATCCATATACTATCCTGGTGTCGGAACGTGACACCCGATCCTCTAATCTCATTACTTTAGTTCATCAAGCCTTCTTTTATACCAAGGCATCATCATTGACAAAGTAAATTTACGATTTAAGATTCACAACCTCATCTTCCTAATCCATTACAACTACATAATCACATCATGCAAGCACACAATTAAGCATATAGAAGAATTTATAATACTACCCAACACATATCATTCCCTATTAAGAGTTTACTATGAGATAGTATAAACCATAACCTACCTCCACCGAAGAATCGTGATCAAGCAATCTACTTTCCCAAAGCTGCGTTTTTCTCTCTCTCTGGTTCGTTCGTTTCTCCCTCTCCTTCTTCTTTCTATTTGTCTTATTCAAGCTCTTTTTCTTTTACCCTAATTGTCATATAATTAAGTATAAAAGATGATAAAAATAACCCATTATTTATTTCAAGGTTATCTCCTTTAACCCCCAAGTAATTGAATTATTAACATTAACCCACTAACTTTATATTTATAGGCATGAATAGTCCAAAACGTCCCTTAAAAACTTTTAACAGAAATCCGACCCAGTCAGGGTTACGCAGCCTGTGACGGTCCGTCCTGCAGGTCCGTCACAAAGTTCAGAGAGTTAATTCTGTGGAAAGATTTGTGACGGTCCGTCGTGCCAACGACGGTCCGTCCTGCCATACCGTCACGAAGTTCAGAGAGTCGATCTCAGTACCCAAATTTCAAAATTCTAAGTGTTTTGGAATGATACCCCATTGACGGTCCGTTGTGCCCTTGATGGTCCGTCGTGGGATCCGTCTACCCTGACAGTTATCACCATAATAAACTCTACTGCTCAAAACGACTAAACAGGTTGTTACACCAACTAAATCTCATTAACTTATTTAAAGAAATTATGAACTTTCTAAATTAATTAGTTTAGTAGTAATTAATGTCACGATCTAAAAATAGACGTGATGGTATTTGTCTTATCCCACCAAGACAAGTCAGCCTAAAACTCAACTTATTACAATAAAATGCGAAAAGTTTACTATCGACTTACATTATACCCCAAAACCTGGTTGTCACGTGTACAAGCCTCTAAAGTATTACAATTGATTCAAAAGAAAACTCAATTCTCAAATGAATTTGTTTCTAGAATAGAACAAGATCATAATTAAGGAGAAGAAAGTCTGCTGCCATGGAAACAGCTACCTGACAAATCTCCAAGAAGCCTCGGAAAAGAAGAGAATGACAAGTACAACAAAAATCCAGGCTCATAACCTACAAAAATTTGTAGAAGCAAGGGGTGAGTACCAAACCACACGGTACTCAGCAAGTAAACGTCTAAACACAAGCTAAGGGGATGAAATACGGGTACTCCTACCACCCTAACTGAACCTCCACAATTACAACCTGCATAAAATTCAGTCTAACCTAATAGTTCATATTTACATAGCATGTAACTCTACAACAACACTCAGACAAATTACATATACATCCTCCACAATCACACTTTACCAAATTTCATATCCTCAATAACAACACTTCAACAAATTACATATCCTCGATAACAACACTTCAACAAATTACATACCCTCAACAATAACAATTCAACAAATTACATATCCTCAATAACAAGCTCAGTATTAATATATCACAAATTTCGCAAAAAGTCAATCACAAGATCAGCAAAACACAATATCAAGTTCACCAATGATAAGTATGTGTAATGCAATGGAATTCAATGTCAAGTATAATGATGCATGTCTGACCTAGTGATACACACCCGCTGTCTCTCAGTCCGGGACCCATGGGTACATATCTATCCATGCATCTGTCGTGGCGCACGTCACGACCCTCGATATAGTAACCATCGCGGTGCATGATACGTACCTCGAAATATAGTATCCATCACGGCGCGCGATACGTCCCTCGAAATGGTACATCCTCTTTAAAATCTCATTCTTTCTCAATGCACATAACGCTTTTCACAATCATGTCTCAAACTAATGCAAATGACATGTTCATATATCACTATTTTAATAACATTGCACAATTCACAACAACATAAACAATGATTCAACAAGCCTTTAAAATTATTCTCCATTATCAACACATCACACACAACCCATTATTCACATTGCCTTTTATTACCCTTTTGTTTTCATCATTAGAATTAATCAATGTGGACAAGTCAACCCATCACCAAGTCCCATTACTCCCAAACATATAGCACAAGGAAATACACACATTCCATACACTTAACAAGAGTTTAGAAATTCACTTGCCTCAATCTCAAGATTAATTCACTCCGAAACTTGTGTCTTCCCCTTTTGTTGACATTCCAACTCAAAGCAATCTATTCAAATAGATGACCACAATAAGATTACAAGACTAACAACACCTACATTATTACGTGTCTAGTGTAGACTCAAAACTCACTCAAATATATAATAAAGTTTTAAAATCTTGATTCCATGTAATATGTCAACTCTCATATATCCAAATTTCAAGCCTAGAATTAAGTCATACTGTCACGACCCAAAACGAGCCGCGAGTGGCACCCACACTTATCCTATTATGTGAGCGAACCAACAAATCTAAACCCCAAACAGTTACCAACATTTCAACCATAACGAACAAAATGTAATGCGGAAGACTCAAAATCTTATTAATAAAACCAATACATAAGCTTCTAAAAGTTTATCAACTATTATTCCCAAAATCTGGAAGTCATCACACAAGGAACATCTATCCTCAAATTTCTAATTCTAAGAGTATTTAAGAAACTAAAATAAGAAATGAGATGGTCCATGTCCGAACTTCAAGACATCAAGACGTGAAGGAAAGAATCCAGTCCGAGCTAGGAACAATAGCTCACCCTGAAATCTGGTATGCTGGAGACTGTCTAGAGTTGCGGACGAGTCGAAGTCGATGGCACGTTTGCTGCATTCCATAAATAACAAAGGGAAAAAATACAAGTAGGTGTCAGTACAAGGAACACGTACTGAGTAGGTATCATCGTCCAACTCAAAATGGAAAGCAATATATATCAAGTAATAATATAAAATCAACTACGACACTCAACAGGTGACAACAACAATTACAAAACCCTTTGGCAACAACACCAAGCACATCTATGAGGACTCAAGACTCCACACCATACTCATTTGGGAATTAGGTTCTTTAAATTGAGTATATTACCATCGTTCAAGATTCATTCTCTTTATTCCTCTTGTTTCGGAACGTGACACTCCGATCCCTTAATACTACGTGTCGGTTCGTGACACCAGATCCCCTAATACTACGTGTCAGTTTGTGACACCCGATACCCTAATACTACGTGTCGGTTCGTGACACCCGATCCTCGAATACAACGTTTCGGTTCGTGACACCCGATTCCCTAATACTACGTGTCGGTTCGTGACACCCGATCCATTAACCTCATTCTTTTAGTTCATCAAGCCTTCTTTTATACCAAGGAATCATCATTAATAGAGTGGATTTAAGGTTTTTAAGATTCCACAATATCATCATTATAATCCATCACCATTTACATAATCACAACATGCAACAACACAATTAAGCATATAAAAGACTTTACAATACCACCCAATATATATCAATCGCTATTTAGAGTTTATTATGAAATAGCATAAACCATAACGTACCTCCACCGAAGAATTCGTGATCAAGCAAGCTACTTCTCAATGCCTTGGCTTTCCTCTTCACTTCTCCCTCTCTCGTTCGTTCTCCCCTCTTCTCTCTGTTCTTTCTATTTTTCCTTATTCAAACTCTTTTTCTTTTACCCTAATTATCATATAATTAAGTATACAAGATGACAAAAGTAACCCACTAGTTATCTCAAGGTTATCTCCTCGAAGTCCAAGTAATTAAATTATTAAGCTTACCCCACTAATTTCATAATTATAAGCATGAATAGTCCAAAACGCCCCTTAAAAACTTTTAGAAGAAATCCGACCAAGTCGAGGTTACGCCACTCGTGACGACCCATCGTACTAGCGACGGTCCGTCCTGCATGTCCGTCACAAAGTTCAGAGACTCAATTCAGTAAAAAGGTCTGTGACGGTCCCTCGTGGCTACGACGGTCCTTGCTGCAGTTCCGTCGTGATGTTCAGAGAGTTGATCCCCGTACCCAAATTTCAAAGTTTAAGTGTTTTGGGACGGAGATCCTCGACGATCCACCGTGACCATGACAGTCCGTCGACACAGTCACTTTTTTATCAAAAGTAATTTTGCTGTTTCGAAACGACTAAACAGGTCGTTACAATAGATACCAATTTACCCATCGTTTGTCCTCGAACGAACACAAGAAGGAAAACAAGGGCGAGAAGGAGTACCTGAGTCTGTAAAAAGGTGTGGGTATCTTTCTTGCATATCCGCCTCCTTCTCCCAAGTGGACTCTTCAACTGACCGATTCTTCCATTGAACCTTGATGGATGCAATCTCCCTTGATCTCAACTTGCGGATTTATCTATATAGAATAGCAACAGGCTCTTCCTCATAAGACAAATTCTCATCAAGAAGAACCGAATCCCAACGGATAATGTAGTTTCCATCCCCATGATATGTTTTCAGCATAGACACATGAAATACCGGGTTTACTCCTGAGAGTCCTGGAGGTAATGCCAATTCATAAGCCACCTCGCCCACGCGCTTCAGAACTTCAAATGGAGCAATATACCTCGGACTAAGCTTACTTCGCTTACCAAACCGCATCACCCCTTTCATGGGTGAAACCTTCAGCAAGATTTGTTCACCCTCTATGAACTCTAAGTCTCTAACCTTTCGATCTGCATATTCCTTCTGCCTACTTTGAGCCGCTAAATGCTTTTCTTGAATAAATTTCACTTTCTCTAATGATTCCCTCAAGAGATCGGTACCCCATGATCTTACCGCAAATGCATCAAACCAACCAATGGGAGACCTACATCTCCTCCCATACAGTGTTTCAAATTGGGCCATATCAATACTTGAGTGATAGCTGTTATTGTATGAGAATTCTGCTAAGGGTAAGAAGTTATCCCAATGACCACCAAATTCTATCACACATGCACGAAGCATATCCTCCAAAATCTGAATCGTTCGCTCCGATTGACCATCGGTCTAAGGGTGAAACGCAGTACTAAGGTCCAACCTAGTACCTAATTCAGCATGCAATGTTCTCCAAAACTTTGAAGTAAATTGCGTACCTCTATCTGATATGATGGAGAGTGGAACCCATGAAATCGAACGATTTCTGAGATATAGAGTTTGACTAACTTCTCTGCATTGTAAGTTACCTTAACCGGAATGAAGTGAGCATACTTAGTTAATCTGTCAACAATTACCCAAATGGAATCAAACTTACCCAATGTCTTTGGAAGACCAACTACGAAATCCATTGCAATTCTTTCCCACATCCATTCAGGAATGGGCATTCTCTGAAGTGTTCCTCCGGGCCTCTGGTGTTCATAATTTACCTGCTGACAATTTGGGCATTGGGCGACAAAATCAACAATGTCACGCTTAATTCTACTCCACCAAAAATGTTGCTTTAGGTCACGATACATCTTGGTTGCACCAGGATGTATAGAATATCCTGAACTATGAGACTCTGTAAGAATAGTGTGGATCAAATCATCAACACGGGGCACACATACCCTTCCATTAATTCTCAAAACACCTTCCTCATCAATTATTGCCTTTTTAGCCTCTCCTCGTAATACCTTAACTCGAAATCGGATCAGTTTCTCATCAGTAAACTGTTTTCCCTTAATCTTGTCAAGAAAAGAAGATCTTGCCTCCACACAGGCCAATAATCCTCCCTTCTCTAGTACTTCCAGCCTCATAACGTCATTAGCCAGAGTCTGAACCTCTCTAGCCAATGGACGTCTAGAAACCTGTAGGTGGGCTAGACTTCCCATGCTCCCTGTTTTTCTACTTAAAGCATCTGCCACCACATTAGCTTTTCCTGGGTGATACAATATAGTAACATCATAGTCCTTTAGTAGTTCCATCCAGCTCCACTGTCTCAAATTCAAATCTTTCTGAGTAAAGACGTACTGTAAACTACGATGATCTGTATGGACTTCAAACTTAACCCCATATAGATAATGTCTCCATTGCTTTAATGCAAACACGACCGCGGCCAACTCCAAATCGTGGGTCGGATAGTTACGTTCATGCACTTTTAATTGGCTTGAATCATAAGCAATCACATTTCTCTCTTGCATTAGCACCGCACCCAACCCAGAATAAGATGAATCACAATAAACTGTGAAATTCTTACCTTCCACTGGCAAGGTCAGAATTGGTGCAGTAGTTAACAAGGTCTTGAGTTTCTCGAAGCTTTCTTCACATTCGTCAGACCATACAAATTGAACATTCTGCTTAGTCAAATTAGTCAATTGGGAAGCAACAGAAGAAAATCCCTTGACAAATCGACGGTAGTAGCTAGCTAAACCAACAAAGCTCCTTACCTCTGTAACATTAGTAGGTCTTACCCAACTCTTCATCGCTTCAATCTTAGAAGGATCCACCATTACTCCATCCTTAGAAACTATGTGCCCCAAGGACACTGAATCTAGCCAAAACTCACACTTGGAGAATTAGGCATAAAGCTTTTTCTCCCTCAACACTTCCAACACAATTCTCAAATGCTCCTCATGTTCTTTCCTGCTCTTTGAGTATACCAGTATATCATCAATGAACACAATGACAAAGAGATCCATATATGGCTTAAAAATCCCGTTCAACAAGCTCATGAAAAAAGTAGGGGCATTCGTAAGCCCAAAAGACATTACCAAGAATTCATAATGCACATACTTGGTTCGAAAGGCAGTCTTTGGTACATCCGTTGCCCGTATTTTCAATTGGTGATAACCAGATCTCAAACCAATTTTTGAGAAGGTACAAGCACCTAGTAACTGATCGAACAAATCATCAATGCGAGGAAGAGGATACTTGTTCTTAACAGTTACCTTATTCAGTTGCCTGTAGTCTATGCACATCAGAAAACTTCCATCCTTCTTCTTCACAAATAAAACAGGAGCACCCCAAGGGAAGCGCTTGGTCTAATGAAGCCTTTACCTAACAACTCTTGAAGTTGGGCCTTTAACTCCCTTAACTCAGAGGGAGCCATTCTATAAGGGGGTATAGAAATGGGGCGAGTACCCGGCTCCAGATCAATGCAAAAGTCAATATCCCTATCCGGTGGCATACCAGGAAGGTCTGCAGGAAACACATCCAGAAACTCACGGACTATCGAAACAGACTCAATCGAAGGTAATTGGGAAGTGTCATCCCTGAGGTGTGCCAAGAAAGCTAAACAACCCTTAGTAACCATTCTCTTAGCACGAAGAAAGGAGATGATACGAACTGGAGTGGAAGTATAGTCACCCTCCCACAGTAGCGGATCTGTCCCAGGCTTGGCCAATGTTACCGTTTTGGCATTACAATCTAAGATTGCAAAATTTGGAGAAATCCAAGTCATACCCAGAATCACATCGAAATCAACCATCTCAAGAATAATCAAGTCTACATGAGTATTGTTCCCCACAAAAGTCACAAGACAAGACCTATACACCTTCTCAAGTATCACAGACTCACCCACCGGAGTAGAAACAAGAATATGCATGTCAAGCAAATCACAATGTAAATCAAGACCAGTAGCAAATGAGGAATATACATATGAAAATGTGGATCCAGGATCAAATAACACAGAAGTCATGCAATCATAAACAAGAAGATTACCTGTGATAATAACATCAGATGTCTCCGCTTCAGACCTTCCGGGGAAAGCATAACAATGGGCCCTATAACCTGTCTGCCCGTTGCCCCTACCATGTTGAGCTGCAGTAGCTCCAGTTTGCCCGCCACCCCGGTTGATTTGGTGACCACCATTACCTTGACCACCACGTCCTCCTGAATGGCGGCCTCTTTCATGACCACCTCTACCCCTGACTATTGGGGGTCGGTAATTCTATTTCGGACAAAACCTCCTAATAAGTCCAGTCTCCCCACATCCATAACACTCTCTGGGGTCAAGCATAGGTCTCTGTGAGAACGACGAAGTCTGGGGATAACCTCCAAACTCAGAGGAATGCTGGCTGGTCTGCGATGGACCCCCAACTACAGCCTGCAGGGAAGACTTAATGGGTCGGGCTGGGTAACCTCCTGAACTCTGCCCTCTGGAGTAAGAACCACTAAACTCACCTCCCTTACGAAACTTCTTAGATGTCTATGCCTTGGTGAAGTCGTCTGGCTTCACCCCTTGCAGCTCTATCACAAAATCAACCACTTCTTGAAAGGATTTTGCTGCAGCAGCTACCTGTAAGGCTGGGATCTGCAAATCTGACCTCAATCCCTTCACAAAACAACGAATCAGCTCTTGTGGACTGAATCAAAGCTGGGTTGCATACCTGGATAGTGCACGAAACTTAGCCTCATAAGCAGTAACCGACATCCTGCCTTGCTCTATACTCAGGAATTCATCTCTCCTCCTATCCCTCAAAGTCCGGGGTATATACTTCTCCATAAATAAGCTAGAGAATGATGCCAAAGTCATAGGTGGTTCCTGTGATGGTTGAAACTCAACATATGACCGCCACCACATTTTGGCGTTCCCTTGAAACTGATAGGTCACAAACTCAACGCCAAATCATTCTACGATGCCCATCTTATGTAGAAGTTCATGACAATCAACCCGAAAATCGTAGGCATCCTCAGATTCAGCACCCTTGAAGACTGGAGGTTTCAACATCAAGAATTTAGTGAAAAGTTCATGCTTATCACTCGTCATTATAGGCCCTGTAGTCAATCGAGGAAACGTGCCTACTTCTAATGAGGCATCCATGCGGGGAGCCACAGCAGCGGCATGTTGTACTCCTGGAACCTGAGGTGCTGGAGCAGAAAACACTAGAGGTGTCTGGACTTGATCAGATAACCCGCTAAGATAAGCAAGAACTTGGTTAATCATCTCGGGGTAGGTTGGGGTGGTAATTCCTCATCTTGCACTTGTTCATTTTCCCCTCCCTCACCCTCTCTTTCTACCTCATTAGTCGGTGGAGGAGTCACCGCCCTATTAGTAGCTGGACCAGGTGTTTGACCTCTACCTCTAGAGGACGTCCTCCCGCGACCTCTACCACAGCCTGTTGCCACTGCTCATCCTCGAGCTACAGCCCCAGTGGCTGGCTCAGACGCACCTTGTCTTGCCGGTGTTGGTGTTGGCATAGTTGTTGCTCTAATTCTAACCATCTGCGAAATAGAGTGAAGATGGTCAGATACCAATTTGTATCACCTAGATACCAATTGGATCCAAGTAATAGCACGAAAGAAAGAAACAATGGAATTTACCTAAAGTCCTATAGCCTCTCAAAGAAAAGTAAAGGCGTCCCCCTACCGTTCCTCAAGACTCTACTAGACTCGTTCTTGTGTGATGAGACCAACGAATCTAATGCTCTGATGACAAGTTTGTCACGACCCAAAACGAGCCGCGAGTGGCACCCACACTTATCCTATTATGTGAGCGAAGCAACAAATCTAAACCCCAAACAGTTACCAACATTTCAACCATAACGAACAAAATGTAATGCGGAGGACTCAAAATCTTATTAATAAAACCAATACATAAGCTTCTAAAAGTTTATCAACTATTATCCCCAAAATCTGGAAGTCATCACAGAAAGAACATCTATCCTCAAATTTCTAATTCTAAGAGTATTTAAGAAAGTAAAATATGAAACGAGATGGTCCATGTCCGAACTTCAAGACATGAAGACGTGAAGGAAAGAATCCAGTCCGAGCAAGGAATAGTAGGTCACCATGAAATATGGTATGCTGGAGACTGGCTAGAGTTGCGGACGAGTCGAAGTCGATGGCACGTTTGCTGCATTCCATAAATAACAAAGAGAAAAATTACAAGTAGGGGTCAGTACAAGGAACACGTACTGTGTAGGTACCATCGGCCAACTCAAAATAGAAAGCAATATATATAAGTAATAATATAAAATCAACTACAACACTCAACAGGTGACAACAACAAATACAAAACCCTTTTGCAACAACACCAAGCACATCTATGAGGACTCAAGCCTCCACACTATACTCATTTGGGAATTAGGTTCTTTAAATTGAGTATATTACCATCATTCAAGATTCATTCTCTTTAGTCCTCTTGTGTCGGAACATGACACTCCGATCCCCTAATACTACGTGTCGGTTCGTGACACCTGATCCCCTAATACTACGTGTTGGTTCGTGACACCCGATCCCCTAATACTACATGTCGGTTCGTGACACCCGATCCCCTAATACTATGTGTCGGTTCGTGACACCCGATCCCCTAATACTACGTGTCGGTTCGTGACACCCGATCCATTAACCTCATTCTTTTAGTTCATCAAGCCTTCTTTTATACCTAGGCATCATCATTAATAGAGTGGATTTAAGGTTTTTAAGATTCCACAGTATCATCATTATAATCCATCACCATTTACATAATCACAACATGCAATAACACAATTAAGCATATAGAAGACTTTACAATACCACCCAATACATATCAATCGCTATTTAGAGTTTACTATGAAATAGCATAAACCATAACCTACCTCCACCGAATAATTCGTGATCAAGCAAGCTACTTCTCAATGCCTTGGCTTTCCTCTTCACTTCTCCCTCTTTCGTTCGTTCTCCCGTCTTCTCTCTGTTATTTCTATTTTTCCTTATTCAAACTCTTTTTCTTTTACCCTAATTATCATATAATTAAGTATACAAGATGATAAAAGTAACCCACTATTTATCTCAAGGTTATCTCCTTTACCCCCCAAGTAATTAAATTATTAAGCTTACCCCACTAATTTCATAATTGTAAGCATGAATAGTCCAAAACGCCCCTTAAAAACTTTTAGCAGAAATCTGACCCAGTCAAGGTTTCGACACTCGTGACGGCCCGTCGTACCTGCGACGATCCGTCCTGCATGTCCTTCACAAAGTTCAGAGACTTAATTTCAGTAAAAAGGTCTATGACGGTCCGTCGTGGCTATGACGGTTCGTGCTGCAGTTCCGTCGCGAAGTTCGGAGAGTTGATCCCCGTACCCAAATTTCAGAGTTTAAGTGTTTTGGGACGGAGATCCTCGACGATACGTCTTGACCATGATGGTCTGTCATGTGGTCCGTCAACACAGTCAGTTTTTTATCAAATGTAATTCTGCTGTTTCGAAACGACTAAACAGGTCGTTACACATAGTTTTTTCAAACACTACAACCCTAATAGCTTCCATGCAATATAATATACTCGATATTTAATTACCTATTTAAATATATCAAAACGTAAATTATAATATGATAATAAAATAAGAACTAATAAATATAAGAACCAGTAGAGGAATTGCCGAAGTCCAAAAGACACTCCTCACATGTAACTTCACCTACGAAAACAGCATAAGTAGTAACCAATAGAACTGCACAAACTCAATACCATCATGCAGGCATATTGTTTGCCAATGATTATCTATTTTCCTATGCTTAGAACAAGTACTGTTCAGTGATTATCCCAACATATACAATAACAATTGCTTCCTACTCTAGTCCAAGAAATATTATTAAAATATATTTCACCTTCAAATTACTTCAATCCAAACAATCAACCACTTCGGTCACTCATTAGCAATTTATACAAATCACTTCAATTTATACACCCTAAGAGAAATTATCACATTAATTATTGCTAAAAAGAACTCCCGTCACTCATATCGCATCCTCACTTAAACCATCAAGTTCCTCCACCTATTCTGCCCAACCCTTTCCAATTGCATTAATATTAAATGAATCAGATCACCTTCTGTGATAATTCTTTTTTTATATAATTTATTACATATACAAATAGAGGGAATTGAAGTGCGTACCAGGAAACCATCGTAACCTCATTGTCAACCGCCACTCTCTTCTCTATATTTATTATTTTTGAGTCATGACTAAGAAATTTTTAACCCTTATTTACTAAGTTTAATTTCATGGGCCAAATATTAAAGAGTACTAAATGAATTATAGACTTGGCCCACTAACTATTATTATACTAATTATTTAATAAAAATTTTCATCACTAGATACTCGTAATTACCAATTATTTCGAAATTTTCGATCTGTTTTTTTATTTAACGGAAAGAATTAAGATAGTCCTAATTCTCAAAATGACCTAGCGGGTCGTTACAACATCCACCACTAAAAATCATGTTTGTCCTCGAACATAAAGAAGAGGAAAAAGGGGAACCCAACATCACCAAAAGCATGAGGTATAACTTATAGCGAGCTCATCCTTAAGGCTATTCCATCGAGATCAACTATTATGGACTTATCATTCAAATCAAACTTTGAAAGATCAATAAATCAATAGGGATTATCAAGCCATAGGCTAACCTACAAACCAATCTAAACCAAAACACATTGGATAATAACACTACCATTTCTCACACAACCATGAGAAAAAAAACTGAATTAGTATCATCTACAATCAGAAGTGGACTTTAACAAACCACCACACACTCATAATGCATAAATCATCATCGATCTTAAGAAGATTCCTTCTCACAATACAATCTTTGCATGAACTTTAGTTAAAAATAAATAAATTGATCTTTAGACATCAGTTCACATCAAGGGAGGGTCCAACTTATCTAACCAAAAAAAAGAAATGATCATTAAGCACCCAACAAGTGGTGCACCTCAAATGCAAAGACTCTTACAATACTCTTAGACAACTGTAACTCTTAACATTAGCTCTTGTATAAGTTCTCATAAGTAAGGTTATGTGTGTAGAACTACTATTATACTCTTATTGCCTCAGACAACATCAAATCTACCATAATTTAAATGACCGATTATGCTCAAGAATCTTATCATATCAAGAGGACATAAAAGGATCGGTAGATTCAATCCACCACTAGAAATTCACCCATAGATGTATATACACACGTGAGCACATATACAACGAATCATACTCCAAATCATATTTCAAAATAAGCAGGTGGTTATATGAGAATGTAAAGAACCAAGGTCGAATAACACTAGATACTTCTTCCATAATGTACATATCAAATATTTTCATCTTACTACATCCTTAATTTTTTAGCCATCAAAAATCAATCATTTTAATCCCTATTACAATCTCACACATACTCGACTTATCAAATATCACACACTCTCAGAGCACTCCACTAAATTCAACACTCTTAATACTAAAAAACATCATAATTTCACCAGTCATTTACCTTACTTTCAAACCGCCACTAGTATCAATGTCTTCTTCACAACACATTATCGCCTCTAAAAATCTTTATACTATGGCGCTCTCTCTTCCTATCTAAGCATTCCATGACAGATATTGTCACACCTAAGTCTGATAGAACTACTTCCAAATCTAATAATCTGTTCTCATCGAGCTACAACAATTGAAACACATCAACTTTACTCTACACAATCTTTGACATACTGAATTTCAACTAATATTCAAAATCATGATATGCCTCATACCAACACTTAAGAAATTTTTGGTCACTCCAATAATTTAGTATACTATAAGCTAGCTCATCACCTCTTCTCACTATCAATTGCCTATGTAACACATCATACCAATTTATATTGTCCATCAACATTTTTTAATCCCCTAAAAATCCTCACTAACCTTGTATAATTGTAGGTTCATCCTATTGTGTACCCATAAGTCACCTACCATAATCTGAATAAATTATCCCCACATAACAACACAAAATCTTCACACCTCACTGTTTTTTTTTTGTCCCCACTCAATTCAAAACCTTATAGTCATAAAAACCGCTGATAAATTTCTAGTACATCTAATGCCAAACAAATTCACATCCATAGTAATATTAGTTATTATATATGAAAACTCCTACATCCTTCAACTTCAAACAAAGATTATGTATGAGAGATCTTATTCCTTCGTTTCTCTTAAATTCTTCTTATGACATAAAATTTTGAGTATCTCGAACTCTTAAATACATCAAATCTTGTTTCTTTGGTCGACTTGCTTACCAATCTTATCCTTTGACGAATAAAATATGATATTTTTATCTTATCCTCGAAATAAAAACATTACATGAAATACCATTTAGGTATAACAATCAAAAGTAACCAAATTTCTACTCAAATTATTTTTAAGTCCTTCCAAATGCTTAATACCTGATACAAATTATTTCTTACCTTACCAATTCATACTTGACAAAACACACTACTATAAACTTAAACTCACAATGAAAAACTTTATTTATGAATCTAACTATGTAATACAATTCCTTTATCTATCAATATTAGCTTATAACTTGATGTTTTTTTATGAATTCACGTATCCTTGAACTAAATTTTAACCTCTCTAAAGATATATATTTGTCCTTTATATTTATAGTAAATATCATTTTTCTCGAGTAACTCTTTCCAATGACTAAAATACATCCCACTAATTCTTTTTCATTTATGATTCTAGCTTCTTTCAATTCTATTCAAGCGGAATTTTCAACACATTATACAACTTTTCATACAACCACATTGTTCATCAAATAGTGGAAAACCACAACCTTTGATGCTCGCAAGTTGTTATTACCATAAAAACTCGTTTAACCCTCAATTCTTATTATATGATTTAGTCTCAGTCGCAATCCATCACAAACTCCTATTACCATCATGCTTAGTTAGCTCTTGTTATCACCACGAAGTCAACTATTTCATCAATATGAATCCTTAAACCAGTTATACCAATCCAATCCAAAGAACTAACTCACTTTTATCCGCACTTCCTTACTAAAACTCTTAATTGTCTTCACATAAATATACTCTTTAGGACTTCCTTTACCCATATGCTTGTAGTTCAATATTGAACCAATTTCTTGGACATTACGATGAAATCACCACTCGTTTAAAAATTCATAAAATACATTTCACAATCTGAACATATCAATATCATACCAAATACCCACTACTAAAAGCTTCCTTATAAATAATGTTTAACACATCCACCCATACCAACAAGCTAGTTGCTTTCTCAAATATGAGTTCAACACAAATTCTTATCATATGAGCATGTATACCATAGATAACTCCTTAAGTAGTTAATATTTGCACTTACAATCAATATATTTGTTTTCATATATCACTAGTACCACATTGTGAAAGTTTGTTACATCCACCACTAGAACACATCATACCTACCGAGAAGATCATGTCCAACAGGTCACACATTTCTACCCATCAATTGATGTTAAATATTACCAAATTCGTTTCATATCTAGCCCAAGCTATATGTATTATTTCATAGCTTAGGTCGATAACAAAAGTAACACACTCCATAACTCTAAACAAGTACCTATCAATACCATGACCCTCTTTAATATACACAATGCATAAAATCGTTGTGGCCCTAACCTTAATTGTTGCATCATTATTTTCATCATTTTCTAAGAAACCCATATATGTTATGACACCTATACCAACTTAACTTTCTTAATTACATTGTTCATTATCTAGCCACCCCATTAATCATTCCATATTCAATAATTGTCAAACTATTTATGTATCTTATATAACACACAAGTACCATTTACTTTACTAGGGTAACCCTTTTAAATTTTTGAACATTCTAAATATAATCACACATATTTTTCATAAGTATATCACCTCAACTTAGTACCAGATCTAACATCCCAATCATACATGACATCAACTACTCACATGAGGAATTATGCACGAGTCACACAAAATACATAGAGAGAGTGGAATGAAGTGATACAACTCTATTCATACAAAGAATGCACGATAGAGATTCAAAAAGTGAAGATTTTTCCTAAAGTCATTATAGCCTCTCGAAGATAAGTACAGACGTCTCCGTATCGATTCTCAAGACTCTATTTAGACTCGACTTCTACACACGTGAGACCTATGAACCTAGGGATTTGATACCATTTTGTCACGACCCAAAAATGGACGTGATCGCATTTGTCTTATACCACCAAGACCAGTCAGCCTAAAACTCAACTTATTACAATGAAATGCGAAAAATTTACTATCGACTTACATTATACCCCAAAACCTGGTTGTCACGTATACAAGCCTCTAAAGTATTACAATTGATTCAATAGAATACTCAAGTCTCAAATTAACTTGTTTCTAGAATAGAACAAGATCATAATTAAGGAGAAGAAAGTCTGTTGCGATGGAAATAGCTACCTGACGAATCTCCAAGAAGCCTCGGAAAAGAAGAGAATGACAAGTACAACAAAAATCCAGGCTCATAACCTACAAAAATTTGTAGAAGCAAGGGGTGAGTACCAAACCACACGGTACTCAGCAAGTAAACGTGTAACGACCTGTTTAGTCGTTTATAAACAGCAGAATTACTTTTGATAAAAACTGACTGTGTCGACGGACCACACGACGGACTATCATGGTCACGACGGATCATCGAGGATCTCCGTCCCAAAACACTTAAACTCTAAAATTTGGGTACGGGGATCAACTCTCTGAACTTCACGACGGAACTGCAGCACGGACCGTTGTAGCCACGACGGACCGTCATAGACCTTTTTACTGAAATTGAGTCTCTGAACTTTGTGACGGACATGCAAGATGGACCGTCGCAGGTACGACGGGCCGTCACGAGTGGCGTAACCTCGACTGGGTCGGATTTCTGCTAAAAGTTTTCAGGTGCGTTTTTGAATATTCATGCTTATAATTATAAAATTAGTGGGGTAAGTTTAATAATTTAATTACTTGGGGGTTAAAGGAGATAACCTTGAAATAAATAGTGGGTTACTTTTATCATCTTTTATACTTAATTATATGATAATTAGGGTAAAATAAAAAGAGTTGAATAAGGAAAAATAGAAAGAACAGAGAGAATAGGGGAGAACGAACGAGAGAAGGAGAAGTGAAGAGGAAAGCAAAGGCATTGAGAAGTAGCCTGCTTGATCAAGAATTCTTCGGTGGAGGTAGGTTATGGTTTATGCTATTTCATAGTAAACTCTAAATAGCGATTGATATGGATTGGGTGGTATTCTAAAGTCTTCTATATGCTTAATTGTGTTGTTGTATGTTGTGATTATGTAAATGGTGAGGGATTATAATGATGATACTGTGGAATCTTAAAGACCTTAAATCCACCCTATTAATGATGATGCCTTGACATAAAAGAAGGCTTGATGAACTAAAAGAATGAGGTTAATGGACCGGGTTTCACGAACCGACACGTAGTATTAGGGGATCGGGTGTCACGAAACGACACGTAGTATTAGGGGATCAGGTGTCACGAACCGACACGTATTATTAGGGATCGGTTGTCACGAACCGACACGTAGTATTAGGGGATCGGGTGTCACGAACCGACACGTAGTATTTGGGGATCGGGTGTCCCGAACCAACACATAGTATTAGGGGATCGGGTGTCACGAACCGACATGTAGTATTAGGGGATCGGAGTGTCACGTTCCGACACAAGAGGAATAAAGAGAATGAATCTTGAATTATGGTAATATACTCAAACTTAAATGAACCTATTTCCCAAATGAGAATGGTGTGGAGGCTGGAGTACTCATAGATGTAATTGGTGTTGTTATCAATGGTCCTTGTACTTGTTGTTGTCACCTGTTGAGTGTTGTAGTTTATTTTATATTATTATTTGATATATATTGCTTTCTATTTTGAGTTGGCCGATGATACCTACTCAGTACGTGTTCCTTGTACTGACCCCTACTTGTATTTTTCCCTTTCTTATTTATGGAATGCAGCAAATGTGCCATCGACTTCGACTCGTCCGCAACTCTAGCCATTCTCCAGCATACCAGATTTCAGGGTGAGCTACTGTTCCTAGCTCGGACTGGATTCTTTCCTTCACGTCTTGATGTCTTGAAGTTCAGACATGGACCATCTCTTTACTTATTTTAGTTTCGTAAATACTCTTAGACTTAGAAATATGAGGATAGATGTTCTTGGTGTGATGACTTCCAGATTTCGGGGATAATAGTTGTTAAACTTGTAGAAGCTTATTTATTGGTTCTATTATTAAGATTTTGAGTCTTCCGCATTATGTTTTGTTCATTATGGTTGAAATGTTGGGGCTTAGATTTGTTGGTTCGCTCACATAGTAGGATAAGTGTGCGTGCCACTCGCGGCTCGTTTTGGGTCGTGACAAACTTGGTATCAGAGCATTAGGTTCGTTGGTCTCATCACACAAGAACGAGTCTAGTAGAGTCTTGAGGAACGGTAGGGGGACGCCTTTACTTTTCTTTGAGAGGCTATAGGACATTAAGAAAATTCCATTCTTTTTTTTCGTGCTATTACTTGGATCCAATTGGTATCTAGGTGATACAAATTGGTATCTGACCATCCTCACTCTATTTCGCAGATGGTTAGAACTTGAGCAACAACTGTGCCACCACCAACATCGGCAAGACAGGATACGTCTGAGCCGGCCACTGGGGCTGTAGCTCGAAGAGGAGCGGTGGCAAGAGGCCGTGGTAGAGGTCGCGGGAGGACGTCCTCCAGAGGTAGAGGACAAACACCTGGTCCAACTAGTACTAGGGCAGTGACTCCTCCACCGACTGATGAGGTAATAAGAGAGGGTGAGGAAGGGGAAAATGAGCAAGTGCAAGATGAGGAGTTACCACCCCAACCTACCCCAGAGATGATTAACCAGGTTCTTGCTTATCTTAGCGGGTTATCTGATCAAGGCCAGACACCTCTAGTGTTTTCTGCACCAGCACCTCAGGTTCCGGGAGTAAAACATGCCGCTGCTGTGGCTCCCCGCATGGATGCCTCATTGGAAGTAGGCACGTTTCCTCGATTGACTACAGGGCCTGTAATGACGAGTGATCAACATTAACATTTCACTAAATTTTTGAAGTTGAAGCCTCCAGTCTTTAAAGGTGCTGAATTTGAGGATGCCTACGATTTTCAAGTTGATTTTCATGAACTTCTACATAAGATGGGCATCGTAGAACGATTTGGCGTTGAGTTTGTGACCTATCAGTTTCAAGGGAACGCCAAAATGTGGTGGCGGTCATATGTTGAGTGTCAACCAGCACAGGCACCACCTATGACTTGGGCATAATTCTCTAGCTTATTTATGGAGAAGTATATACCCCGGACTTTGAGGGATAGTAGGAGAGATGAGTTCCTGAGCCTAGAGCAAGGCAGGATGTCGGTTACTGCTTATGAGGCTAAGTTTTATGCACTATCTAGGTATGCAACCCATCTTTGCTTCAGTCCACAAGAGTGAATTCGTCGTTTTGTGAAGGGATTGAGGTCAGATTTGCAGATCCCAGCCTTAAAGGTAGCTGCTGCAGCAAAATCCTTTCAAGAAGTGGTTGATTTTGTGATAGAGGTGTAAGGGGTGAAGCCAGACGACTTCACCATGGCATCGACATCTAAGAAGTTTCGTAAGGGAGGTGAGTTTAATGGTTCTTACTCCAGAGGGCAGGGTTCAGGAGGTTACCCACCCCGACCTATTCAGTCTTCAATGCAGGCTGTAGCTGGGGGTCCATCGCAGACCAACCAACATTTCTCTGAGTTCGGGGGTTATCCCCAGACTTCGTCGTTCTCACAGAGACCTATGCTTGACCCCAGAGAGTGTTATGAATGTGGGGAGACTTGACATATTAGGAGGTTTTGTTCGAAACAGAGTTACCAACCCCCAATAGTTAGGGGTACAGGTGGTCATGGAAGAGGCCGCCATTCAGGAGGACGTGGTGGTCAAGGTAATGGTGGTCACCAAATCAACCAGGGTGGCGGGCAAACTGGAGCTACTGCAGCGCAACATGATAGGTGCAACGGGCAGAGAGGTGATTGGGCCCATTGTTATGCTTTCCCCGAGAGGTCTGAAGCAGAGACATCTGATGCTGTTATCACAGGTAATCTTTTGGTTTGTGATTGCATGGCTTCTGTATTATTTGATCCTGGATCCACATTTTCATATGTATCTTCCTCATTTGCTAGTGGTCTTGATTTATATATTGATTTGCTTGACATGCCTATTCGTGTTTCTACTCCAGTGGGTGAGTCTGTGATAGTTGAGAAGGTGTATAGGTCTTGTCTTGTGACTTTTTTGGGGAACAATACTCATGTATACTTGATTATTCTAGAGATGGTTGATTTCGATGTAATTCTGGGTATGACTTGGCTTTCTCCAAATTTTGCAATCATAGATTGTAATGCCAAAACAGTGACATTGGCCAAGCCTGGGACAGATCCGCTAGTGTGGGAGGGTGACTATACTTCCACCCCAGTTCGTATCATCTCCTTTCTTCGTGCTAAGAGAATGGTAAGTAAGGGTTTTTTAGCTTTCTTGGCACATCTCAGGGGATGATACTTCCCAAGTACCTTTGATTGAGTCTGTTTCGGTAGTCCGTGAGTTTCTGGATGTGTTTCCTGCAGACATTCCTGGTATGCCACCGGATAGGGATATTGATTTTTGTATTGATCTGGAGTTGGGTACTCGACCCATTTCCATACCCCCTTATAGAATGGCTCCAGCAAAGTTAAGGGAGTTAAAGGCCCAACTTCAGGAGTTGTTAGGTAAAGACTTTATTATACCAAGTGCATCCCCTTGGGGTGCTCCTATTTTATTTGTGAAGAAGAAGGATGGGAGTTTTCGGATGTGCATAGACTACAGACAACTGAATAAGGTAACTGTTAAGAACAAGTATCCTCTTCCTCGCATTGATGATTTGTTCGATCAGTTACAAGGTGCTTGTACCTTCTCAAAAATCGATTTGAGATCTGGTTATCATCAATTGAAAATACGGGCAGCGGATGTGCCAAAGACTGCTTTTCGAACCAGGTATGGGCATTATGAATTCTTAATAATGTCTTTTGGGCTTACGAACGCCCCTGCTACTTCCATGAGTCTGATGAACGGGATCTTTAAGCCATATCTAGATCTCTTTGTAATTGTGTTCATTGATGATATACTGATATACTCAAAGAGCAGGAAAGAACATGAGGAGCACTTGAGAATTGTGTTGAGGCTTTATGCCAAATTCTCCAAGTGTGAGTTTTGGCTAGATTCAGTGTCCTTCTTGGGGAACGTAGTTTCTAAGGATGGAGTGATGGTGGATCCTTCTAAGATTGAAGCAGTGAAGAGTTGGGTAAGACCTACTAATGTTACAGAAGTAAGGAGCTTTGTTGGTTTAGCTATCTATTACCATCGATTTGTCAAGGGATTTTCTTCGGTTGCTTCCCAATTGACAAAATTGACTAAGCAGAATGTTCCATTTGTATAGTCGGACGAATATGAAGAAAGCTTTCAGAAGCTCAAGACCTTGTTAACTACTGCAACAATTCAGACCTTGCCAGTGGAAGGTAAGAATTTCACTTTTATTGTGATGCATCTTATTCTTGGTTGGGTGCAGTGCTAATGCAAGAGAGAAATGTGATTGCTTATGCCTCAAGGCAATTAAAAGTGCATGAACGTAACTATCCGACCCATGATTTGGAGCTGACCGCGGTCGTGTTTGCATTAAAGCAATGGAGACATTATCTATATGGGGTTAAGTGTGAAGTCTATACAGATCATTGTAGTTTACAGTATGTCTTTACTCAGAAAGATTTGAATTTGAGACAGAGGAGATGGATGGAACTACTGAAGGACTATGATGTTACTATATTGTATCACCCAGGAAAAGCTAATGTGGTGGCATATGCTTTAAGTAGAAAAATAGGGAGCATGGGAAGTCTAGCCCACTTACAGGTTTCTAGAAGCCCATTGTCTAGAGAGGTTCAGACTTTGGCTAATGACTTTATGAGGCTGGAAGTACAAGAGAAAGGAGGATTTTTGGCTTATGTGGAGGCAAGATCTTCTTTTCTTGACAAGATTAAGGGAAAGCAGTTTACAGATGAGAAGCTGAGCGGAATTCGAGATATGGTATTGCGAGGAGAGGCTATAAAGGCAATAATTGATAAGGAAGGCGTTTTGAGAAAAAATGGAAGGGTATGTGTGCCCCGTGTGGATAATTTGATCCACACTATTCTTACAGAGGCTCATAGTTCACGATATTCTATACATCCTGGTGCAACCAAGATGTATCGTGACTTAAAGCAACATTTTTGGTGGAGTAGGATGAAGCGTGACATTGTTGATTTTGTTGCCCAATGCCCGAATTGTCAGCAAGTAAAGTATGAGCACCAGAGGCCAGGAGGAACACTTCAGAGAATGCCCATTCCTGAATGGATGTGGGAAAGAATTGCAATAGATTTCGTAGTTGGTCTTCCAAAGACATTGGATAAGTTTGATTCCATTGGGTTATTGTTGACAGATTAACTAAGTCTACTCACTTCATTCCGGTTAAGGTAACTTACAATGCAGAGAAGTTAGCCAAACTCTATATCTCAAAAATTGTTAGATTGCATGGGGTTCCACTTTCCATCATATCAGATAGAGGTACGCAATTTACTTCTAAGTTTTGGAGGACATTGCATGCTGAATTAGGTACTAGGTTGGACCTTAGTACTGCGTTTCACCCTCAGACTGATGGTCAGTCTGAGCAAACGATTCTGGTTTTGGAGGATATGCTTCGTGCATGTGTGATAGAATTTGGTGGTCATTGGGATAACTTCTTACCCTTAGCAGAATTCTCACACAGTAATAGCTTTCACTCAAGTATTGATATGGCCCCATTTGAGGCACTGTATGGGAGGAGATGTAGGTCTCCCATTGGTTGGTTTGATGCATTTGAGGTAAGACCATGGGGTACCGATCTCTTGAGGGAATCATTAGAGAAAGTGAAATTTATTCAAGAAAAACTTTTAGCGGCTCAAAGTAGGCAGAAGGAATATGCAGATCGAAAGGTTAGAGACTTCGAGTTCATGGAGGGTGAACAAGTCTTGCTGAAGGTTTCACCCATGAAATGGGTGATGTGTTTTGGTAAGAGAGGTAAACTTAGTCGGAGGTATATTGGTCCATTTGAAGTTCTGAAGCGCATGGGGGAGGTGGCTTATGAATTGGCATTACCTCAAGGACTCTCAGGAGTACACCCGGTATTTCATGTGTCTATGCTGAAAAGATACCATGGGGATGGAAACTACATTATTCGTTGGGATTCAGTTCTTCTTGATGAGAATTTGTCTTATGAGGAGGAGCCTGTTGCTATTCTAGATAGAGAAATCCGCAAGTTGAGATCAAGAGAGATTGCATCAATCAAAGTTCAATGGAAGAATCGGCCAGTTGAAGAATCCACTTGGGAGAAGGAGACTGATATGCAAGAAAGATACCCACACCTTTTTACAGATTCAGGTACTCTCTATCGCCCTTGTTTTTCTTCTTGTGATCGTTCGAGGACGAACGATGGGTAAATTGGTATCTATTGTAACGACCTGTTTAGTCGTTTTGAAACAGCAGAATTACTTTTGATAAAAACTGACTGTGTCGACGGACCACACGACAGACCGTCATGGTCAAGACGGATCGTCGAGGATCTCCTCCCAAAACACTTAAACTCTGAAAGTTGGGTACGGGGATCAACTCTCTGAACTTCACGACGGAACTGCAGCACGGACCGTTGTAGCCACGACGGACCGTCATAGACCTTTTTACTGAAATTGAGTCTCTAAACTTTGTGACGGACATGCAGAACGGACCGTCGCAGGTACGACGGGCCGTCACGAGTGGCGTAACCTCGACTTGGTCGGATTTCTGCTAAAAGTTTTAAGCGGCGTTTTGGAATATTCATGCTTATAATTATGAAATTAGTGGGTATGTTTAATAATTTAATTACTTGGGGGTTAAAGGAGATAACCTTGAAATAAATAGTGGGTTACTTTTATCATCTTTTATACTTAATTATATGATAATTAGGGTAAAAGAAAAAGAGTTGAATAAGGAAAAATAAAAAGAACAGAGAGAAGAGCGGAGAACGAACGAGAGAAGGAGAAGTGAAGAGGAAAGAAAAGGCATTGGAAGTAGCTTGCTTGATCACGAATTCTTCGGTGGAGGTAGGTTATGGTTTATGCTATTTCATAGTAAACTCTAAATAGCGATTGATATGTATTGGGTGGTATTGTAAAGTCTTCTATATGCTTAATTGTGTTGTTGTATGTTGTGATTATGTAAATGGTGAGGGATTATAATGATGATACTGTGGAATCTTAAAGACCTTAAATCCACCCTATTAATGATGATGCGTTGACATAAAAGAAGGCTTGATGAACTAAAAGAATGAGGTTAATGGACCGGGTGTCACGAACCGACACGTAGTATTAGGGGATCGGGTGTCACGAACCGACAAGTAGTATTAGGGGATCGGGTGTCACGAACCGACACGTAGTATTAGGGGATCGGGTGTCATGAACCGACACGTAGTATTAGGGGATCGGGTGTCATGAACCGATATGTCGTATTAGGGGATCGGGTGTCACGAACCGACACGTAGTATTAGGGGATCGGAGTGTCACGTTCCGACACAAGAGGAATAAAGAGAATGAATCTTGAATTATGGTAATATACTCAAACTTAAATGAACCTATTTCCCAAATGAGAACAGTGTGGAGGCTGGAGTCCTCATAGATGTACTTGGTGTTGTTGTCAATGGTCCTTGTACTTGTTGTTGTCACCTGTTGAGTGTTGTAGTTGATTTTATATTATTATTTGATATATATTGCTATATATTTTTAGTTGTCCGATGATACCTACTCAGTACGTGTTCCTTGTACTGACCCCTACTTGTATTTTTCCCTTTGTTATTTATGGAATGCAGCAAACGTGCCATCGACTTCGACTCGTCCGCAACTCTAGCCAGTCTCCAGCATACCAGATTTCTGGGTGAGCTACTGTTCCTAACTCGGACTGGATTCTTTCCTTCACGTCTTGATGTCTTGAAGTTCAGACATGGACCATCTCTTTACTTATTTTACTTTCTTAAATACTCTTAGACTTAGAAATATGAGGATAGATGTTCTTGGTGTGATGACTTCCAGATTTTGGGGAGAATAGTTGTTAAACTTTTAGAAGCTTATTTATTGGTTTTATTAATATGACTTTGAGTCTTCCGCATTATGTTTTGTTCATTATGGTTGAAATGTTGGGGTTTAGATTTGTTGGTTCGCTCACATAGTAGGATAAGTGTGGGTGCCACTAGCGGCTCGTTTTGGGTCGTGACAAAACGTCTAAACACAAGCTAAGGGGATGAAATACGGGTACTCCTACCACCCCAACCGAACCTCCACAATTACAACCTGCATAAAATTCAGTCTAATCTAACAGTTCATATTTACATAGCACGTAACTCTACAACAACACTCAGACAAATTACATATACATCCTCCACAATCAAACTTTACCAAATTACGTATCCTCAATAACAACACTTAAACAAATTACATATCCTCGATAACAACACTTAAACAAATTACATACCCTCAACAACAACAATTCAACAAATTACATATCCTCAATAACAAGCTCAGTATTAATCAATCCCAAATTCCGCAGAAAGTCAATCACAAGATCATCAAAACACAATATCAAGTTCACCAATGATAAGTATGTGTAATGCAATGGAATGCAATGTCAAGTATAACGATGCATGTCTGACCTAGTGATACACACCCGTTGTCTCTTAGTCCAGGACCAATGGGGGACATATCTGTCCATGCATCTGTCGCGGCGCACGACACGATCCTCGATATAGTAACCATCGTGGCGCGCGATACGTCCCTCGAAATATAGAATCCATCGCGGCGTGCGATACGTCCCTCGAAATGGTACATCCTCTTTAAGTTCTCATTCTTTCACAATGCACATAACGCTTTTTACAATCATGTCTCAAAATAATGCAAATGACATTGTCATACAAAAATAAAAGAGGATATCACTATTTTAATAACATTGCACAATTCACAACAACATCAACAATGATTCAACAAGCCTTTCAAATCATTCTACATTATCAACACATCACACACAACCCATTATTCACGTTGCCTTTTATTACCCTTTTGTTTTCATCATTAGAATTAATCAATGTGGACAAGTCAACCCATCACCAAGTCCCATTACTCCAAACATATAGCACAAGGAAATACACACATTCCATACACTTAACAAGAGATTAGAAATTCACTTTCCTCAATCTCAAGATTAATTCACTCCGAAACTTGTGTCTTCCCCTTTTGTTGAACTTCCAACTCAAAGCAATCTATTCAAATAGATGACCACAAAAAGATTACAAGACTAACAACACCCACATTATTATGTGTCTAGTCTAGACTCAAAACTCACTCAAATCTATAATAAAGTTTCAAAATCTTGATTCCAAGTAATATGTCAACTCTCATATATCCATATTTCAAGCCTAGAATTAAGTCATAGTTTCTTCAAACACTACAACCCTAATAGCTTTCATGCATTATAATATACTCAATATTTAATTACCTATTTAAATATATCAAAACGTGAATTATAATATGATGATAAAATAAGAACTAATAAACATAAGAACCAGTAGAGGAATTGCTGAAGTCGAAAAGACACTCCTCACATGTAACTTCACCTACAAAACAACATAAGTAGTAACCAATAGAACTGCACCAACTCAATACCGTCATGCAGGCATATTGTTTGCCAATGATTATCCATTTTCCTATGCTTAGAACAAGTACTGTTCAGTTATTATCCCAACATATACATAACAACTGTTTCCTACTCTAGTCCAAGAAATATTATTAAAATATATTTTACCTTCAAATTACTTCAATCAGAACAATCAACCACTTTGGTCACTCATTAGCAATTTATACAAATCACTTCAATTTATACACCCTAAGAGAAATTATCACATTAATTACTGCTAAAAAAAACTCCCGTCACTCATATCGCACTCTCACTTAAACCATCAAGTTCCTCCACCTATTCTGCCCAACCCTTTCCAATTGCATTAATATAAAATGAATGAGATCACCTTCTCTGATAATTCTTTTTTTATATAAATTATTACATATACAAATAGAGGGAATTGAAGTGCTTACCAGGAAACCATCGTAACCTCATTGTTAACCGCTACTCTCATCTCTATTGTTATTATTTTTTGAGTTATGACTAAGAAATTTTTAACCCTTATTTACTGAGTTTAATTTCGTGGTCCAAATATAAAAGAGTACTAAATGAATTATAGACCTGGCCCACTAACTATTATTATACTGATTATTTAATAAATTTTTTTTCACTAGGTACTCGTAGTTACCAATTATTTCAAAATTTTCGATCTGTTTTTCTTTTATTTAACGGACAGAATTAAAATAGTCCTAATTCTCAAAACGACCTAGCGGATCGTTACAATTCCAACACTATATTCACCAACTAAATTACATTTACTTTTTTAAAGAACTTAACATCTTTCAAAGGTAATTAGTTTAGTTTAAACTTAATTCAAATACGATATTCACCAACTAAATCACATTAACTTATTTGAAGAACATAACAACTTTCTAAGTCTAATTAGTTTAGTTTTATCTTAATTCAAACACTATATTAACCAAATAAATCACATTAACTTATGTAAAGAACTTAACAACTTTCAAAGTTTAATTAGTTTAGTTTTAACTTAGTTCCATCACTATGTTCACCAACTAAATCACATTAACTTATTCAATGAACTTAACATCCTTCTAAGTGTAATTAGTTTAATTTTAACTTAGTGCCAACTCTTGACCAACTAAGTCGCATTAACTTATTTGAAGAACTTAACAACTTTCTTAGTCTAATTATTTTAGTTTTAACTTAATTAAAACATTATATTCACCAAATAAATCACATTAACTTATTTAAAGAACTTAACAACATTCTAAGTATCATTAGTTTAGTTTTAACTTACTTCCAACACTATATTCAGCAACTAAATTACATTAACTTATTTAAAAAATTTACATTTTTCTACGTGCAATTAGTTTAGTTTTAACTTAATTCAAACACTATATTCACTAACTAAATCGCATTAACTTATATAAAGAACTTAAAAACTTTCTAAGTCTAATTAGTTTAGTTTTAACTTAATTCAAACACTATATTCACCAACTAAATCGCATTAAATTATTTGAAGAAATTAACAACTTTATAAGTCTAATTAGTTTATTTTTAACTCATTTCTACAGTATATTCGCAAAATAAATCACATTATCTTATTTAAAACATATAACAACTCTCTAAGTATTACTAGTTTAGTTTTAACTAAATTCAAACAGATTATTCACCAACTAAATTACATTTACTTATTTGAAGAACTTGAACATCTTTTTAAGTCAAATTAGTTTAGTTTTAACTTTATTTAAACACTATATTGACCAACTAAATCACATTTACTTATCTGAAGAACTTAACATCTTTCTTAGTCTAATTAGTTTAGTTTTAACTTAATTTTAACACTATATTCACCAACTAAATCACATTATTTAATGAACTTAACATCTTTTTAGGTGTAATTAGTTTAATTTTAACTTAATTTAAACATTATTTTCACATACTGAATCACATTTACTTATTTGAAGAACTTAACATCTTTCTAAGTCTAATTAGTTTAGTTTTAAGTTAATTCAAACACTATATTCACCAACTAAATCACATTTACTTATTTAAAGAACTGACCGTTTTTCTAAGTCTAATTAGTTTTTTTAACTTTATTTAAACACTATATTTACCAACTAAATAAAATTAATTTATTTAACGAACAAGGATCTTTATAAGTGTAATTATTTTAGTTTTAACTTATTTCAAGCATTATATTAACCAATTAAATAACATTTACTTATTTGAAGAATCAAACATCTTTCTAAGAGTAATTAGTTTAGTTTTGTCTTATTTCAAGCATTATATTAACCAATTAATAACATTTACTTATTTGAAGAATCAAACATCTTTCTAAGAGTAATTAGTTTAGTTTTGTCTTATTTCCATCACTATCTTGAGCAACTACATCAGATGAACTTTTTTAAAGGACTTAACATCTTTCTAAGTCTAATTAGTGTAATTTTAATTTTATTCCAACAATATATTCACCAACTAAATCCCATTAACTTATTTAAAGGAATTAAGAACTTTCTAAATTAATTAGTTTAGTTGTAACTTAATTCCAACACTATATTCACCAACTAAATCACATTTACTTATTTAAAGAACTTAACATCTTTCAAAGGTAATTAGTTTAGCTTTAACTTAATTCAAATACGATATTCACCAACTAAATCACATTAACTTATTTAAAGAACTTAACGAGTTTCTAAGTCTAATTAGTTTTGTTTTATCTTAATTCAGACACTATATTCACCAAATAAATCACATTAACTTATTTACAGAACTTAGCAACTTTCTATGCTTAATTAGTTTAGTTTTAACTTAATTCCATCACTATGTTCACCAACTAAATCACATTAACTTATTCAAAGAACTTAACATCTTTCTAAGTGTAATTAGTTTAATTTTTACTTAGTGCCAACTCTTGATCAACTAAGTCGCATTAACTTATTTAAAGAACTTAACAACTTTCTTAGTCTAATTATATTAGTTTTAACTTAATTACAACACTATATTCACCAAAAAAATCACATTAACTTATTTAAAGAACTTAACATTTTTCTAAGTGCAATTAGTTTAGTTTTAGCTTAATTCCAACACTATATTCAGCAACTAAATTACATTAACTTATTTAAAAAACTTATCATTTTTATAAGTGCAATTAGTTTAGTTTTAACTTAATTCAAACACTATATTCACTAACTAAATCACATGAACTTATTGAAAGAACTTAACAACTTTCTAAGTCTAATTAGTTTAGCTTTAACTTAATTCAAACACTATATTCACCAACTAAATCGCATTAACTTATTTAAAGAACTTAACGAGTTTCTAAGTCTAATTAGTTTGTTTTCTTAATTCAAACCACTATTATATATTATTCATTAACATTACAATACACTATATTAACTATTTACATAACTTAACAACTTTCTAAGTTAATTAGTTTAGTTTTAAATTAATTCCATCACTATGTTCTCCAACTAAATCACATTAACTTATTCAAAGAACTTAACATCTTTCTAAGTGTAATAGTTTAATTTAACTTAGTGCCAACTCTTGATCAACTAAGTCGCATTAACTTATTTAAAGAACTTAACAACTTTCTTAGTCTAATTATATTAGTTTTAACTTAATTACAACACTATATTCACCAAATAAATCACATTAACTTATTTAAAGAACTTAACATTTTTCTAAGTGTAATTAGTTTAGTTTTAGCTTAATTCCAACACTATATTCAACAACTAAATTACATTAACTTATTTAAAAAACTTAACATTTTTATAAGTGCAATTAGTTTAGTTTTAACTTAATTCAAACACTATATTCACTAACTAAATCACATGAACTTATTGAAAGAACTTAACAATTTTCTAAGTCTAATTAGTTTAGTTTTAACTTAATTCAAACACTATATTCACCAACTAAATCGCATTAACTTATTTAAAGAACTTAACAACTTTATAAGTCTAATTAGTTTAGTTTTAACTTAATTTCAACAATATATTCGCAAAATAAATCACATTAACTTACTTAAAGAATTTAACAACTCTCTAAGTCTAATTAGTTTAGTTTTAAGTTAATTCAAACAGATTATTCACCAACTAAATCACATTTACATATTTGAAGGACTTGAACATCTTTTTAAATCTAATTAGTTTAGTTTTAACTTAATTTAAACACTATATTGACCAACTAAATCACATTTACTTATCTGAAGAACTTAACATCTTTCTAAGTCTAATTAGTTTAGTTTTAACTTAATTTTAACTCTATATTCAACAACTAAATCACATTTATCTTATTTAAAGCACTGAACAACTTTCTAAGTGTCAATACTAGATGGACATAAATCGATCTTGCAAGAGAATTGATTTTGTCATCAATAGGATCAACTAGTGTTGATACTTATACTTAACAAATATAATATTTCTAAATTTAAAGCTAAGTGTTATCACTAGATGGACACAAATCAATCTTGAAGAAAAATCGATTTTATCATAGACTAGTGTTGATACATATTCTAAAAAAAATATATTGTTTCTAAATTTAATGCTAAATGTTAACACTTGATGGACACAAATCAATCTTGCAAGAAAATCGATTTGGTCATCAATAGGATCAACTAGTGTTGATACATATACTTAACAAATATATTATTTCTAAATTTAAAGTTATGCGTCAACACAAGATGAACACAAATCAAGTAAGTGGATACAAACACGTTATAGAAAATGATTTTACTTGAACTTTAGAGATTTCGAATCACCAAACCTTATCTCCTAATTTGATGAAAGAAATAGTATAATATTGTATCGGCTTATTTATATGTTGAGCTTCTTGAGTTGCCTAGCTTGAAAATAGGAAAAAAAGTTAAAACTAGAAAAATAGAGTTTGAGTATATTTACACGCACATGTTACATACAAGAAGATCAAGTAGGACATGAAGTCGTACTCTTAAGTCATTTTTATTTTTATATCAAAATAGTTCAATTTGATTTACTAACATCAAGAGTTCAACTCAAGATGAATTCCACTAACCTACTAATTCATCCCAAACACGACGTTGTATGATTGTTTTCTTTATGATAAACCATTTATTAACAACAAAAATATTACCTAACGAATTAAGGTGTGTTAGGACACCTATATAACCAAACATCAGAATATTAACATACTTTAAACAAGATGCATATCGATTTTCACATAAACATACATGAGATTTCCATGAAATTGAAATCAGACTACAAGTAAAAGAGAAGAATAAAAATGTTAAAAGGCGAGATAATAAGTTAAAGCGAATGTACCTGGACAGATCTATTGAGATCCGTCTTGAACTTCACTGAAAATTGTTGCTGCCGTTGTGTTGTTCCTCGCTGCTACTTTTGCTGCGCAGGGCTGCTGCTTGCTCCAGCCGATGGTCTTTCCACCGGCGATTGCTTGCTGCTCTCCTCGCCGGCTTCCATCACTGCTGGACTGATCCTTCAAAGAGAGGAGAAAAAAAGGGAAAAAAGAAAGGGAAGAGTGATAGGAATGAGAAGCGTGTTGGATCGAATCCACGCACACACACTTGATGAATGAAGAACACAAGAACATTAAAGAGAAAGAGATGAGAGATCTAGAGAGAGAGAAAGAGAGAAACCAATATTTTGTGGTAACACCCCGTGAGTAAACTTCCTCGGCGATGGGGTATATATATATATATATTAATAAATCAGAGTATTTTTTGTTACAGAGAATAAATGGAGAATAAATAGTACAACCTAAAATTTTAGGTCGCGGCACTTCCCTAAACCCCCACTTTGGATGGGGGCTCCCGCCCCCCCCCATAACCCCCTGGCAACCTCACCGCGGAGGTTAAATCGCGTAAATAGTAATATATGACAGCACATCAAATGTTAATCAGGATCCACAACCTAACAATTCTCCCACTTGGAGACTGATTCAGTCATCCAAAAAATACATTCTCAAAAAAAAAAACTCTTCATCATTAACATCTTTACTGCATCGCAACATCTGTAGCAATAACTACGGAAGACCAACTGAGGTTTTGACTAACACCAGTTTCCCAGCGTCAACACATTTCCTCAACATGTCTGCCGGGTTCTTTGCACCCTCTATCTTCTCCAAGCACATATCACCATCCTCCACTGCCCTACGAGTGAAATGGTATCACCTTCTGATGTGCTTTGCCTTCGAATGATAGACTGGATTTTTCACCAACTGTATGGCACTTTGGCTATCTGAGTAAAGAATCTTCTTGCTCTACTTCTTTCCCAATTCTCCCAGATAATCTGCCAGCCATATAATTTCTTCCCTAACTTCAACTATTGCCACATACTCACCTTCAGTAGATGAAAGAGAAACACACTTCTGAAGCCTGGACATCCAACTCGCTGCTGTTCCACCTACGGTGTAAATGTACCCGGATGTACTCTTGCTCGAGTCAACATCCCCACCAAGATCAGCGTCCACAAAACCCTTTAGAATCACCTTGCCTTTTCCAAAACAATGTGAAGTACTGGATGTACCTCTCATATATCTCAGAAGCCACTTCACAGCTTCCCAATGCTCATTCCCCGGGTTAACCATGTACCTGCTAACAATTCCAACTGCATGTGCTATATCAGGTCTAGTGCAGACCATAGCATACATCAAACTTCCAACTGCTAAAGCATATGGAACAAGTGTCATATGCTCACGCTCCTCGACTGTCTTGGGTGACTACTCCTTTGACAATTTAAAGTGATTTGCCAATGGACTAGTCCTTGGTTTAGCATCATTAACCCTGAATCTGCTCAACACCTTCTCAACGTACAACTCCAAGATAGATTTAAAGTTCCATCAAATATATCCCTAGAAATTCTCATCGCCAAAATCTTCTTCGTTGGACCCAAATCTTTCATATCAAACGATGCAGACAACCTTGTCTTCAACTTATTATTATCCCTCATACTAGGTCCTACAATGAACATATCATCCACATACAAGAGTAGAAAGACATATGAATCAGTTTATTTCTTGAGGTAACAACACAGATCCTTTTCAGTTTTACAAAATCCACTCTTGGTCATGAAGGAGCCAAACTTCTTGTACCACTGCCTTGGTGCTTGCTTTAGTCCATACAAGCTCTTGTTGAGCTTGCACACCATGTGTTCCTTGCCTGGAACCACACATTCTTCCAGTTGCTGCCTATATATCTCTTTGTCCAGATCTCCAGGTAAAAATGATGTTTTTATATCCATTTACTCTAGATGCAAATTCTCCGATGCAAGAATAGTCAACAAAATTCGAATAGATGTTAATTTAACAACAGGAGAAATTATTTCAGCATTATCAATACCTTTCCTTTGTTAATATCCTTTAACCACTAAACGATCCTTGAACCCTCTTTTGCCATCTGGTTCAGTCTTGATTCAAAACATCCACTTGTTTAGCAAGGCTTTCTTCCCTGCAGGTAACTCAGTCAAAACCCATGTGTCATTCTTCTCAAGTGAACTCATCTCATTATCCATGGCTTGATCCCACTTGATCGGATCCTCCACCTGTAGGGCCTCATCAAAAGACTTTGGTTCCCCTCACCAGTCAGCAGTAGATAGTGTCATGAAAGTGAATGCCGATCTGGTGCCCTGATGGTTCTAGATGATCTCCTTAACACCTGCTCAGGTGTAACTTGCTCCACTTCAGATTCTTCAGTAGGAGTTGGTTGAGTATATGCTTCGACATCTCTGGGGTTACTCTTCTCCAACACAACTTCAACTCCCACTTGCTTTGTAATCTCTAGAACCTTCTGCTCTCTGTCCCTGTACAGTACAAACTCATCAAATGTCACGTCACAATGTCTCAGTATCTTTCTGTTCTTGTTATCCCAAAACCTGTAGCCAAACAAATCAGAACCATATCTTATGAAGTAACACTTCACAGCCTTGGCATCAAACTTGTCTCTCTTTTTTGGATCAACATGAACATAAGCAGTGCAACCAAAAGTCCTTAAGTGTGAGTACTTGAGTTTTTTTCCTGTCCACATCTCCTCTGGAAGCTTGAACCCTAAAGGAACTGATGGTCCCCTATTGATCAAGTATGCAGCTGTTCTCACAGCATCCACCCAAAAAGTTTTTGGCAGCCCACATTGTATCCTCATATTCCTTGAACGCTCATTCAATGTTTTGTTCATCCTCTCAGCAATTCCATTCTGCCTTGCCTTACCACAAACTGTTCTCATCAATCTGATTCCCTCAGCTGCACAGAATGCCTTGAACTCTGATTTGTCATACTCTCCTCCATTGTCAGACCTTAGGCATTTGACTTTCAGACCGGTCTGATTCTCAACTTTACCTTTCCACGTGTTGAAAGTTGCAAATACATCTGACTTATGCTTCAAGAAGTAAACCCATACCTTCCTGCTGAAATCATCAATTAAGGTAACATAGAATCTGGATTCTCCAAGGGATGATACTGGAGATGGTCCCCAAACATCTGTATGGACCATTTCCAACCGGAATTTCTTTGGCTCTCTACGAGTCTTTGTGAATCTTACTTTTTTCTGTTTGCCCATAACACAGCTCTCGCAAAGACCCATATCAACAGACTTTAGACCCTCTAATGCTCCTTTTGCAACCAACATCTTCATTCCTTTAGCACTCATGTGTCCATGTCTGTTGTGCCATAGACATGAACCGGAAGCACCTTCAGCAACAACGGCCATGTTAATACACCCTGCAGTGGTTTACAAGGTTCCAGATTTGGTGCCACGAGCTACTACCATAGAACCTTTCACAATCTTCCACGAACCTTTCCCAAACTCTGCTACATATCCCATGCTATCCAACTGACCAACAGAGTCGAGCCGAAGAATATATCTGACATTCTCCAATGTCCACTGGTTTCCCGAGGTGGTCTTTATGCAAACATCCCCCTCTCCTTCAATATCTAAGGCTTTATTGTCAGCAAGATACACCTTTCCGAAATTTCTAGATTTGAAATTTTTGAACAACTCCTTGCTTGGAGACGAATGGAAAGATGCACCAGAATCCAAAATCCATGATTCTATCGGGCTATTTACACTAAGGTTTAGAGCATTCCCAATGTCCTCTGCTGAATTACACTATCATGTCATCTCCAAATTTTTGATTCAGTTTCTTCTTTGGCTTTGTACAGCTCGTCCGAAAGTGCCTTTTTTCTCCACAGTTCCAACAAGTTACATTTGATTTGTTCGGGGATTTTCCTCGATTCTTTGATTTTGACCGACCATGTTGATTTTGGCCTTTCGTCTTACTTTTTCCCCTCCGGTAAACGCTGAGAGCACTTCCTGATGAATCTCCCACTTCTCATTTGCGAATACTTTTGCTAAGAACAACATCACGGAGTTCATCAAACTTCAGTTTCTCAGATCCACGAGAACTGCTAATCGCAGCAACGACAGTATCCCAAGACTCGCGTAGAGATGACATCAAAATCAACGGCTTAATTTCAACTTCAAAATTAACCTCCACAGAATTGAGTTGATTCACAATCATATTGAACTCGTTTATATGATCAGAAACAGATCCATTCTCAGACATCTGTAAATTGAACAATCTTTGCATCAAATATATCTTGTTCATCGCCGGCAGTTTTTCATACATGTTTGACAGTGCCTTCAACATACCGGACGTAGTCTTCTTCTTCACGATGTTGAACACCACGTTTGTTGACAAAGTCAACCGAATCAACCCTAGAGACTGGCGATCCTTGAGGTTCCACTTATCCTCTTTCATGGATTCCGGCTTCACCTCGGTCAATGGTTCGTGAAGATCTTTCTGGTACAGATAATCTTCGATCTGCATCTCCAGAAACTGAAATTGGATCCATCAAACTTCACGATTCCAAGCTTTGAACTATCCATATTCAGTGATCGTGTTGAATTTCGTTAGCTCTGATACCAGTTGTTAGGATCGAATCCACGCACACACACTTGATCAATGAAGAACAAAAGAATTTTCAAGAGAAAGAGATGAGAGATCTAGAGAGAGAGAAAGAGAGAAACAAATATTTCGTGGTAACACCTCGTGAGTAAGTTTCCATGGCGGTGGGGTATATATATAAATTAATAAATTAGATTATTTTTTGTTACAGAGAATAAATGGAGAATAAATAGTACAACCTAAAATTTAGATCGCGGCGCTGCTCCACAACCTAACAAAGCGGAGGGAGATGAGAGGGAGAGAAGACGTAGAGGAGGAGATAGGAGAGGGTGTCGCCGTAACTGTTACTCGCAACTATTGTTGCTCACCGGAAAGAATTGAGAGAGAGAGGGGGGGTGTCCTTCCAAGGAGAGGGAATGAAGAGAACATAATTTTTAGGTTTTGGTCTTTTAGTGTTTAAAATAGGGAAGCATAGGAGATTTAATCATAATCTTTGATTTAATAAGAGATACAAGGTTAGGATGTAATTTATCGATCAAGTTAATTTTTTAAATTTAAATTATATTCCTCCTAAATTCAAATCTAACATATATATCTCATCTTAAATTGATCATCAATATTTCTTTAATTCATGATGTATTTCATAGATAATTAATCAACGTATTTCATACTCAGATAAGTATTTTTGAATTTTGTTTTTTTATTTAATTGAAAAAAATAAAATATGTATATTCATTTATTTTATTTAATACCGACATCAAGAAGTCGATTTTTATTGTAATTTATTTTTTTCGCGAAAAATACCAACCCTCTGAGGTATTATTTTTTCCCTCTTTATTTTGCATAAAAATCAACTAGTATTATTCTTTTTAACAATACCGACCTCTAGAGGTCGAAAATTACCGACTCAATTTGAGGTCGGTAATTTTTAGGTCGGTATTCACTGTTTTTTTAGTAATGAGATCTGTGAAATCTTCAAAAGAACTACCTTACATCTTTAACCCGTAAGGGCTACCCATTCTTTTCAAGCCATGATTTTTTAAACGCATATGTTTTTGTAAGTCATTTTAAAACAAAAATAATGCCAAGCAACACTCTCTTTGAATGACCCAAATGTTTTTACTGGTGAAAATTATCAGATTTGGTTAGTGAAACTAAATCATATTTTGAAGTCTATGATCTGTGGGAAATTATGATGGAAGATATACTGTTATGACCTCTCCCTACAAATCATACCCTTGCTCAAATTGATTCTCGTTTGGATAAAAAAATCAAAACATTCAAAGCCAAAACTGTAACTTAAAATTCATTTGCTGATTCGATTTTTTAAAAAAATAATTGATTGTGAGACGACAAAAGAAGCTTGGGGAAAATTTCAAAAAAAAAAAGAATAACTAGGAAGTGACGATTCAAGCAAATGCAAATTTTGAATTTGAAAAGAGATTTCGAATATCTTAGGACGCAAGAGGATAAAACTATGATTAAGTATTCTGACAAGATTTCTTTTATCGTTAATAAAATTAACCACATGGAAAGAATTTCAAAGATGAAAAAATAGTAGAAAAATTCTTGTGACAATTTCAAAGAGATTCGAATCTAAAATTTCTTCTCTAGAATAGTCTAAAGATCTCTTTAATTTTTATGTGAAATAATAAGTGTTTTTCAAGAACAAGAGCAAAGAAGAGATTTCAGGTGAGATAATGTTACTGAGGGTGACTTTTATGCACAAAACACAAAAGAAAAAGATAATTATCCTTTTAGCTAATACTGCAAAAGAAAAATACACTTGGAAATTTTTTGTTGGTGGAGACCGAATGTAGTATGTGGAAATTGCAAACAAGTTGGTCATGTTACAAAAGTTTGCAAGCTTAAAAACAATCTTCAAGCACAAGTTGTAGAAGCAAAATCGAGGAGGGGCAACTTTTTTAAATTGCAGTATCTAAAGCAAAGGAGGAGTGTTGAGTTTGCTTTTTGTTACTACAGTCATCTTTTTAAATAATAAGCTACCTTGTTTTAGGATGAATCTTAATTTTGGATAATTTTTAGGTTGTTTTAATTATTGAGATTATTTTGTTTTTTAAAAAAAATTAAATTTTATTGTTATGCAGATTTTATGCACATTATGCTATCAAGTAGGGTATATAAAGCCCTATTACGATGATAAAATATTGAGAGACATTTTCAATGTTTTGTGCTGCCCGAATTCTTAAAAACGCCAACAATTTCGCTCATCATTCTAGAGAATAAACCATTGTGATTCCTTCCTTCATACAGTGGATAACCCAAGTATTGCTAGACTTTTATAACTCATACCGTTGATTTCCTGAATCCTTTGCTTAGATTGAGAGTGTTCTTTGCTAGAAAGTGACACACTAGGGGTGTGTTTGGTATGGAAGAAAACATATCTACAAAATGATTTTTAATTTTCTCGTGTTTGGTTTGGTCAAATGTTTTGGAAAATGTTATCCAAATCTATTCATTTTCCTCAAATTTGAGGAAAATGACTTCCGTTCAAAAATTAAGGAATGTATTTTCCAAAACTCTCTTCCAACTTCCCCTTACCCATCCCACCCTACCCACCCCCAAGCCATCCCCTACAAGCCTCCCTTACCCCTAAAAAAACCTCAAAATTTCATTTTTTTTCACCCCTACCCTCGACCATCCCCCATATCCAACAGAAAAAAACAATTTAAGTTTGTTTTTAAAAAGTATTTTCAACTACAAAAAATTACTTTTTCGCCCCTACCCTCGACCTTGCCCCACCCACCCCTTACCAGCCCCCCCCCAAAAAAAATAATAAAATGTAAGTTTGTTTTTAAAAATATATTTAAACTTCAAAATTTCATTCTTTCACCCCTACCCTCGACTTCCTCCCCTGACCCTCCACCAGCCCTCCCTCCCTCCCCCCCCCCCCAAAGAAAAATCAATATTATTTTTTTAAAAAAAAAATCAACTTCAAATTTTAATTTTTTTACCCCTACTCTCAAACATTCCCCACTACGAAATTTTTTTTAAGTTTGTACTTTTTAAAAAAATGAACTTCAAAAAATTATTTTCTACTATTGTAAAAAATAAACGGAAAAGGGCCTAAAATACCCTCAAAGTATTGGAAATGGTACAAAATGACCCTCAATCAACCTATTGGCTCCAAAATACCCTTCTCATCCACCTATTGGGTCCAAAATACCCTTGTCATCCATCTTTTGGTTAAAAATTAACCACTTATTTAACGGTTTTATATTTAAACTATTTAAATATTTTTTAGAATACGTGGCGCTCAACTATTTGTTATAATTTAAATTATTAATATAATTTATAAATCAATTCACTACCTGCTCATTACTAATTAAATCCCTCTAAATTAATGAACCCACCACATTATTAATGCAAGCTAGTGCTAATTGAGTGTTTTAAAAAATTATAGAAGTAAATTATCATACATTCAAGTGGCTAAATAAAAATCACCGATAAACTTAGAAGTCTGACTATGTTCATCTTAATTATTCTTACGCCTCAATTATGTGATATCACTTCATAGGTAAATTTTTTTCAAAATAATATATTAAGGGTTTAAAAACTAATTATAAATATTTATAAAATTATATTTTAAAAAGGTGTATGAATTAATTCGGGATGTATTACTTCTTTACCTTTAATCATAAATTTATAATTAAATTTTGAAAGAAAGTGTCCTCCTAAATAAGCGTCTCAACCTAAATTTACGTGCGGTTTCGATTCGGACTCGTATAATTTTGAATGTCATTTTCAGGAATCTACTTCGTGTTTTAGTAGTGTTTATGACGATTTTGATATTATAATTGGATAATTAATTGGCTGAGGTTTAGTTAGTTATGAGTGGGTATTGGGTTGGTTTATAAATTATATTATTAAATTAATATTATAACCAACAATTGAATGCCAAGAATTTTAAAAAATACTTAGAGAGTTGAATTTTAAATCAATTAGAAAAGTGGTCAATTGTGAACACAAAGGTGGATGACAAGGGCATTTTGGAGCCAATAGGTGGATGAAGGGTAATTTTGTACTATTTTCAATACATTAAGGGTATTTTAGGCCCTTTTCCGAAAAATAAAAGATATTTCTCAAACATAATTCACTCAAATATCTAACACTAAAATATTTTTCCGTAAAGTATTTTCTACACCGACCAAACATGAAAAAAAATGTCAAATATTTACTTGATTTCCAGGAAAATATTTTTCTTCGTACCAAACACCCTCAATTTCATCTTGTTAACATCTTTTCCTAAAACTTTTTCATAGTTGCCCAAAACATTCATCATCAACTCTAGAGATATCATGCATCCACTAGAAAATAGGATAATGTCTATTGCAAATGCTAGATGATTAATGATTCAGCCGATTTTATTTATGCTAAAGCCAACGAATTTAGGGTTATGATTAAGGTTGTTATGTTTAAAAAAGAGAAATTCAGACTAATACAAACAAGGAAGGAGAGAGAGGGTCTCCTTTTCTTAGACCCCTCTTGGATTGAAAAAAATCTTACCTAATTCCATTAATTAGTAGGGAATACCCGTTACCGTAGATATGCCTAAAAATTAGGTCAATCCATAATTCACAGAACCCAATCCTTCTCATGAGAATGCATAGATAATCCAAGAGACTTATCATATCCTTTAGCCATATCTAATTTAAGAACAACATTACCTTCCACATTAATAGAACCTATGTCCTAAATCATTTCTTGAGCAAGAAGACTGTTCTCAGTAATAGATCTACCCTTGATGAAACCACTTTGTTTATTAGTAATCAAAAGTTGAAGCACCTTACTAAGTCTGGAATTTAGAACTTCAGAGAAAAATTTACTGGTTACATTACAAATACTAATGGGCCTCGTATTAGAAAATTGTTGAGGGTCATTATTTTTGGGGATCATGACCATATTAGTATGATTAAGCCCAAAGATTTAGTAACCTAAGGGGATACCACTCCCAACAAGTATGAAAAAACATAGTTTCGAATCCATCAGGCCTAGGTGCCCTATCAGGATCCATGGTCATGAAGTTGCTTCTGATCTCTTCCTCCGTCGAAAATGTTGTCAATGCATGGTTGATATCATTTGTGATAGTAATGTTGATATCCTCTGAGTTTTGGAAGTCATTATAGTCAGGGACCTGACCAAAGATTCCTTTAAAGTACTTACTCCTACTACGACCACCATAGAATTACCTTCCACCCATTGTTGATCCTTGTCCATTATTTTATTCATCCCAGACCTTATTCGTCTATCTTTCATAACCTTACGTAAGTATATTGAGTTTGTATCCCCATCTACTTTACATCTGATTTTGGCTTTTTGGCTCAGAATTGTCACGACCCAAAACCGAGCCGCGACTGGCACCTACACTTACCCTCTTATGTGAGCGAACCAACCAATCTAATCCTTAACATTTCAATGTATATCCACAGAAAGTAATGCGGAAGACATAAACTCATTAATAAAAACCAATTCAATAACTATAAAAATTCAACATCTATTATTCCCCAAAATCTGGAAGTCATCATCACAAGAACATCTATGATCAAATTACTAAACTAAGAGTATTCTAAAAAGCTAAAACAAGTAAAAGCTAGTCCATGCCGGAACTTCAAGGAATCAAGACATGAGGAAGAAGATCCAGTCCAAGCTAGAAGCATTAGCTCACCCTGAAGATTTGATGTGACGAATACTGGCTAGAATTGCGGTTGAGTTGAAGATGACGGTGCGTTTGCTGCACTCCACAAATAACAAGAAGAAAATATAAAAGTAGGGGGTCTGTACAAACACAAGTACTGAGTCGGTATCATCGGCCAACTCAAAATAGAAAACAGTATATATCAAGTAATATCATAAAATCACCTCTGATACTCAACATGTAGCAACAACAAGTACTATAATCATTAATAAATACCGCCAAGTTCACACATGAAGACTCAAGCCTCAATACCATACTCATTTGGAATTAGGTTCATTAGATTGAGTATATTAACATATTTCGAGATTCATTATATTTATTCCCCTCGTGTCGGTACGTGACACTCCGCTCCATATACTATCCTGGTGTCGGAACGTGACACTCTGATCCTCATATACTATCCTTGTACTGGAACGTGGCACCCGATCTATATACTATCCTGGTGTCGGAACGTGACACTCCGATCCTCATATACTATCCTGGTACCGGAACGTGGCACCCGATCCATATACTATCCTGGTGTCGGAACGTGACACTCCGATCCTCATTCTATCCTGGTACCGGAACGTGGCACCCGATCCATATACTATCCTAGTGTCGGAACGTGCCACTCCGATCCTCATTCTATCCTGGTACCGGAACGTGGCACCCGATCTATATACTATCCTGGTGTCGGAACGTGACACTCCGATCCTCATTCTATCTTGGTACTGGAACGTGGCACCCGATCCATTTACTATCTTGGTGTCGGAACGTGACACTCCGATCCCCTAATCTCACCACTTTCGTTCATCAAGCCTTCTTTTATACCAAGGCATCATCATTAACAAAGTAGATTAGGGTTTCTTTTAAAGATATGTGATTCAATAGCTTCATCATGCTTATTTATTCACAATTACATAATCATATTCATGCAAGCATACAATTAAGCACGTAGAAGGGTTTACAATACTACTAACACATATCATTCACTATTAAGAGTTTACTACGAATAGTGTGAAAACCATAACCTACCTCCACCGAAGATTAGTGATCAAGCAAGCAAATTTCCCAAAGCTTTGTGTTTTCCCCTTCTCGATCGATCCTCTCTCTCTCTTCTTGTTCTTTCTATTTTTCTTATTCAAACCCTCTTTCTTTACCCTAATTAGCATATAATTAAGTAAAAAAGATGACAATAATAACCCACTAATTAACTCAAGGTTACCTCTTTTAACCCCCAAGTAATTAGACTTATTATTATTAACCCACTTTCTTAATAATTAAAGCAGGAATAGTCAAAAACGTCCCTTAAATCACTAAAAGAAATCCGACCCAGACTGGGATTACGCAGCATGTGATGGCCCATCGTGCCTGCGACGGTCTGTCCTGCTGCTCCGTCACAGAGTTTAGAGACTCAATTTTCTTTAAGAGTCTGTGACGGTCCGTCGTGCCCACGACGGTCCGTCCTTCCATTCCGTTACGAAGTTCAGAGAGTCGATTTCAGTACCCAATTTCAGAATTTCTAAGTGTTTTGAAACGAGACCCTGCGACGGTCCGTCGTGCCCATGACGGTACGTCGTGGGGTCCTTCGTTTCAGCCAATTTTCCAGAAATAAAATCTGCTGCTCAAAACGACTAAACAGGTCATTACAATAGATACCAATTTACCCATCGTTCGTCCTCGAACGATCACAAGAAGAAAAAAAAGGGCGAGAAGGAGTACCTGAATCTTTAAACAGGTGTGGGTATCTTTCTTGCATATCAGCCTCCTTCTCCCAAGTGGCTTCTTCAACCGGCCGATTCTTCCATTGCACCTTGATGGATGCAATCTCCCTCGACCTCAACTTGCGAACTTCTCTACCTAAAATAGTAACAGGCTCCTCCTCATAAGACAAATTCTCATCAAGCAAAACAGAATCCCAACGGATAATGTAGTTTCCATCCCCATGGTATCTTTTCAACATAGACACATGAAATACCGGATGCACTTCGGACAGCCCTGGAGGCAAGGCTAATTCATAAGCCACCTCCCCTACTCGCTTAAGTACTTCAAAGGGACCAATATACCTTGGGCTTAGTTTACCTCTCTTACCAAACCGCATCACCCCTTTCATGGGCGAAACCTTCAACAAGACTTGTTCACCCTCCATGAACTCTAAGTCTCTAACCTTTTGTTCTGCATATTCTTTTTGCCTACTTTGCGCCGCTAAAAGCTTTTCTTGAATAGATTTCACTTTCTCTAATGAATCCTTCAAAAGGTCAGTACCCCAAGGTCTAACCTCAAATGCATCAAACCACCCAATGGGAGACCTACATCTCCTACCATACATTGCTTCAAATGGGTCCATGTTAATACTTGAGTGATAACTATTATTGTATGAAAACTCCGCTAAGGGTAAGAAGCTATCCCAATGACCACCAAATTCTATCACACATGCACGAAGCATATCTTCCAACACTTGAATCGTTCGCTCAGACTGACCGTCGGTCTGAGGATGAAATGCGGTACTAAGGTCCAACCTAGTACCCAATTCCGCATGCAATGTTTTCCAAAACTTAGAAGTAAACGGCGTACCTCTATCTGATATGATGGAGAGTGGAACCCCATGCAACCGAACAACTTCCGAGATGTAAAGTTTGGCTAACTTCTCTACATTGTAAGTCACCTTGACCGGAATGAAATGAGTAGACATAGTTAACCTATCAACAATCACCCAAATAGAGTCATACTTACCCATTGTCTTTGGAAGACCAACCACGAAGTCCATTGCAATTCTCTCCCACTTCCATTCCGGAATGGGCATTCTCTGAAGTGTTCCTCCGGGCCTCTGGTGTTCATTGCAATTCTACTCCACCAAAAATGTTGCTTTAGGTCACGATACATCTTGGTGGTTCCAGGATGTATAGAATACCTTGAACTATGAGCCTCTGTCAGAATAGTGTTGATCAAGTCATCAACGCAGGGTACACATACCCTTCCCTTGATTCTCAAAACACCTTCCTCATCGATTGTTGCTTCTTTAGCCTCTCCTCGCAACACTTTATCTCGGATCCGGATCAATTTCTCATCATTAAACTGCTTTCCCTTAATCTTGTCAAGGAAGGAAGATCTCGCCTCCACACAGGCTAACAATCCTCCCTTCTCATTTATTTCTAACCTCATAAGGTCATTAGCCAGAATCTGAACCTCTCTAGCCAATGGGCGTCTAGACACTTGCAAGTGAGCTAGACTTCCCATGCTTCCTGCCTTTCTACTTAAAGCATCAGCTACAACATTAGCTTTTCCCGGATGATACAGAATAGTTATATCGTAGTCCTTCAGAAGTTCCGTCCATCTCCTCTGTCTCAAATTCAAATCTTTCTGAGTAAATACATAATGTAGGCTACGATGATCCGTATAGACCTCACACTTAACCCCATATAGATAGTGTCTCCATTGCTTTAATGCAAACACTACCGCAGCCAATTCCAAATCATGGGTCGGATAGTTACGTTCATGCACCTTTAATTGGCTTGAAGCATAAGCAATTACACTCTTCTCTTGCATTAGCACTGCACCCAAACCGGAATAGGATGCATCACAATAAACAATGAAATTCTTACCCTCTACTGGCAAGGTAAGGATAGGTGCGGTAGTCAACAAAGTCTTGAGCTTCTGAAAGCTTTCTCACATTCGTCCGACCATACAAATGGAACATTCTGCTTAGTCAAGTTCGTTAATTGGGAGGCAATGGAAGAGAATCCCTTGACAAATTGACGGTAATAGCTAGCTAACCCAACAAAGCTCCTTATTTCTTACACATTAGTAGGTCTTACCCAATTCTTCACTGTCTCAATCTTAGAAGGATCCACCATCACTCCATCCTTAGAAACTACATGCCCCAAGAAGGACACTGCATCTAGCCAAAACTCACACTTAGAGAACTTGGTATAAAGGTTTTTCTCCCTCAACATTTCCAATACAATTCTCAAACGCTCCTCATGTTCCTTCTTACTTTTAGAGTATATCAGTATATCATCAATAAATACGATCACAAAGAGATCCAAATATGGCTTAAAAATCCCATTCATCAAGCTCATGAACGCCGCAGGGGCATTCGTATGACCAAAAGACATCACTACAAATTCGTAATGCCCATACCTGGTTCGAAAAGCATTCTTTGGCACATCCGTTGACCGTATTTTTAATTGATGATAACCGGATCTCAAGTCAATCTTAGAGAAGACACAAGCACCTTGTAACTGATCGAACAAGTCATCAATGCGAGGAAGAGGATACTTGTTCTTAATAGTTACCTTATTCAGTTGTCTATAGTCTATGCACATCCGAAAACTCCTATCCTTCTTCTTCACAAATAACACCGGAGCACCCCAAGGAGATGCACTTGGTCTAATGAAGCCTTTGCTCAACAACTCTTGAAGTTGGGCCTTTAACTCTCTTAAATCCGCGGGAGCCATTCTATAAGGGGGTATAGAAATGGGGCGAGTGCCCGGTTCAAGATCGATGCAGTAGTCAATATCCCTATCCGGTGGCATACCAGGAAGATCTACAGGGAACACATCCAAAAACTCACGGACTACCAAAACCGACTCAATCGAAGGTACTTGGGTAGTGTCATCCCTGAGATGTGCCAAGAAAGCTAAACAACCCTTACTAACCATCTTCTTAGCACGAAGAAAGGACACGATACGAACCGGATTGGAAGTGTAGTCGCCCTCCCACACTAACGGATCTGTCCCAGGCTTGGCTAACGTCACAGTTTTAGCATTACAATCCAAGATCGCAAAATTCGAAGAAAGCCAAGTCATACCCAGAATTACATCAAAGTCAACCATTTCTAAGATAACCAAATCTACATACGTGTTGTTCCCCACAAAATTCACCAAACAAGACCTATATACCTTTTCAACTATCACAGACTCACCCACCGGAGTAGAAACACGAATAGGCATATCAAGTAATTCACAATGTAAATTTAGACCATTAGCAAATGAGGACGATACATAAGAAAATGTGGATCCAGGATCAAACAATACAGAAGCCATGCAATCACAAATCAAAAGATTACCTTTGATGACAGCATCAGATGCCTCCGCTTCAGATCTCCCAGGGAAAGCATAACAATGGGCCCTATCACCTGTCTGCCCGTTGCCCCTACCATGTTGTGATGTAGTGGCTCCAGTTTGCCCATCACCTCGGCCATTTTTGTGACCACTATTACCTCGACTACTGCGTCCTTCAGAATGACGGCCTCTTCCATAACCACCTCTACTTCTAACCATTGGAGGTCTGTAACTCTGTTTTGGACAATACCTCTTAATGTGTCCAGTCTCCCCACATCCATAACATTCTCTGGATTCAAGCATCGGCCTCTCAGAGAAGTGTTGACCGGTCTGAGGTGGACCCCCAACTACAGTTTTTAGTGAAGACTGAATTGGTCGGACTGAGTAACCTCCAGAACCCTGTCCTCTAGAATAAGAACCATTAAACTCACATCCCTTTCGAAACCTCTTTGATGTCGACGCCATGGTGAAGTCATCTGGCTTTACTCCTTCCACCTCTATTACGAAGTCTACCACTTCCTGAAAGGATTTCGCTGTAGCTGCTACCTGTAGGGCTGAAATCCGCAACTCTGACCTCAACCCCTTCACTAAACGGCGAATCCGCTCTTGTGGACTGAAACAGAGTTGGGCGGCATATCTGGATAGTGCGCGAAACCTAGCCTCATAAGTAGTAACCGACATCCTACCTTGCTCTAGGCTCAAGAACTCATCTCTTTTCCTATCCCTCAAGGTTCGGGGGATATACTTCTCCATAAACAAGCTAGAGAATGAGGCCCAAGTCATAGGTGGTGCCTCTGTTGGTTGACACTCAATATGTGACCGCCACCACATTTTGGCGTTCCCTTGAAACTGATAAGTCACAAACTCAACACCAAACCGTTCTACTATACCCATCTTGTGTAGTAGCTCATGACAGTCAACCAGAAAACCGTAGGCGTCCTCTGATTCAGCACCCTTGAATACTGGAGGTTTCAGTTTCAAAAACTTACTGAAAAGTTCATGCTGATCATTTGTCATTATAGGCCCTGTAGTCAGACGAGGAAATGTGCCTATTTCCAATGACGCATCCATGCGGGGAGCCCCAGCAGCGGCATGTCGTACCTCTGAAACCGGAGGTGTTGGTGCAGAAAACACTGGAGGTGCCTGACCCTGATCAGATAACCCGTTAAGATAAGCAAGAACCTTATTGATCATCTCTGGGGTAGGTTGGGGTGGAAATTCCTCATTTTGCACTTGTTCATTCTCCCCTTCCTCACCCTCTCTTACTACTTCCTCAGTCAGTGGAGGAGTCACCGCCCTAGCATCAGATGGGCTAGGCACTTGTCCTCTTCCTCTAGAGGACGTCCTCCCACGACCTCTACCACGGCCTCTTGCCACAACTCTTCCTCGAGCCACAGCCCCAGTGGCTGGCTCAGACGCTTCTTGTCTTGCCAGTGTTGGTGTTGGAGCGTTCGTTGCTCTAGTTCTAACCATCTGCGAAATAGAGTGAAGATAGTCAGATACCAATTTGTATCACCTAGATACCAATTGGATTCAAGTAGTAACACGAAAGAAAGAAAGAAAGAATGGAATTTTCCTAAAGTCTTATAGCCTCTCAAAGAAGAGTAAAGGCGTCCCCCTACCGTTCCTTAAGACTCTACTAGACTCGTTCTTGTGTGATGAGACCAACAAACCTAATGCTCTAATACCAATTTTTTGTCACGACCCAAAACCAAGCCGCGACTGGCACCCACACTTACCCTCCTATGTGAGCGAACCAACCAATCTAAACCTTAACATTTCAATATATATCCACAAAAAGTAATGCGGAAGACTTAAACTCATTAATAAAAACCAATTCAATAACTATAAAAATTCAACATCTATTATTCCCCAAAATCTAGAAGTCATCATCACAAGAACATCTATGATCAAATTACTAAACTAAGAGTATTCTAAAAAGCTAAAACAAGTAAAAGCTAGTCCATGCCGGAACTTCAAGGCATCAAGACATGAGGAAGAAGATCCAGTCCAAGCTAGAAGCATTAGCTCACCCTGAAGATTCGATGTGACGAAGACTGGCTAGAATTGCGGTTGAGTTGAAGATGACGGTACGTTTGCTGCACTCCACAAATAACAAGAAGAAAACATAAAAGTAGGGGGTCAGTACAAACACAAGTACTGAGTAGGTATCATCGGCAAACTCAAAATAGAAAACAGTATATATCAAGTAATATCATAAAATCAACTATGATACTCAACATGTAGCATTAACAAGTACTATAATCATTAATAAATACCGCCAAGTTCACGCATGAGGACTCAAGCCTCAATACCATACTCATTTGGGAATTAGGTTCATTAGATTGAGTATATTAACATATTTCGAGATTCATTTTCTTTATTCCCCTCGTGTCAGTACGTGACACTCCGCTCCATATACTATCCTGGTGTCGGAACGTGACACTCCGATCCTCATATACTATCCTGGTACCGGAACGTGGCACCCGATCCATATACTATCCTGGTGTCGGAACGTGACACTCCGATCCTCATATACTATCCTGGTAGCGGAACGTGGCACCCGATCCATATACTATCCTGGTGTCGGAACGTGACACTCCGATCCTCATTCTATCCTGGTACCGGAACGTGGCACCCGATCCATATACTATCCTGGTGTCGGAACGTGACACTCCAATCCTCATTCTATCTTGGTACCGGAACGTGGCACCCGATCCATATACTATCCCGTTATCGGAACATGACACTCCGATCCTCATTCTATCCTGTTATCGGAATGTGGCACCCGATCCATTTACTATCCTGGTGTCGGAACGTGACACTCCGATCCCCTAATCTCACCACTTTCATTCATCAAGCCTTCTTTTATACCAAGGCATCATCATTAAAAAAGTAGATAAGAGTTTCTTTTCAAGATTTGGGATTCAATAGCTTCATCATGCTTATTTATTCACAATTACATAATCATATTCATGCAAGCATACAATTAAGCACATAGAAGGGTTTACAATACTACTAACACATATCATTCACTATTAAGAGTTTACGACGAATAGTGTAAAAACCATAACCTACCTCCACCGAAGATTAGTGATCAAGCAAGCAAATTCCCCAAAGCTTTGTGTTTTCCCCTTCTCGATCGATCCTCTCTCTCTCTTCTTGTTCTTTCTATTTTTCTTAATCAAACCCTCTTTCTTTACCCTAATTAGCATATAATTAAGTATAAAAGATGACAATAATAACCCACTAATTAACTCAAGGTTACCTCTTTTAACCCCCAAGTAATTAGACTTATTATTATTAACCCACTTTCATTATAATTAAAGCAGGAATAGTCACAAACGTCCCTTAAATCACTTAAAGAAATCCAACCCAGACTGAGATTACGTAGCCTGTGACGGCCCGTCGTGCCTGCGATTGTCCGTCCTGCTGCTCCGTCACAGAGTTCAGAGACTCAATTTTCTTTAAGAGTCTGTGACGGTCCGTCGTGCCCACGATGGTCCGCCCTGCCATTCCGTTACGAAGTTTAGAGAGTCGATTTCAGTACCCAATTTCAGAATTTCTAAGTGTTTTGAAACGAGACCCTGCGACGGTCCGTCGTGCTTATGACGGTCCGCCGTGGGGTCCGTCGTTTTAGCCAATTTTCAAGAAATAAAAATCTGCTGCTCGAAACGACTAAACAGGTCGTTACAAGAATGTTCTCTTGAATTTTTAAGTAAGACACATGCTCAACTTTTGTCTTGTAGAGTGTAGTTCTTGTGCTGAAATGAATAAATTTTTTTAATTTATCATGAAGTACCCACGTTGGAATTCCATGACATTCGATAGGTGCTGAGATGAATAACAGTTTTTTAGTTTTTGATGAACTACCCACATTGGATTTCCATGACATTCGATGTTCCATATTCGTTGAACTGTATCGAGGATTTAAGAATGTTCCGTCCAATTATTAAGGTATATAAAGTATCTCTTAAACTCCTCTTCCTCACCAGAGAGTTGGATCACCAAAGGTGCATGATCAGAACATGTTCTAGCTGGGTGTGAATGTCACGACCCAAAAATGGGCTTGATGGCACTCGTCTTATCCCACCAAGACAAGTAAGCCTAAAACTAAACTATTACAATAAAAATGCGGAAAATTTACTATCTACTTACATTATACCCCAAAACCTGGTTGTCACGTGTACAAGCCTTTAAAGTATTACAATTGGATTAGAAGAAAATATAAGACTCATATGATATTGTTTCTCGAGTAGAACAAAATCATAAACATGAGTAAGGAGGGATGCTGAGATGACCGACAACTACCTCACAAAATCTTCAGGAAGCCTCGGAAAAGAAGAGAATATATCATAAAAGTCCGGCCTAGTAACCTACAAAAAATTGTAGAAGCAAGGGGTGAGTACCAAACCACACGTTACTCAGCAAGTGAACCTCTAAACACAAGCTAAGGGGATGAAATACGGGTACTCCTACCACCCCCAACCGAACCTCCACAACTACAACCTGCATAAACATCAGGCCAACCTAACAGGTCACAGTTCACATAGAACGTAACTCAACAAAAATATTTAGACAAATTACATATCCTCCACTTCAACACTTTAACAAAATACATAACCTTCACAGCAACACTTTAACAATTACATATACTCAACAACACATAAAAAAATTAGATATCCTTAATAGAAACACATCCAAAAATTTACATAACCTCAATAACACACTTCAACAAATTATATATCCTCAATAACAAGCTTAATATTCAACAATCACAAGTTCCGCAAAAAGGCAATGACTAGATAAGCAAAACACAATATCAAGTTCACTAATGATAAGTATGTGCAATGTAATGGAATGGAATGTCAAGTATAATGATGCATGTCTGACCTAGTGATACACACCCGTTGTCTCTTAGTCCGGGACCCATGGGGGACATATCTGTCCATGCATCTGTCGCGGTGTACGACACGACCCTCGATAATAGTAACCATCGTGGCTCGCGATACGTCCCTCCAAATATAGTATCGATCGCGCCGCGCGATCCGTCCCTCAAAATGGTACATCCACTTTAAGTCATCATTCTTTCTCAATGCACATAACACTTGTCACAACCATGTCTCAGAATAATGCAAATGACATGTTCACACAAATAATGAATATATGACCATTTTTACAACACTGCGCAATTCACAATAACATCAACAATGATTCAACAAACTTTTCAAACCATTCTTTATTATCAACACATCACACACAAGCAATTATTCACATTGTCTTTTATTACCCTTTGTTTTCAACCTTAGAATTATTCAATGTGGACAAGTCAACCCATATAGAGTCCCATTACTCCCACACATACGCCACAAGGAAATACACACATTTCATACACTTAACAAGATTTTAGAAATCCACTTGCCTCAATCAATCAAAAATTCACTTTGAAACTTGAGTCTTCCACTTTTCGTTGAGCTTCCGAATCAATGCAATCTATTCAAGCAATTAATCACTGTAAGATTCCTAACCTAGCAATGTCCATATTATAATATGTCTAGCCTAAATACAAAAACTCACTCACACCTATGGTGAAGTTCCTATGTTTCAAGCCTAGGATTAAGTCTCAATATCTTTTCAATATCATAAATCTAAAGATATTCACATAATATCATACACCAAAAACTTAATTACATTACCAATGTATCACAACTTGAATAATAATATAATAATAATTAAATCTAAAGGAACAACGAGAAAACACTTACCGTATCCGAACCTTACATTGAAGCACCCTAGGTTTGTATTTACCAATTTAATAATTATTGACTAATAATACAACTTATTAAATAATGATTGTCCATCACCCCTTTTCTCGCTAAAAAAACGGCCATACAGTAATATATTTTCAAATTCCTCAAACTTTAAACCCACTTGGTTGTTAATCATTTTTTTCCTTTAATAATTGACTATACTAATAATAATACAAAATAATATGATATTTTACCATTATATATGCATACAACAATACAGAGGTTTGAGAGATTACTTGACGAATTTATGTTTTTCATTTTGTGCCGCCGATGCACATGTTAGTTTTCTTCCTTCTCTATATTTCTTTTCTAAATTAATTATGTATTAAAAGTAGTAATTCTTTTTAACCTATTTCAATATTTCATACTTGACCCATTATTATTAACAATTAACAAATTATCCACAAATTAATTAACTATTGTTAAATGATTATTTAAAATTATCAAAAATGATCTTTTGGATCCGGGTCATTACATTATCCACCATTTAAAATCATGTTCGTCCTCGAACATAAAGAAGAAGAAGGAAAAAATAATCAATGTTATCAAAAATCTCAGTATGACCTATTAGTCGGTGTTCATCTTTGAGTGACTTCTCCTTAAGTCCATTCCATTAAGGTCAACTAATGATAGTGAAAATTTCGAATCAAACTTTGGAATATCTACAAATTGGGAGTGTTTTTCAAGACACGGACTAACCCATGGACTCCATCTCAACTCAACCTCATTTGACCTTAACACAATTATTATGATGAATCTTTTCTTCTAAAACTAAGATATCCTTTTGAATAAATAAAGGATACAACTAGAAGTGAGCTTGAATCAGCGACCACACACTCATAATGCACATACCATCACATATTTTATCATGATTCCCTTTTCACAACACAATCTTTTCACGAGCCTAAGTTATAAAAATTCAATCTTTAGCATCGGGTACCTATTGAGGAAAAATCAAACTTACCTAACCCAAAGAAGAAAATAATCCAGTAAACACCTAGCAAATGATAAACTCATGCGTATAGAATCTCTAACAACAGTATCAAATAACTGTAACTATTCACAGAAGCTATTCTGTAAGTTCTCATAAGCAAGGTTGTATCTGTAGACATATTGAGATACTTTAACTATTTCAACAACGCCAAATTTATCATAAATGAAATGACCAAGTCTGTCAAAGGTTTCTACTCTATCAAGAGGACATAAGAGGATCAGTACATCCGATCCACCACTAGGAATTCACCCATACATGTAAAAAAATGTGGGCATATGCAATGAATCATACTCCAAATCATGTCCGAAATGAAGTAGGTGATCAATCTTAAGAATATACGGAATCAAGGTCGAATCACACTAGGTACTTTCTCCATAATTCCCATATCAATATTTCCACTCATCTGACTACATCCCTCAATTTAAATTTAACTTTCTTTATTTAATTAATTTTTTTCCACACAAAATCAACCAGTCTGATCTCTATTACAATTTTACACATGCTGGATTTGCCAAACCCCGCATACTTCTCACAGTACTCCATCAAAGCCAACACACTTAATATTAACAAATATCATAACCACACCAACCATTTACCTTACTTTCACACCGTCAATAGTATCACATTCTTCTTAGCAAGCACATTGTAGTCTCCAAGACATTGAACTATGTTTTCTTATCTTTCCATTTAAGCGTCCCATGATAGATATAGGTCACACCCAAGACTGATAACACTAATTTAAAATCTATATTTCTCCTTTAGGGTAAAATAATTAAGTCACACTTAATGTCAACTTCACCTAAACTTTCTCATACCATTTTCAACCACCATCTGTACCATCATTTACCTCATGCAATAACTCAAAGAAACCCTTGATCACTCCAATATTTAGGTATACTATAGTCTCATAACCTCTACTCACCATAAAATGTTTATGCAACACATTATAACAATCTATTTTGTCTCATCAACAAAATACTTTTAATCCCCTCCAATCCTCATTAACCATGTAAAACTACAGGTCCACACTATTTAACATCCATTTGTTACTTAATCACATTCTGAACAATCTAGCTCGACATAACCATGTATAATCTTCCATACGTCATTTATTGTAACCCAACCAAAACTTAATAATTGGAAAAGTTAATAATAAACCCATAGTAAGTAGGTGCGAACTAGTTCACATCTCATAGTCATATCTAAACTCAAAGGCGAAATCACTACAACCATCACTTCTGAATCCAATATTTGTACGAGAGGTCTTATTGTTCCTCTGCCTTTCTTAAAATCTTTCCACGATGGAAATTTCAAATAACTTTAAAACTTCAATACACCATAATTATTCTCCTTTTTGGTAACTCACTAACTAGTATTATATATTTTTTGGCCAACAATATGGGAAATCTTAGGTATAACAATCAAAAGTAACCAAATGTACTACTCAAATTTTAAGTCCTTCTAAATGCCTCATACTCAATACGAACGATCATTTCTTACCTTAATAATTCATACCTTGATAATATACACTATCACAAATCTAAACTCACCATGTAAACTTGAAGTTTTGATCTCAACCATGTAACACAATCCCATTATCTTACAACATTAGCTCATACCTAAAAAAAATTACTTAACGTATTTTATCTTATCATTGATCGCCTCTTCATTCACCCTACCATATCTTTTTCTAAATATATACTCCTTACCAACTCAAAATCACAAAAGAACTAATCATCATACTCGAGTTGAACGTCCGTACACTCCTTTCTCAAGTTTTATCCAATAGTTTATTTTTTTAAATCAATCTATTGATCTTGTGACACTATATTATATCATGATCTGGAAGAAACAGGTAAAATTACTTGTCTCTGAATCCAATTGTCCAAATTCCTCTGAACATACACCCTTAACCCTTGCAAACAAAGTAAAATAGCCTAGTCTTATCCTCGCTTTGAAAGTTAAACTATATACCACTAATTCTTTCCGTTATGGCTCTAGCAACTTTCAATTTTATTCGATGACATCCCCAATCCTTATAAAAATTACCATAAAACCACACTACTTATGAAATAGAAACAACCATAACCTTAGATACTCAAAATTCATCATTACCATAAAAAATCATTTTAACCAACACCCGTATCATATAGTTGCATTTCAATCATAATGCATCATAAAATTTTATAATCATCATGCTTAGTTCGTCATTTCCCTCACTACGAATTTAGCCTCGCCATTAACATGACAATCCAAACCTAGCTATGCCAACCATCCAAGGTACTTACTCAATTTATATGCATTTTCTTACTAAAATTCTCAATTACATTCACACAAGTAAACTTTTTAGGACTTCCTTTACTTATAAGCTTATCATCCATATGTCTACTTCCATGGAGTTTACGATGAAATCAACACTCATTTACAATCCACAAAATACATTTCACAATCTGAATATATCAATATCATACCAAAGATCCAACACTAAAAGCTTCCTTATAAATAATGCTTAACACATCCACTCGTACTAACAAGCTAGTTGGTATCTCGAATATGAATTCAACACCAAATCTTATCATATGAGCATGTAATACTCCTTAAGTAGTTAGTATTTGCACTTAACAATCAACATGTCCGTTTTCAAGTACCACTAGTAACACATGGTGAAAATTCATTATATCCACTACTAGAACATATCATATCTATTGAGAAGATCATTTCCAAATAGGTCACACACTTTATTCATCAAATAGCTGTTAAATATTACCAGATTAGTTTTGTATCTATCCCAAGGTATATGTATTCTTTCTTAAGCAAGGTCAATATCAAAAGTAACACACACCATAATTCTAACAAAGTACCCATCAATACCATTGTAATAGTCGTATCATGACCTTCTTTGGTATACACTCATTCAGTGAAACCACTGAAAGGATTCGGACCTGAATTGGTGCAACATCATTTACTAAGCAACTCATTAATGGTATGACAACTATATCAATTGTATTACACTATTTATTATCTAGTCAATTCTTCAAACATTTAACTTGTAATTGTCGAACCACTCCATATTTTGCTTATACCAGTTAAGTAATACATTTATTATTATTATTTTACAATGATAACTAACCTTACTCAACTCTTTCATATATGATCACACGTTCGTTTTATAAGTATATCATTTTCAACTCAATACCAAATCTAACATCAAACCCATACCGACATGCCAATGATTCACAAAAGGAACTAGGCACGAGTCATCACATAAATGAGAGCGAATGAAGTGAAGCAATAAGAATCAAAATGGGACCAAGTACGCACAATAGAGATCCAAGAAGTGAAGATATTTCCTAAAAGTCACTATAGCCTCTCGAAGATAGGTACATACATCTCTGTACCGATAATCGAGACTCTATTTAGACTCGACTTGTACACACATGAGACCTATGAACCTGGGGCTCTGATACCATTTTTTCACGACCCAAAAATGGGCGTGATGACACTCGTCTTATCCCACCAAGATAAGTAAGCCTAAAACTCAACTATTACAATAAAAATGCGGAAAATTTACTATCAACTTACAGTATACCCCAAAACTTGGTTGTCACGTTTACAAGCCTCTAAAGTATTACAATTGGATCAGAAGAAAATAAAAGTCTCATATGATGTTGTTTCTCGAGTACAACAAAATCATAAACAAGAGTAAGGAGGGATTATGAGATGACCAACAACTACCTCACAAAATCTTCTGGAAGCCTCGGAAAAAAGATAATATATCATAAAAGTCCAGGTATAGTAACCTACAAAAAATTGTAGAAGCAAGGGGTGAGTACCAAACCACACGGTACTCAGCAAGTAAACCTCTAAACACAAGCTAAGGGAATGGAACACGGGTACTCCTACCACCCCCAACCGAACCTCCACAACTACAAACTGCATAAACATCAGGCCAACCTAACAGCTCACAGTTTACATATAACGTAACTCAACAAAAATATTTACATAAATTACATATCCTCCACAATAACACTTTAACAAATTACATATCCTTCACAACAACACTTTAACAAATTACATATCCTCAACAACAACACTTAAACAAATTAGATATCCTCAATACCCACACTTCCAAAAATTTAGATAACCTCAATAACACACTTCAACAAATTATATCTCCTCAATAACAAGCTTAGTATTCAACAATCACAAGTTCCACAAAAAGGCAATCACTAGATCAACAAAACACAATATCAAGATCACTAATGATAATTATGTGCAGTGTAATGGAATGGAATGTCAAGTATAATGATGCATGTCTGACCTAGTGATACACACCCGTTGTCTCTTAGTCCGGGATCCATGGGGTACATATCTGTCCATGCATCTCTCGCGGCGTACGACACGACCCTCGATAATAGTAATCATCGCAGCGTGCGATACGTCCCTCTAAATATAGTATCCGTCGCGGCACGCGATACGTCTCTTGAAATGGTACATCCACTTTAAGTCATCATTCTTTCTCAATGCACATAACACTTGTCACAACCATGTCTCAGAATAATGCAAATGACATGTTCACACAAATAATGAGGATATGACCATTTTCACAACATTGCGCAATTCACAACAACATCAACAATGATTCAAAAAACTTTTCAAACCATTCTTTATTATCAACACATCATACACAAGCAATTATTCACATTGTCTTTTATTATCCTTTGTTTTCATCATTAGAATTATTCAATATGGACAAGTCAACCCATCACTAAGTCCAATTACTCCCACACATATACCACAAGGAAATACATGCATTTGATACACTTAACAAGATTTTAGAAATCCACTTGCCTCAATCAATCAAAAATTCACTTTGAAACTTAAGTCTTCGACTTTTCCTTGATCTTCAAAATCAATGCAATCTATTCAAGCAATTAATCACTGTAAGATTCCTAACCTAGCAATGTCCATATTATAATATGTCTAGCCTAGATGCAAAAACTCACTCACATCTATGGTGAAGTTCCTATGTTTCAAGCCTAGGATTAAGTCTCAATTTCTTTTCAATATCATAAATCTAAAGATATTCAAATAATATCATACACCAAAAACTTAATTACATTACCAATCTATCAGAACTTGAATAATAAAATAATAATAATAAAATTTAAAGGAACAACAAGAAAACACTTACCTTTTTTAAACCTTACATTGAAGCACCCTAGGTTTGTATTTACCAATTTAATTATTATTGACTAATAATACAAATCATTACATAATGATTGGCCATCACCCCTTTTCTCCCTAATAAAACGGCCATACAGTAATATATTTTCAAATACCTCAAACTTTAAACCCACTTGGTTGTTAATCATTTTTCCCTTTAATAATTGACTATTCTAATAATAATACAATAATGATATGATATATTATCATTATGTATGCATACAACAATACAGAGGTTTGAGAGATTACCTGACGAATTTATGTTTTTCATTTTTGCCGCCGATGCACATGTTAGTTTTCTTCCTTCTCTTTATTTCTTTTCTAAATTAATTATGTATTAAAAGTAGTAATTCTTTTTAACCTATTTTAATATTTCAGACTTGACCCATTATTATTAAAAATAAACAAATTATCCACAAATTAATTAACTATTGTTAAATGACTATTCAAAATTATCAAAAATGATCTTTCGGATCCGGGTCATTATAGTGAAACTGTTGTTTTGGAGAAGAGATCAAATCGTTTTGAATTATATAATATTTTGTACAACCTTTTCAATATAGTGCTCGGAGTATCCCTATTATTATACCACATAAATATGTTCCCAGAGAAACCAACATCTTTGACACCAAAATCTTCCATAGAGTTTAGGAATTCAAAACTCTTTTCCAATCTGTATGGGGTTCCTCCTAGCTTTTCCTCGACCTCAACAATAAAATTCAAATCCCCCCACAATGCTCTAGGGGCCTTGTATATTGTTTGAGATGGAAACTAAGTCCTCCCATACGTCTCTTCTCATGTTAGTCTTGCATTTGGCATATACCAACGATATATTAAAGTTAATCCCTGAAGTTGTATGATTGACATAACATGTTACATGTTTCTCACTATCACGAGGAATTGTGATATTGCTATTGTTTATCCTAAAAATCCAAATTTCGTTATTAACATTAGCATAAGAACTTTGCATGTATACCATCCTCATATAATATTTAATCTGATCAACTTTGACGAAGGGATCTTGTAGGCTAATGAAAGAGTTGTTAAATTGGTTTTTTTATATTCTTAAGCTTTTCAACTTTACTTAGGGCCCTAACACTCCAAATATTCCATGAGATGATATTAATCATTAAAATCTATTAGTTATGGTACTAAGCATATTATTTTGAGAAGAATTATTATTTTCCACCATGGAATAGTCTTTATCAGCTAAAGAAGTTCCTTAAGTGTCTAGTGTGACATGAATCAAATAAGAATTATTCTCATTTCTAATGGTTTCCTTAGAGTTAGTAATAACTCCCCGATTTTCTCAATTTACTTTGTTGAGTTCACTCTCAAGAGTTTGATATGGAATATCATGGAAGTGGTCTTCCTCCATATCTTCCTCTAATACTGGTTGTGTTTGTCTTCCATTTTGGCATCTATTCCTGGGTTGTTGTTTTCCTTTGGCATTTTGGCTCTTGGAGCTATTTTTTTCCTTGATCTACTAGAGCCAAGTTTTCTACATCTTGAAAATTAAATTATATTTTTAGTGTGGAGTGTGTCTTCAACTTCTTGTTCTTCTTTCATAGGGGGACGGGGGGCGAGGGCAAGGGCTAAAGGTCTCCACCATTTTCTTTTGTATTCTAGCATTCCTAACTGCAACCTGGTCGGCATTCTCATGTATCTATCTTAGAGTAATGGTGACTTTAGTCTTGCCTCTTTTTGAGCTTATGTTTTCAATGTAAGGCTTTTCCTGAGCTGTGAATGTGATGCCAAACAAGTTGGAAGTTTCACTCATATATTTTCAGCCTTATTTCCCACTTCCTTCGCTATAAAGGCAAATTGATTCTCATTTTCATGGGATTTTAATTACCCTGACCATTGTTCCCCTGAATTTTGATTTTTCCTTTCCCTTTAGACATTGTCGTCCATCCTTCATCCTCTTCTGATCTTCAACTTTTAAGTTCACTTCTCTTGTTTTATCCCCTTTTATTGTTGAGCTTTAATACTTCCTTTGTGCATATTATTAGGATTCATTTACGCCTAATCCAAGTCCTCTACTTTCTTTTGTTTCTGAATTTGTGTCTGGTTTGTACTATTTTTGTTATCACGTTATCTAAGTTCAGGATGTAAAGTTCTGCATTTGTCGTCACTTTGAACATGACCTTAAAAAATAAGGAAGTACTTCGACACATTTTCATACTCCATCCTTTGATTATTAGACTCTAGCTCTTTCTCTTCCTTCTTGACCACAATTTGGATTTCTGAGATCTGAGCCTTAGTGATGTAAATCTCCACATTAACTTTTGACGTAGTTGGTCTAGATTTTGGATGGGTTGCTTTACCCACAACAATAGGAGCCACAATCCTACCGAGTGCATCCCATTAAAGAAAATGTGATCTCAGATCTGAAAGACTGATCCGGATTAGAGCTAAGGTGGTCTCTACCTCGGGCCTAAAATCAGACTTCCAATTTAGCTGTTTCATCTCTCAATATTGTAGAGGGTAAGGAAGTTCCTACCATGCACATTTCTATGATCTTCTTCTAAATTATAATCCAAAACATATAATGCATACTGTAGGCTCCTATCTCCTTTTAAAATAATAGACGTCTTATACTCGTCCCTAATTTTCTCAATCAAAAGGCAAATTTTTGTGTACTTACCTATGAGGGTGAGCTTGCAAGTTTCAGCTAACATATAATTTTCTTCCTTAGAGAAGAAGACGACTGGTTTTCCTTCTTTCAAGTCATAGGGATGAAGTAAATGTCGTATAAATTTAGAAGCGGGCCTTTTTTGATGCTCTGGCTGTTAGGAGCTTGGATGATTTTAAGATTATTCAATGGAGGATAATCCATTTGATGTTGGGTTTCTGAGTCTAGATTGGTGAGCAGGTGTTAGAGAGAAGTTAGAGAAAAGTAATGGCATGTTGCTATGATGGATGCATTAATTCTTAGATAAATTTAAAAAAATTTCGGTAATAGTAGCTTATTATAGGTTGATTCGAGCATGTCTAATAAATACATCACATGATCATGATAAATTACAGAAGAAAAAACATTTGGCTTTTTCCAAGGTAAGTACAGTAATTTATCTTGTCCTCTGGAATTGAACGATGTGTTAGTGTTGTTGTGGCTTGGTCCAAGACATAGGGCTCTAAAACAGCGAGGTCAACTTCACGCCAAACAATTCTGAATTTAATAAACTTCATGTATCTTTACATTACATTTTTAAGCTTCTACTAATTATTTTTTTTATTGTATCTTTGCAGTAACAAGGTACTATATATGTCAAGTAATAATAGAAATATTAGCTAAAGCTATCAAAGTTGCATTTTCTTGCAATTATATGGTCTTTTTTGAGTATTTTGACTGACCATGGCATGTTCGGGTAATACTGTTGATGACGTGACTCTGAATTATGAATATTTTTGAGGTTCTCCTCTTGAGGTTGTTGCAAGGTTTGAGTTTTATTGGTGACCGTGAATTATGAATACTAGCAATAGATAATCTCGTCTTAAATTGCTGTGTTTATACATATTGAGATAACAAGAAGGGACGTCAAAACATAAACTACAGCAACAGGGACTACAACTAGCTTAAGTTAAACTATTATTTCCGAGCGAAGACATTTTGTCAAACTAGCAATATGACAAGGAAAGGAGTTGAATAATAATATCATCATGTATTACTAAAAATGGAAGAAATTTCTTTTCTCATTTAAGATTTAATTGAACTTATTGCGTGCATGTAGTTATAAAGTTTAATTAGTGATAACTAATAAACATTATTCTGGGACATGTATCCAGAAACCCACACTTTTTTATTTAAGACCAACAAATCAAAGTTATTTAATTGAAACTGACGAGAAAAAGATTGAATTCTACAAAATATATGCCTCAACCGATGAAAAGTCCTAAACAAAATAGGCCAACTTTCACATATAGCAAATAAAAAATTTATATTTGTATGCTATAAAAAAGTTTGCATAATTGCGCCCCATAGAAAACATAGAAACTGTACAATTCGCTATACATATACAGTTGAAGCAAATTCTATAAAATGAAGTGTATAAAACAAGAAAGAGAACGACACTTGGGCAGAGACTTGTATAAAAACAACGTGTATAAAAGGAATTGTATTATTATAAGTGTATAGAACGATTATATACAATTTGAATTTGTATAAAATGAGAAAGAGAGAAAGACAAAAGAGACTTGACAAGGAATATACAATTGAATCGAATTGTATAAAACGAGAATGAGAAAAATTAGATACAATTTGAAAATTGTATAAAATGAGAAAGAGAGAAAGGCAAAAGAAACTGGGCAGGGGAGTATTTTTATTGTATAATTATAAGTGTATAGGACGAAAATATATCTACTTGCATATGTATATAAAATTTTCTCACGCTTTATACAAACAGAAACACAATTTATACATTTTGCTTCTGTTTGTATTAGTGAGAAAGTCGAGCGCGGCGAGCGAGATTTGGGAGAGTGGCGAGCGAGGTCTGGAAGAGGGTAGAGAGGGGAACAAAAATATATGTATTTATACAATTTTCTCTGCTTTATACAATTAGAAACTTTTTGTATTCACTTGTGTTTGTATAAAAACTGAAAAAGCGAGCGATAGATTGGAGAAGAGAGGCGCCTGCCAATTTTTTGCAAATGTTTTCTATGGTGCACAATTAAATTAAACCCTAGATACTCTATTTATTTTAGGTTATTAGTTTGCTATTATATACAATTTTCCCAACAAAATATTCAGTAAAGATGGTAATAAAACCTACAAGTGACATGAAAGTTAAGAAAAGCATCATTCTATCTATGTAAACAAAAAAGAGAAATAAAAAACCTTTATTAGAAAAATATCTTTGGCAATTATCTAATTAGAATTCAAAAATAAAGACTTAAACTTATTCATAGCTACTCGAGAAAACATATATTCTTTGAAATTCTATAGCCTGATTGTTTAAATTATTCTTCATATTATATAGTCGCATGAATAACATCTGCATTTGAAAATAATAGCATAAGCACTTGCACCACTTCATCACTCACATTTTATCATTTCTTGAAATTAATATTTATGGTAATTATTCGATACCACAACATCAAGTACTTACTATTATTAGGTATTAGTTTCATATGATAATCATATTATATTTGGAAGTAGTAGAATATCATCTTCAAAAACCCTTTTTCAATCACGTTGGGGCAGAAGTAATGGATGAAACTCATGCATTTAATCGCAGTAGCTTGGTTGTAATGTGTCACATCCCTCAAAATGAATTAGGTTAAAATAGATCCTATCATGTGTTTTATGAGTTAAAAAGGTGTTAAAATGATTAAAATTAGCAATAGAGGTTAGTTAGTAGATTTAGGAAGTCAAACGTCAAAGAATGACCAAGATATTTGGAAGCTAGTCGTTGTGTGTGCTAGTGCCCTTTGCATGTTTTACTTGTTGTTTGGTGTCTAAAATGATAGGAGCGGACTCTAAAACTTAGAAACTTTTTTAGGGTAGAAGTTTCAAATTACGACTCCCCAAGGACCACCTTAAGGGTCCTTGAGGAAGATCAAAACCTTGGCAAGAAACTGCCAGATAGAAGTCCAACCAACGACCATTAAACCACGTTCAGTGGTTCATCGACACCCCATCTATTGGGGGTGTGGATCCACACTTATTGGTGGGATATTAGTCTAATAAATATGAGTGTCTGACCAAAATGATGCCACATCAAGACACAAACGATGGCCAGTAGTTGGTAACCGTCGCTTGAGCCAGCAATTTTCCTGCAGGTCTTGACCAAGGTCAGGGTAATTTGGGAAATTCATCCACGTTTTAATTAAGTACAAGATAATTATTTTGGGTCAATTTTTGTATTTCAAGTTAGTTAATACTCTAAAACCTAGATTTAGACCTCATTATTCAAAATCAAAACCCCAAGATCAAAAGAAGTTCTCTTCAGACCCCATAAGCTAGAACTCAAGGTGAAGATAGGATTAGAGTTCTTCACTGATTTCTCCATCAATTTCATTGGATTTATTCAGTTTAGTTATGGTGATTCCGTCCTTGATTCTTCTTTCATTCAAGGAGTTAATTCTAGAGACTTTTCAATGATCTTCAAAAACATTGAAATCCCATTTTGAATTTCAAGCACGGGTTTTTGCATGAAAAGGTTTGAATTGATGTTTTATGAATTTATATATGTTAATTGGTGGTTTTAAGACCAAAACTTCCATGAACCCTTGTATTTCTTGAATTCCTAATTTTTGCTCTAAAGTAGGTGAATTGATCATGACTTAATCTTATTAAATTCATGTGTAGATTGTATTAGGCTATTGAATTATGTATAGATAAATGTTAGAATTGTTCATAGATTGCCTTATAATTTTTATATCTATATTGAGTATTGATGGATCATTAATATGGATGAATTTTTTGCCTAGTCTTATGTATATTGCTGATATAACATGGTCTCACAATACTATCTGTGCTTTTTTCTTAAGTTTATTATGTGTCTAAGGCTTCTTTGAATTAGTTTTAATTTATTTATATTTGTGTTTGCAGGAAAAACTATCCAGAATAAAACGCTGAAGATGTGCTGAAAATTGCTGAAAAAATGACTTACGAAGCCATCGACGGTCCGTCGACCCATCGACGGTCTCCATGAAGATGTTATGCTTCCAAGGAAAGATCGGGGAATTCTGACTAAGTGTGGGGCTGAATAAGGGATGATGGTCCATCGTCTCATCGAGAGACCGTCCTGGTGACCCGTTAGTGTGAACATAATGTAGCCCCTGTACCCGATTTGAAGAGATTCTAAGTGTGGAGCAACGAAGGCCATGGAAGGACCGTCGTCCATCCAATGGACCTTCATCTTGGTCCGTCGATGGTCACAAAGAGTTGGAGAAGAAAGCAACTGAAAATAGAGTTGAAGTATGGACCGATGGAGGTGTCGACGATCCGTCGATGCCTTGACAGTCTGTTGGTAAGGTCATCAACGCGAGACACATTTTTGGATAGATTTTACTTATTAGGTTTACCTATATTTTTAGGATTCTTATTTTAAATAGGACCAAAAACTTTGTTTTTGGGGTTAGACTCTTTGTTAATTTTCAGATTTGGATTGTTGGTTGTTGAACTAGGGTTGTGGCTACCATGGGTAACTAACAAAATAGAACTAGGTAAAATAACAGTTCTAGAATAATGTCTTGCATGTATTGATAATTCTTTCGTTTATAAGTCTTTTTGACGATGACCAATGTTTCAACTTTCCTTGTTGATACTTGCCGTACAAGGGAGGTAGATAATAAGAAAAGAATTATCAACGTAGATTTAGTATACACTATCTAATAGGCTAGTGTCGATTAGTTTAAAGTAATAACTAAGCCATACATTGATTATGATGCTTAATATGAGGTAAAAGGTAAGGTTTAGTAAAGTACACACACATAGCCGGACCAAGGTGCGGAATGAAATTCACTACTTTCCGGACCAAGGAATTAGAGATACATAACTTACCACTTTGCATGCAGGATACTAGAAAGAGTTGTTATAGATATGGTTACTGCGTTATGAACCTATGGAGAACACTTACACCCTAGTTTCTCTCATCATTTAATAAACATCAAATATTTGAATTAGCTACTTTTTTACTTAGACTAAATTAATTACTTTTGTTACACAAAATCCCCCCTTTAATTGTTTGTTTTCGGAAAGGACTTGACTAAATAGAAGTAAAAATAAATAAAAGTTAAGTCTAATCCATTTCCCCGTGGGATCGACCCCAACCTAACATTTGGGTTCTTTACTAGATATGACCTCTTATACTTCTTTGGGGAAGTATAGTTTGAGCGTATCAATATTTGGCGCCGCTGCGAGAAAAGTGGATTTTAGATTAACTTTAAGCACATTATCGAATTTAGTCAACAATTTCCTGATTTTACTTTTTTTTCTTTTTATCTCTCGTAGGTCTAGCTTTAGTGTATGCCAAGTACACGGAGTCGAGGAGGACAAATACTTCCACTTGATACAAAACATAACCGCACACTTCACATAATGAATACTAAAAAATCTTGCTTATATTGATGATGAGATCAACTCTCAACTTGCCCCGCCAATTGATTGTCATAATCGAGTAGTTGTTGATAACCTTGGTGAAGGTAATCCAAGGTGGCAACCTCCCGCCCACGCCCTCAAGAGTACTATAGGGGAAATGCTAACATCACTGACTCTGATGGGCCACTTGTCCTACCTCCTCCACGACATGGTCATACTTTTCTGGCAACTAGTAGCTTGATGCAGATGCTCACCGCTAGAGGTTTATATTTTGGGTCTACCATATGAGGATCCACATGCTCACATAGACAAACTAAGGTGGGTGTGTAAGATTTTTGTAGGGATCCATATTTAGACATGGATGCAATTTGATTAAGGGTGTTCCCTCTCTCACTGACGGGGGGAGGCCATAATTTTGTTTACTGAGTTGCCCTATAATTCAATCTATACTTGGGATCATTTGAGGGATGTGTTCCTAGAAAGGTATTACCCTGTTTCAAAAAAGCAAAACCACAAATATAGGGTGAAAAACTTTGTGGCAGTACCAAGGGAGTCAGTAAGAAGTTCTTGGGATAAGTTCACCTCATTCTTGAGAAGTGTCCCAAACCACCGCATTGATGATGAGTCACTAAAAGAGTACTTCTATCGGGGGCAAGATGATAATAATAAAGAAGTGCTTGATACGACTGTGGGTGGTTGTTATGGTGAGTGTACTTACGCAAAGTTCGCTAAGAAGTTAGAGTAAATCTCCCAAATTAATAAATCTTGGAGCATTAGGAAGTCTGATACTGGGAGAAACACTTTTACAGTGCAAGCTTCACATAACCCAGCTTCAGATGAGATTCGTGAAGAGATGGCTCAAATGAGAACTGAGCTTGGGTTGGTGTGAGTATATGTCACCGGGCGCGCAGAAAAGGTCAATGCGGTGAACTATTTGGCTAAACCACCACCACCGGTTGACGAGTACTACAATGAAGAAGATTCTTATGTAGTGAATTAGTAGACGGACGATTTTCAGCCAAACTCCTAAGGCTCCAACCAAGAAAATTGACGCCAAGGTCAAGGAAATCAAGGTCGAAACTATGAGAATTACAACAGAGAGGGTCAATATGTTTGAAATCGCAACTACAACCGCGACAACAACTTAACCGGGGTAACTATGGTAACAAAAATGATTGGAGTGGGCCCTATGTTCCACCTCAAAGTTAGGAAGTTTCTCATAGCGATTGTGGAGGTAGTATGGTGCGAGTTAAGGATATGAGCACGCCAAAGATTTGAGAGGTGATTTAGCAAAAATTGGGCAAAAGGTGGATGCACATACAATCTCAATCAAGCAACTTGAGTTGAAAATGGCCTAATTGTCTTCTACCGTGAACCCACGCCAATTGGGTACTCTTCCTAGCAATACTATATAGAATCCAAAAAATAATGGACATTGTATGTTTGTCACTACTCGAGGGGGTAACCAAAACATGGACCCACCTTTGCCTTTTGGCGTTGAAGATGAGAAGAGCGGAGATGATGAGGTAGAGGAAGTTAGTGGTGAGTTGGTAGATAAATCGGGGAAAGAAGCTGAGACCGCCCAAAAAAGTGACCCCCATTCCTACAACACCACCCCCATTTCCGCAAATATTGGTTAAAAAAACTGAGGATGGTAAATTCGACAATTTTTTAGTATGTTGATATAACTTTCCATCAATATCCCTTTCATTGAAGTTGTTTTAACAAATGCCCGGTTACGCCAAGTTCATGAAATATATGGCACTAAGAAGAGATCGGTTAGTTTTGAGGATGATGATTGGATGCAACACTGTAGTTTATTGCTACAAGGTCTCTTGTGCAAAATAAATAAGATCCGGGTGCTTTCACTATTTCATGTACAATCGGGTTGTTACACTTTGCTAAAGTATTATGTGATCTTGGGGCAAGTATAAATCTCTTGCCTCTCTCTATTTACAAGAATTTTGGTTGGGTGACCCTAAGCCCACTGTGATGCGGATAGTAATGGACAATCGAATGGTGAAGAGGCCTATTTGGATACTCCATGATTTGCTAGTAAAAGTTGAGTCATTTATTTTTCCTACCGATTTTGTGATTTTTAATTGTGAGGTGGACTCTGAGGTGCCTATTATTCTTGGAAGGCCGTTCCTTGCTACAAGTCGTGCCTTAGTCGATATGGAGAAAGGGCAGATGATGTTTCGGTTGAACAATAAAGAAGAAACTTTCAACATTGTAGGTTCATGAGGCAGAATGGTTAGCTCAAATCGGTATCTGCGATATCCTACAATGTTGAGTGTTCATCCGAGGCACAAATAAAAGAGCTTCTTGGTGTTGAGGCACTAGCGGCAGTGATCATGAATTTTGTGAGTGACTGTATCGAAGAGTATGGGTCATTGGTTTTGGCAGTTGATCGAGGTGATGTTCGGTTCAAACTAAAGAAATTGGATTTAGATATGAAGCATCGCGAGTCTCCACCCGCAAAATCATCTATTAAGAAGGCTCCAAAATTGGAGCTTAAGTCTCTACCACCTCATCTGAGGTATGTATTCTTGGGGAAAGGTGACACTTTGCCTGTAATTATTGCATCATATTTTAATATACAACAAGTAGAGTGTTTGGTTGAAGTGTCGAAGAGTAAAAAGGGAGCTATTTGGTAGACTATTGCGGATATTATTGGGATCCCTCCCGGTATTTCTTCACATAAAATTGAACTCATGCCCGATCATAAGCCCAGTATTAAGCACCAGAGACGTTTAAATCCACCTATGCAAGAGGTAGTAAACAGGGAAATTATTGAGTGGTTGGATGCTGGAGTTTTATATTTGATCGCTTATAGTAGTTGGGTATGTCATGTTCAATGTGTGACCAAGAAAGGGGGAATGACTGTGGTCCCTAATGAGAAAAATGAGCTTGTTCCAATGAGCTCGGTGACCCGATGGAGAGTGTGTATGGATTACCGGAAATCGAATGCATGGACTAAGAAGGAACATTTTCCTATGCCCTTCATGGATAAGATGTTGGATAGGCTTGCAGTAAAGGGGTGGTGTTGTTTTCTTGATTTTTATTCGGGTTACAACCAAATCTCTATTGCACCAAAAGATCAACATAAAATCACTTTTACTTATCCTTATGAAATTTTAGCATTCAAGAGGATGTGCTTCGGGTTGTGTAATGCGCTGACTACTTTTCAGAGATGTATGATATCCATATTCTCCCTTATGGTGGAGGACACCATTGAGGTATTTATGGATTATTTTTCTGTTGTTGGTGACTCATTTTATCATTGTTTGAATCAGTTGTCTGAAGTTCTCAAAAGATGTAAAGATTGCACCCTTGTGCTAAAGTGGGAAAATTGCCACTTTATGGTGAAAGAGGGTATTGTATTGGGCTATCACATCTAAGAGAAAGGTATAGAGGTTGATCGAGCTAAAGTTGAAGTGATAGAGAGACTTCCTCTACCCATTTCTGTAAAAAGTGTGAGGAATTTCCTTTGGCATATAGGTTTCAAACGGAGGTTCATCAAGGAATTTTCCAAAAATTGCATATCCTCTATGCGAGTTACTTGAGAAAAAGTGTGAATTTTATTTTGATGAATCCTGTCTTAAGGCATTTTGTGAGTTGAAGGAGAAATTGATGTCTGCGCCCATTATTATTTCCCCGGATTTGAGTAAGCCATTTGAGGTGATGCGCGATGCTAGTGGGGTTGCTCTTGGTGTAGTTTTGGGTCAATTAAATGATTAAATCGTTCATACCATTTTCTATGCCAGTAAAGCCTTTAATGAAGCCCAAAATAACTACACTGTGACTGAAGAAGATCTCCTTGCGGTGGTCTTTGCTTTTGAGAAATTTTGCTCCTATTTGCTTTGCACAAGAGTTATAGTGCATACTGATCATTCTTCCTAGATATATTTGATGGAAAAGAAGGATGCAAAACCGAGATTGATTCGTTGGGTAATACTGTTGCAAGAATTTTACTTTGAAGTGACAGATAGAAAAGGGACCAAAAATCAAGTTTCCAATCACTTGTACCGACTAGAGGACGGTCTATGCAAGAATTGGGTGAAAAAACTGAAATTGATGATACTTTCCTTGATGAGCATGTACTGGTCGCTTCTCAAGACTTGATTCCATGGTTCGCTATTTTTGCAAATTACTTGGCTAGTGATATCGTTCCATCGGACTTGTCCTTTCATCAAAGGAAAACATTCATCCATGATGTGAAAATGTTTTTTGGGATGATCCATATTTATATGGGAGTTTTGCCGATGGGATTATTCGGCGTTGTGTGCCGGAAGTTGAGATGTTGAGTGTTATTGAGGCATACCACACCTCGCCGGTGGGTGGGAATCATATTGTTATCCGGACAGCCCATAAGATCTTGCAATGTTGCTACTATTTGCCAACAATCCACCAAGATGCTTATGAGTTCACCAAGGCATGTGATAGGTGCCAAAGAGATGGAGGTGTTTCTAGACTGCTAGAACTCTCTTTACATCACATTCTTGTAATTGAGTTGTTTGACGTGTGGGGTATTGAATTTATGGGCCCCTTTGTGAGTTGTCATGGGATGAAGTATATTCTTGTGGCTGTTCATTATGTGTCAAAATGGGTGGAACCCATGCCACTTGCAAAAAATGAAGGGATGAGTGTCACCGCGTTCTTGAAAAAGAACATATTTTCCAGATTTGGCACACCAAGGGCCATTATTAGATATGGGGTATCCCACTTTTCCAACAATTTGTTCAAAGGATTGTTTGAGAAAAGTGGAGTTCGCCACAATGTGGCAACGCCATACCATCCTCAAACTAGTGGGCAAGTTGAGGTATCGAACAGAGAAATCTAGCAAATTTTGGCAAAAACGGTGAATATGAATAGAACGGATTGGTCAAGGAGGCTTGATGATGCTCTTTGGGCCTACTGGAAACCATACAAGACTCCCATAGGTATGTCCCTATACCAAGTTGTATATGGGAAAGCTTGTCACTTACCGTTTGAGTTAGAGCATAAGGCCATGTGGGCAATGAAGAAACTTAAAATGGATTGGATTGAGGTTGTGGAACATAGGTTAAATGGGTTGAATGAGCTTGATGAATTTCGCTTAAAGGTATATGAAAGTTCAACCCTCTACAAAGAAAAGATGAAGATACCATCACAAAAATATTGAGAAGCATGATTTTGTGGTTGGGGATTTGGTGCTTTTATTCAAAGCTAGGTTGCGCTTGTTTTTGGGCAAACTCAAGTCCAAATGGACTGGTCCATTCTTGATCACTTATGTTTTTTCCTCATGGAGCGGTTAAGTTGAAGAATAAGGAGGGAGTAAAATTCAAGGTGAACAGGCAACGTATCAAAATCTACCTTTGGCATGTTGAAAAGGCGAATGAAGTGATCGAGGCATACCATCTTGATGAAGTCTGAGTAATCAAGAGTCCTCTGTCGTTCCACGACGTTAAATCAAGTGATGATTGGGAGAAAATCCAATATGTATCCTCTATCCAACAATAGGTTTTTTTCGTGATTTTATAGGTGTAGTTGCATTATTTCTGTTTTTCACACTTTATGTCACGTATTAGATTTCTTTTATTTTTTTAGAAGTGTTGGATAGAGACTAAACTAGGGTCCGTGTCTAAAAAGTGTCCAGAAAATACAAAAAGATTATCTTATTGGGTGTTCATTGTGCAGGGACCTGATCTTAAGAAATCTACTGAAAATTGGTCTGGTATATTGATTGACGGACTAATCAACGGAACATCATCCTATCGACGGACCGTCGGTAGGGTCCGTAGATCCCAGGTTTGTTTCTTTAGTTTTTTCTAATTAGGGCACATCCGACGGAACGGTCGAGAACAGTCGACTGACTTACAATACATCGACGGGGGAATTGTCAGCTCCTCCGATCCACTAACCCGACCAGACCTGACCGACTATATATTAAATTTTTAAGCTTTTCAGTTCATGACCCTTTCAAAAACTTCTCCAAAACCGTTTCGATCCTCATTAACTTCAACTTAGCCACTTCTTCACCCATTAGATCCCATTTATATTAGTCAGATTCTCGTCTTCCCCAAATCTCCCTCAGTTTCCCAACTCCCTTCTCTTCCCCAATCTTCCATCTTCGTCTGTCTTCTGCCCGGTCGGTGTTCGAGGTCGCTCTTTGGTGTTTCTTACTTGCAAGAATTCATCCCCTCATTCTCTATACTAAAGTATACATGTATCTCTTTCTAATTTGATATATTTACTCTCGTTACTTTAAATGCTAAATTTCTGGAATACGATAGTGGGTCTTGAATTTGGGACACCATTGTATGCTTAAAATCATCAAATCGAATTCCTAGTCCCTTCGAAAAATGAAAGTGAAAGGCATAGGGGTGTACTGTCTAATACATGCGGTGTTTTGAGTGTTGTTATTTATGACTGATAGTTTGATAGTCTGTGAGAATCCATGTTTAAAACTACGATAATTCATTCCCTAGGAATGACGAAATGCTTTGTTAAACGCTAGAGGAACTTAATGTTTCTTAGATTGCTCAGAAATTGCTCTTTGGGGGTAACAATGGATGCCAAAATTCTATCCCTGAAAGATAACACGAGACCCTGTCGATGGACCATTGGTCAATCGACAGACCATCGTTGAGGTCCGTCAACAACCTCTCCGCTGAGTTGTCTAAGTGTCTACCCACGAGGGTAGAACACGGTCCATCGACCTATCGATGAACCGTCCTGCATATTCGTAGACTCTATCAGAACCCTACATTTGTGAAAAAATATATCAACAAGTATGCATTAGTACATGGGCTATGTTAGGTTTGAAAGGAGTGCAATAAAAACATATGACATGATCATTAAGAGGACATAAGCAAAATCATAATAAGTATGACCAAGCTAAATATAATAAAACATTCAAGAATAATTATAACTGTGAACATGGTCAATGCATCTAAAAATTATGAAGAAAAATTCATAAAACTTTGAAAGTAACTTAGTTCAGTTTTTGGGATATTTACTATTCACCAACATAGACCATGTGTGCTACAACATGATGTTTGATGTCTTGCTCCAAAAAAAAAACAGATGACATTCCTATAACACCCCTCAAAGATGAACTAGGTGAATATAGATCCTAAAATGGTTTTCATGATGGTATAAGGTCCTAAATTGGCTTATAATGTAGTTTATAGGAAGTGTCTAAGAGTTTAGGTGCAATGGAAGTCAAACGTGAAGGGACGACCAAGACGTTCGATGACTAAAGTTACCTATGTGCCTCATATGTGGTTTTATGTGTTTATATGTGATTCATGAGTTAATGATGTTATTATATGAGTTATAATGGTGTTTATTGACAGTGTGTTAAGTTTCATAAAGTTGGGATGTCAAACGTCCAAGAACGTCCATGACATTCGAAAGGTTTGCCTTGAAACAATCTTTTATGTCTACGCCTGTTTCGTCGAGTTTTATGTGTTCACTTTCGATGAAATTTATGTGGTAGGTACTAAACTTGTATACAAATATATTTAGATTGAAAAAATCCAGGTACGACTCCATGTAGGACCCACAAGGGGACTTAAAAGAGGACCACAAGTTTGAGCTCAACACTGCTAGGCAGTGCCAAATGACAACAAGTCGATGGAATGACAACTCGGCGACATGGGGCATCGATTTAGACTTAAAGTATGAAGGTTTAGAAGCTTCAGGATCAAACCACGAGACCCCATCGACGGGGCATGGGTGAGACCACGTATCGTCGATGCTAGGCGTCGATGGTGCTGTGACTTTCCTGCCAGTTTTCTACTAAGGTTTAGGGTTTTTGGGAAATATTCCCCAAGTCTTAAAATATAGTAGGACTGTTATTTTGGGTGTTTAAGGTTATTTTAAGAGTATATAAGTCATAAATCTCTCATTTAAACCCTAGCACCTTAATCAAAACACATTCCCTCCCAAAGTTTTTTAAAAAACCTTTATTAGAGCTCAAGGTGAAGATAGATATTGAAGATGGATCTTCAATGGAGTTTATTCTTCAATAATCGTTGGATTATTCTAGTAAGGTATGGGAGTTCTTCATATAATGTTAAATATCACCTTAGAGCCACTTTCAAAGATGAAAAAGTCTAATTTCTACTCTAAGTCTTGGGTTCTTGCATGAAACGTTTTAGAACACTACTATAGGATGTTATTGATGTATAATATGTGTTTTCCAATGAAATACTCCATGAACCCTTGACCTTCTCAAATCTCTCAATTTCACTAAAATATAGGTTAGGAGATCATGGTTTGATATTGATGAAGTCATGTGTAGATTGTGATGGGGTCTTGATTTATGTATTGATTATGATTGATTGGGTTATAGTATGTTTCAATTTGATCAATTGAGTATCGTATATTCTTATATCTTTTGACTATTAATCCCATTGAATTGATATTGACTTAAGGGTTATGAATTCTTGTGTAGTTTGCTATGGGCTATTGAATGATGTAAGAATTGTATTCAATTGATGTCTAATTAGTATTATATTGATAAATATATATTGAATTGACTTAGATTCATTGATTATTATGATTTATGTATTTAATTGATATTCATGGCCATAGGTAAGGGCCTATTAATATTGAATTTGATGGTTTAGCTTTGGATTCAAGAGGTGCGATTGAACGGGTGATATGCTGCCCTAATTCCCTTTAATTTATGTTTATTAGAATTAAATTATGTTGTGATTGTTATGGTACGCTTATGGTGTCAGTGCTATGTATTGATGTTGCCTTGTCAATGTTACATTATGCAATATGATGATCATGCTGTAGTTGATTTTGGGTGAATTATGAGCATATCTATCTCTTTGTGAAGTAATGTGAAAGTATGTGTTCTTTCCATGTATGTTAGGAAATCACGTAGACGATAACTATGTACTTATATGTGTAGTCTTAGGGTTGATACATGGTTGTTCCTACTTGACTATATGAGTCTATGATGGTTATATTGATGATTATATGGTAGTGTATAGGATGACCTAAATATGTCAATGGATATTCCTAATTAAAGAATGTCATGTAATATGTGTTAAAGTGAAGTATGTTGTGTCTTGTCTTGGTTGACTTATGTCCCTTACTTGATGCATGTAAGAATGTGAATATGAGATGTCTTGACTTAGGATGCTAAAGCTTCTTAGTATTGTATGTATGAATGACATGTGACCTTGAATGATGTTAAGAAGGTCTTTTTGTGAAACCTTGAACCTAGTGGTAAGGTTATGAATGTTGAAGTATAAAAAAGTAATGGTATCCTTCTTAAGGTAGATTTGCTGGAATGACATCATATCAAGTCTTAGGAAAGTGATGATGAGCTTCTTATCGCCATTGGAGGGTATCCCTAGAGGACATCTTTGGTAAGGTAAATATAATTGGGTCATGAACTTGATATGGAACCCCTTTTTATGAACCTTTAATGTAAATTATTCTATGAGAACAAAGTCTAGCACCGAGTGAGTATGGTAAGGGAAGTAGTTGTAGTTAAACGATGAGACTATAATACAAATCACACCCTTCATATTATTTAACCATGTGCCTACATGGAATGTGTCCAAGTTCTACCATTGGCAAGTAGAATACCCTCATCGGAGTAGGTTAGAACTCCGGATTTTATGATTTGCTACTATGGTCTATATCAGTTATTGCCTATTCTAATCATGTGGGATACCTAATGACATTAGAGAAGTTCTTTGAAGTTTATGTGGTGGTATGGGATGCTATCTAGACGGAATAGGCTTTGAAGGTGTCAGTTGGAGTGCCTAGGTCTTTTCCAAGACCATTACTTGAATGTCCTTTATGTGATGATTTTCTCCTAAATGAACTAATGAATGTAATGACTTAAGATAAGAAAATATATCAATTGAATAAGTACTTACCTAGAGTAGTTAATGGTTGCCTAGTTAAGGTGTAAAGGGGCATAGGAATGGTCACTTTGTGTCTTACCTAGATTAGTCTTAAGAAAGACTTTAGTTTCGGAAGATGTTGATTATATAGACATGATCCAAACTTAGGTAGTCTCAAGGATTATTTAGGTAATATTGAAGGGGTCAATCATGGACATTATTTTCTTGATTAACTTAAGTAAGTCTTTTGATAACCTCTGTAGGGGAGAATGTCATATTATGTGTATAATAATGTATTTAGTGAGAATGATTCTATCTTAGGTAGTCCATATGATCTCTTAACGGTGTTTAAGGGACTGTATGGGCGGTCGCTTCACAACTCACTCAAGTGAACCTTAAAATCATCTTTGGTAGGAGGATTCTAATATTCATGTGATTTATGTAGTTGTAAGTATGTATATCTCAATATAGGTTGTCTCAAGGATCATTCAGGTATGCATAGAGAGGGTGTATGGGCGCTCTCTCTTTGTCTTAATTAAGTTAGTTTTAGGATAGCTTTAAGGGGTCGTTTGATAGGGAGTATTAGGAGAAATAGTCCAAGTATTATGTGTGGTATTATTTAATACTATGTTTGTTAGGAATTTTGGGTTAATCCATGGATTAGTTATACACCTTACATGATATTAGAGGGTGTATAACTAATACCTTCCATTTGGTGGTATTAGCTCTAATACCATGGGACTAATCTATGTAAAGACAAAAATACCCCCTCAAATCCTTTCAATTATTTTGTTTATTTTTTTGATTTTATATTTTATACTAATACTAATAAATTTATTTAAATAAATTAGCTTACAAATTTTATTATTTAGATACAATTTTTTGTTTCTAAAATATGAGTTATTTAATCTATTAATTATTAATATAAAATATTATAATCGGACTAATATGCTAATATTGATGTATGAATTCAAAAACAATTCATAAATAAAATATTGTCTCTTAATGAAAGTCCACTAAAATTACATAAGTAGTCTAAAACAAGAGTGTATATATATATATATATATATATATATATATATATATATATATATATATTTATATATATATACACACACACACACACATCTCGTATCGAGTATAAAAATAGTGTAAATTATCTTGCTATGTTTATTTTTTATTTTTATTTTATTATTATGATAAAGAGTCTTTTTAAAATTTATTTATACAAAACAAAGTTGTATAAATTTTCTCTTTGAATCATTATAGTTGTGTCACCTTTTGAGATATTAACTCCAATTTAATTAGATGACAACTATTTATTCTCAAATAATTTAAGTGAAAAGATAGTGAACAAGACAATAAAATTTCTATTTTCCTAGCAAGTCAAAAATGTAATAAAAAATAATATTCTTCATTAATTATCTACGTTGACTCAATTACATGAAATAAAAAATATCATAATAACTCTATGGTATGATGGGAAATAATTTCTTTTGTAAACTTGTAAACACACACACAAAATTAGGTAAGAAACAATGAACCAAAAACTTGACAAACAATAATTCCTCCGTTACTAATCCCTGCATTACCAATCCCAGCATTACTAATCAATGCATTACTAATCCCAGAATTATTGATCTTTGTACCAAACGACCCTAAAGTGAGGGATTATATGTCAAAAGGTTGTGCAAAATGAAGCTAAGGAACTTCACTGTAACAGTAAAGAAGTTCACTGTACAGTGAAGTAAGCTCACTGTAATATTTTCTTAAAGTGTGACTAATTGCTTAAATGACTTCTTATGTGTTTCTAAGTTGTTTAATGTTGTTCATATGATTATAGTGTGATGTTTTAATCAAAATTCATGAAAACAATGTTACTTACTAAATGTCCCTTTTTCATGGTTTTTGCATGGCTTCCATACTTAGTGCATCTAATGTGCTAACCCCTACTTTTCCCTTTTCCGTAAAGTGTAGGGAATTGGAAGTCTTGGTATTCCATGGAGGATGGATATGTTTCTAAGTGTTGAAGATGAATTATTGGTGAGTCCTCATAGATTCTAGGACAATATACACATGGTCCTTTATGTCTTAGTCTTTATTTTATGTTCCTCTATGGGTTTAGTCCCAAGTGTTGTATACTCTAAAGTTTAGATGGTTCAAAGAGATGTTGTAAAGGTTTAATATTTTAAATGAACGTCTTCCGCTTGTGTATTGGTTGTGTAAAGAGTTCTTCGTGTGTGAACAAAGTTTTAAATTCTTACTCATTTTAGTATGATTTTTATTCAATGCATGATAGGATTCACTTAGATGAGACTTCTTGAAGTCTGATTTGCAGTGTGGCGACACAAGGATGCTCTAACTTCTAGGGTGTACTTGTGTGTCGTTACCTTTCCTTTCCAAGACAACAATATGAAATTTATGGACTATATGGATCCACCAGCTGTGTCAACTAAAACAACCTACGGGGGCGCGTAGTTAGGGACAAGAACATTGCTAGTAGAGACCGACCTCTACTAACTGGAGCGCCTCAATCTCAATTTCTTTTCAATGCTAAGTAAAAATCCTAATAGAACAGCCATAAATATAAGCATATAATCATTCATGGAAAAACACAATTAAGTTACTAATCCAAGATAAAAGCATTATAGAGTAGCTCGTTAAACCACGTGTGAGAAAACCTTTCACCATTCATAATTTCTTAAGTATGTGATAAAATCTTTCACAATTCGTGCGTTTGTGAGGAAACCTTTCACACTTTCATTTATTTTCATCTTAAATCAACTTAGATAATAATTTATTCCTTTTCATAAATCATGTATAAGTTTATGAAAACACCATTCATTGATTCATTGCTTTTCTTCAAATTCATGCAAAATTAGGGTTGATAGTTAAAATCATGATAAATGCACGACTTCATGTGATTTTAATTGGAAAGCATGTAATTTAGTCAAACAAATAATAATAAGATCAAATTCAATAAATTGAATAAACATAAATAGAACCAATGACAATTCAATGAAACCTGAATCAATTTGGTTGACATTGAATTAGAGAATTGAAGAATCTTTAGGGACATAATAGGCACATGGAGCCCATGGATTAACTACATACATACCGTGATCTTGAATCCTTAGAATCAATGAGGAAAGAGGATACTTGACCTTGAATAATTAGAATCAATGAGAAATAAGGAGACTTGACCTTGAAGAACCCTAGAATCTTCTTCCTCGATCTAGAGAGAATTTTGGTGAGAACCTTAGAGAAAATTTTGGAATTAGATTGAATGAGGAGTTGGAAAAATTTCTAAAGGTGAAGAGTAGCTATAGGACTTAGAATTAGGGTAAAATGGGCATAGTATAAGCATCAAGTAAATAGGAAAAGACCCAAATACCCTTTAAAAGTAAATGTCAGACAAACCTACGGTTGTAACCTACAGTCCATAGGAGATTCAATGGTCGTCCCGATCAACCCTAGAACCAACTTCAGTAACCAAAATAGTCAATCATTTCCCACGAGATCATTCTACGGTCTGTCAAATTCTTATGGTCCGTAGAACCTATCCTTAGAACTCGACTTTCATTCCAAAATTTCACTAGTTTTGGAACCTTTCTATGGAATCTTCCTATGGTTCGTTAAACCAACTATGAATCATCAAAATTATCCATAGACTAGAACTCCTAAATAAAAATTTGAATTCAATCTTATGAGTTAGTCCTACTACACATCAAATTTTCTATGGTTCATCCTGTCATATCATAGGTCCAATCTTCAGAAACATAATTTTCAAAAATCATCTCTTAGTCTACGACTTGGTTCCTACGGTCTGTACGTTGGAATTTTAGACTCTTACTTGAGTAATTTTTTTTTCATTTTCTTTCCTTTTAAACTTTTCAACTTCTGAGGTTTTATAACAAACTTCTACGCAGCCCTCCTACGTCCCATAGAATCATCTGTGACCTTTCAAACCTTACTCATAGACTAAGGTCTTAAATTAATAACTCTTAATCATTATATGGGTCAGTCCTATGACTTGTAAAACTTCCTACGATTTTTCTTGTTCACTCGTAGGTCAAACATCAGAAACATATAATTTCCAAAACTCAACTCAAGTTATATGACTCAACATCCACGTCCCATACAACCTCGTATGGCCAGTAGAGAAGACTCATAGATCACACCATCTTTTCCCAAAATTATTTTTTTTTCTTTTTAATCGAACTTTCAAATTTCCAAGGTGTTACAATATTTTTCACCCACATTCTGTTCAATTATTCTTCTTTGACTGTATTACATACTCATACATATTGTAACACCCGGTATGTCTATTGACCTAAGCTAGAACCTACTGTTTAATTAATAGACTAATGAAGTCTTAACATAAGGTTAAGGTCCTAAAATAATGTTCCTAACTTAGTACTACGTTTCTAGCACCTGAGGTCAAGGCACGACCACCCTAGGACCCCTCCCCCCCCCCGAGGGTCCATGAGGAGGACCCAAGGGAAGGTCCAAAAATCTGTCCAAAATAGCCTCATCCACGAGAGGAAACTTTTAAGTTGTTGGTTGACTCACATACCGATGGTAGGGGTCATGATTCAACACTTGGTTTCTATCAAGAACCCTCCAAATTGCCTTTCCACAGTCCCAATCCATGAGCGTGCTGTATCGTGAGTTGAGACTTAGTCTCCTCACCAAACGCCTCAAGCCAACCCTCTCTGATCCAAACCATGAGTCACCAATACAGTCCATGGTTCAAACCACGCCACATAGACGGGGACTCGTGGATGGAGCTTGGGTGGACTGTCTTAAGTCAGCCATATGGGGAGTAGGTTAGTATTTTACTAATTAAACTAATAAAGGTAAAAATGGTTATTATTAGTTATATTAAGTATATTAAAATATTTTTAGTATTAAACCAAGTCTTTTTCACTAACAACCTACAACTCAAAATCAAAACCCAACTTCCCTCTAAAAAACTTCTCTCTAAAGCTCCATCAAAGAATAAAGAAGAAGTTCAATCTAGGAGTTTAAGATTCATCCTTTTCACTCCAATTTCGTGGGATAAACATCAATTATGTATGGGGTTATTGATTCATGGAATAATTCTCTTTATGAAGCCCTTCATAATCTTATTTCGAATTGGTATTTTGACTAAAAACTAGGGTTTCTATTATAGCAATGGTTTCATCCTAAAAACGTTTTCATTATGTATATTATGGATGAATTTATGTTTAATGGTTATTTATATTGTAAAAATACCGATGAACTCTTGTTCACCCCCATGATCCCAATTTCTTAAATGTTAGTGATGTATTAATGTAAGATAATTACTAATTGTATCTATGATTATATAGTTGTTGAATCTTGTTTTACTCATGCATATTGTAGTGTCTTTAGGTATAATTGTTATTCTTGATTCATGACCTTGAAAGGGGTAAAATTATAGGGTTATGTACATATTGAGGAATGTTGTATATGAACTTGAGATTTACTTGAAAGGTAAAGGTTGGACAATGGTGGAAATGAGGTATTGGTGAATGATCTATATTCCCTTATCCCTTACTTATGATAAGGAGTGTTCACGGGTTGGATTTATCGGCTATTTATCAAAACCAAAATCAAACCAAATTAATAGGTTTTAAAGTTATCAAAATCAATCCAAACCAAATATAATATATATTTATCGATTTGGTTGTTATCGTTTTTTGATTGGTTTGGCTTGGTTATTCAGTTATTAATCATAGACAAAAATAAAAGAAAAAATTCATTCAAAACCTGAAAAATCTAGAAACAATTGATACGCTCAAACGTACTTCTCAAATGAGAAGTAAAGAGGTCGTGTCAAGTAAATAACCCAACTAGTGAGGTTGGGATCGTTCCCACGAGGAAAATAGTCTAGACTTAACTTCAACCTGTTATTATTATTGTTTGGTTAATGACTTCCTTAGAAAGTTAAAACAATTAAATGGGGGTTTCTAATTCTAAATGAATTAATATAACTAATGCAATTGAAAGAGACACTGAACAACTTTGAATGTTGGATTTTAATCAATTAATCAAAGTATCTAGGGTTTACTTTTCCCCCCACAGGTTCATAACTTGATAATTCTAACTATAACAATTCTTTCCTAGTATCTTGCATGCAAAGTGATAGGTTATGTACTTCCAAATCCTTTGTCCGGCATCTAGAAAATCTCACTCCACACCTTGGTCCGGCTACGTGTGTTGCTTTCCTAACCCTTATCTTTACCTTATATTAAGCATCGTAATCGATATTTGACTAAGTTATTACCTCGTAAAAATCAATACTATCCTATTAGATAGTATATACTAAACCTATGTTGATAATTATCTTCCTATTATCTACCTCCTTGGTCCGGCAAGTAGCATTAAGGCGAGTTCTAACGTTAGCCATCTGTTAAAAAGACTTCTAAGCGAAAAAATTATAAATACATGCAAGACACCATTCTAGAATTGTTATTTTAGTTAGGTTTTATCTCATTATTTTCCTATGGTTCCCACAACCCTAGTTATGGAGTTCAGTTACCCATAGTCATAATCACAATATTCAAATATATCAAATAAGAATTTATGTAGTTACTTCAATGAGAAAGAGTAAAATCCGAAAGTTTGCTTGATTAATCACCAATAATCACTTGAAAGAATCTCAAAGTAATCAATAATCTTATAAAAAGTCTAATGATTATCAAGAATCTCACACTAATACACAAAGTGTAATATGATGTCTAACAATGCAGAGTCTAACCTCAAAAATGAGGTTTTTCGAACTATTTATAAAAAATAAAAAACCTAATTAAACAAGGACTCTATTTGCTGGAAATCTGCCAAAACGCGACAGGGTAGATGGACCTCGCGACGGATTGTTATGGTCACGACGGACCGTCATGGACTCCGTCGTCCCAAACTTATGCAATTTCTTCTGCTGCTCTTCTTCATTACCCTCGACGGCAAGTATGACGGACCGTCATAGGCACAACGGTCCGTCGAGGGCCTTCGTTTCAAAACACTTAAACTCTTGGAATTTGGGTACTGGGATCACTCCTCTGAACTTCATGATGAACCTACAGGACGGAGCGTCATAGACACGACGGACCGTCACAAGCTTCGTAACCCCACACTTGGTCAGACTTCCCCATCTTCCTTCAGCAGATGCACTACGCTGCCACCTACGGACCGTCACAAGCACGAAGGACCGTCATAAGCTCCGTAGGTTGTCTCTTCTACATTTTTCGCTCAAAATCTCCGCATTCAGCTTTGGACAGATTTCCTGCAAAATAAAAAGAAACTTATATAAAAATTAGCACAAAAAGGCTTTCGGACACACTAAACTTAAGGAAAAAGTATTAATGATACCATGAAACCACGGCATATCAACACCCTCAACTTTAATTCGTTGTTTGTCCTCAAGCGACGCACTATGACTCAATACAACATCATTATACAATAGTATCCATGTTTCATCCTTTGCAATCATTTAGCTACCAATCCCAATTAATCTCATCAAATCTATGCATGCTATCACTATTAGGCTTGAACTATGTAGGATCAGAACATGACACAGACTCACCATGAACTAACACCTATCCTTTTCAATTTCACACTGAGGTGCTAACAATTCCGATATTGCAACTAGTGTCCTCACTTAAAAAAAAATCCTCATTTTTCACACAATGATTTCAATTTGAGTATAAGGATTACTTTTTAACACTCTCTCTCAGAACAAAGTCACACTCCTTCATACCTATTGCCATAAGCTTGCCCTTATTTTCACTGCCTTAAGTTCGCTATACAACCCTTAGGATCACGATAGGACTTTCTTGGCTTGTAACATAGGCTCTGGGTCAGGTAGGGTATATTTAGGTATACTTTAGTGACTTTTTGCCCTCCTTGACATATCGGCTAAACCTTCCACTTTCTATCATTTTATCTTGCCAAGTTTCTCATATTCTTTCACCTTGCTATTTTCTCTTCTTTCTTTATTTGTGTAAGTGACTCTCTTCTTTTCTTGCGTGTATTTCTTGTATATTTTTCTTTTTCTTTACTTTTCTTTCAACTAATTCTTGAGTCACTTTACTTTTGTTCTTTCTCTCTCTTTGTTCTTTCAACCCCACTTTCTTGAGCATTCCTCAAAATAGCCACCCTCAACTCATGGCTTTGCCATGAGTCAAGGTACACAATACCCAAAGTTGGTTCAGGGCCATACGAAGGTTGTTTACTGCACTAGCCACCTTTGAACTTATGCTTTTGGCATAAGTTGAGGTGCACATGTCCAAGGGGGGACCAGGGCCAACACATTGTTCCCAGAAAAGATCGGTTGGGGTGAAAAAGAAAGGTCTATTTTTAATGTTAGATCATTTGAATCAAAGAAGGATAAATTTCATTTGGTTTTCTTCTATTTAGGCCAAAGATGAGCTATATTGAATAAGGGCCTATGATCCTTTCCTAATTGTCTATTACAGCTTACTTTTAGCAAGACTAACCAGGCAAGTTCTAGCTCAGTACAAATAGTGGACTTATTCGAATTTTCCTCACACTCACTTGACATATCATCACTATACAAGATTATTAGACACCTAGTTCGAATTTAAGACTTAGGGTAATGCAATGGTGTAACTCTATGTCATGTTTAGAGCCATACAATAATAAATTACTATGCCTAGTCATGCATCATTTTCAAGTTTATCAGTATATCATTTTAGCCATCATGCTCCAGAATGAAACTATGTACAAAAGATATAAACATGCCGGTTCGACAGAAAAAGTAATCAGTCTTTTGGGGAAAAAGAACACAGGCAAGAAAACCCCAAAAGAGGATAGTGAATTGGGCTACTCAGACTTCACCCTAACACTCACTTTCCATTAATCCCACCCCCAACAAAAAAACATGCAATTGTCCCAAATGCATAAAAAATTAAATACTAGAGTGGTAGGTGAACCAAACCTGTGGCGCAAAGTGTTGTGGATCAGCAAGCTGGTGGGTCCGGTTCCTTGGAACCTACGTCCTCTACAATCTGCACACCCTCAGTAGTGTCCTCAGCAACAACCGCACTATCAGTAGTGCCTCCTTTTATCTCCGCAGTACGGGAGCTAGATGCCCCAGCCGCTAACTCTTATGCTCTCATCTAGTGCGCCTCCTTCTCAGCAAGTGAGGCTCTCCTTGAGCCTCCATCTCTCGGTGCTCCTTCTTCCGTGCTCGCGCCTCGTCCTCTGCTCGACCCCTACGCCTCTTGGTATTCTCTTGAGGGAGAGGTGGCGAATAGGGCCGCTAGCACCATGTCTTCATCAGGCTTGACAGAAGGGGCCTCAAACTCCGGCACCCTAGCCTCTAAGATCGTGTCGATATCTGCACCAAGACTGTCAACTGCAGCGTGAAGAGTCGACACATCCACCGGAGGTGCTGGTCGGTCTAGAACCCTCAACTCGAAGGCGTCCAAGCGCTGGTTAACCTCAGCGATCTTCTGCTCTGTATACTATACCATTTTCTGCTCTAGACGCTCTTCTGACTCAGTAATCGACTTCTGCATCCACGGCTGCATATGATGTAGAAGTGTAGCCATTTGTGCCTCCAATTTTTGGATCCTAGCAAGCGGGACCAGTGCCGGTAGAGGGGGCAGTGCGAGAGGAGCTCGGGGCAGTGCTACTACCTGGGATAGACTCAACCGGGGTAGTGTCAGTGGACGCCGCCTCTGTAGCCGTGCGGGCCTGAGCTACCGTATCAGAAAGATCATCATCAAGTGGGGGCTGCTCTGGACGGGGCCCTCTGCATGGAGCACACTCATTGGCCTCGTCTCCGATTAGGCCGACGTCAACAGTGCCCTGCGGGGTCTTGAGCTGATCTACGTGCCATATAGGCACACCAACGGACCTGCAATGAGCGAAGATCATGCACGGGAAAGGGTAAGTAGTAGTGACCTTGAATGCCCTCTCGTGCATAGCTGCCTGTAGAAGCCACGTGAAGTCCTCCTTGAACCTGGCTATCATCACCTCCATCAACACTGCTCGATCCCATGTAACGTTATTATCAACAGCTGTGGGGAAAAGGCAGTGACGGACAAGCAGCCACAAGAACTTCACCGTGAAAGTGACGTTGGCCTTTTTGATTGCCCCCTTTGGCTCAGTTACCCAGTCGGCACCCTCGCCATCTTCTGACAGGTGCAGGGCCATCCACCTCTTTGTGGTCTCTCTCAGTGATGGCTCGCGCATGAACTGGCCATCTTTAACTATCTGTCAGCGGTAGTCGAACTCGACAGTGAGAGGGGTCCGAGTAGCATCAACACCCTCGCCGTATAGAAACCGGCGGATGGCAGGCAGGGAAATGTCAACCTGTATGCCCCGTACTCGGACCTGCTCTAGTGGGGCCTGTTTAGCGGGGGCAGCCCGCCTATCTATCTGCAATCGGAGAGTCGCTACGTAGGATGCGTAGAACTGTCGGAAAATTTCTTCACTGTAACGTCCCAACGGACGTGCTGTCCACTCCAAGCGATGCCTGGTGAAGAGATTGTGGATCACATGCATCGTCGGGAGGCTCCCTGTAAGGACCAGTAGCTCCAAGGTAAGTGTTCGAGTCATCACTCCTTTATCAGTCAGGAACTTGGCGTCGGAGTAGACTTGAAATTGCCGTAGACACACCACCGGTTGGGCTGGTCAGTGGCTGCGGTGGGGACCTGAGCTGGTGAGCCTGATGCAGATTCTGAACTGTCAGCCTCATCACACGAGGCCGACGGTGCAGCGGTGGCAGGTGCGGGAACCTCAGCAGAGCCGGAGGCTTCCTCGGACCATGATACTCCTAAGGATCCAGACCCTCTTTTTTCATTTGTGTCTGACCCAGAGGGTGTGCCGGTCAGTGTGCGCTCCTCATCAGACTGGGAGGCAGTGACTCGCCGGACGCGAACTTTTTGGGTGTGGCTCTGGGAGCACGTCCAACACGGGAAGGGGTGGAAGTGCCTGGGGGCACATACTCACGGTCACGCTCATCAGCAGATACAATAACCATGCGGGCAGACGGGGCGACAGACTTCGATCGCCCGCGTGCGTAGATTCGGTCTTGCTTGGGTGCCATACTAGATAGTACCTGCAAAGGATCAATATTAGTACGAGTAGTGACAAACAAGACAAGCAAAACCATACTAAACAAAAAATTGAAAATAGTATGTCATTGATATAAAAACAGTGACACACGACGGTCCTGGTGACGGCTCGTCGTTACTATGACGGACCGTCATGAGGTCCGTCGTGTTGTACTTAAACTACGTATATATGGGGAACCCTGAAGGAGAGTCTCTGACTAGTATGACGGTATGTGTAGGACGGACCGTCACAGGTACGATGGTCTGTCATAGGTATCCGTTGCACGACACATGAAACAATATGGAGACCCTTAGGAGAGGGGTCTCTGACCCGCATGACGGCCTGCAGGACGGACCGTCATGACTACGAGAGTCCGTCACATGTGTCCATTGGAGGACACTTCGGAAATAAAACAAGACCCTTAGGAGAGGGGTATCTGACCGGCATGACGGCCATGCATGACGGACTGTCATGACTACGACGGTTCGTCACATATTTCTGTTGGAGGACACTTAGGAAAAAACTAGAGACCCTTAGAAACAGAGTCTCTGACAACCAGAATGGTTGTGCAGGACGGACCGTCGTAAAGACGACGGTCCGTAACATGTGTCCGTTGGAACAGGGTGCTAGGGCGTTTAAACGGACCCTACGATGGTCCGTCGTGAGCACGACGGTCCGTCATCGGGATCTCGTTTTGTAGATCAGTGACAGAACTGGCGTACCCCATTCAACCCTGATGAACCCACATCGAATTTGTTGTGTTATGGACCTACATTTGTCTAACCCAACTACCTAGGAAACTAGTAATGCAAAAGCACCTTTGTCTAGGGTTGTAAACATGTCAATTTCGAACATTGTTAACCTAGGTTAGAAAGAATCGTATAAAAGAAATAACATATGACTAAGAACTAAGCTAATACTAACTAATAAACAAAAATGCAAGATAAATGAGTAGAAATTAGGGACACATACCTTAGAATTGGAGAAAAACAAATGGAAAAGTACTCAGTGGTAAGGCAGACACCCACAGCAGCAACTCTGACTAGTAGATGAACACTTTTAGAACTTTGGAGAATTGTGGGGGGGACAATGATCGGTTGATAGAGGGAGAGATTGTGGAAGTTGAAAAGTGAGGGTAATGGGGGAAATAAGGAAGGAATGGGGGTGAAATGAGGGGTTGGGGAGTTTAAATGGTGAAAGTTTATCGTAAAATCCAATCGGGTCGGGTCGGGTATGCCTCATTAATCACGTGACGGTTCCCCGACGACGGTCCGTCGCAGTTGTGATGACTCGTCGTTGGTTCCGTCGTGTGTGCCCTAGATTGAAAATAACAGAAAGACATACCTGGTACGACGGATGCATACGACGGTCCGTCGCAGGCGCAACGTTCCGTCGATGTATCCGTGAATGACTGTTGCAGAGTAATTTTATGCAGAATTTCCTGGTGATGTGCCTGCAAATTTAAAAACCCATTTGTATAAAAATGCTACCATTACTAAAAAGACTATAAGTATTGGGTTGCCTCCCAACAAGCGCCTGATTTAATGTCGCGGCACGACTGGGGAAACTTGATTACTCAGACTTCATCAAGATGGTATGCCTCAATTACTTCATTCGCCGATTCAGCATGCCTGAAATAGATTTTTATGCGCTATACATACACCTTGAATTGGACACCCTCTTTAGTTTCCAACTCAACTGCTCCATGGGGGAATAGTTGGGTAACCAAGTAAGGACAAGTCCATTTGGACTTGAGCTTGCCCGGAAACAAGCGCAACCTGGAATTGAATAAAAGCACCAAATCCCCGACCATAAACTCTCGTTTTTCAATTTTGTTGTCATTGTACTTCTTCATCTTTTCTTTGTATAGGGCTGAGCTTTCATAGGCTTTAAGGCGAAATTCATCGAGTTCATAAAACCCATTTAACCGTTGCTCTGCAGCTTCGCTCTAATCCATTTTCAACTTCTTCATAGCCCACATGGCTTTATGCTCTAACTCAACCGGAAGATGACAAGCTTTCCCATATACAAGTTGGTATGGAGACATACCGATGAGAGTCTTATATGCTGTCCGGTAGGCCCAAAGAGCATCATCAAGCCTCTTTGACCAATCCGTTCTACTAGTGTTCACTGTTTTTTACAATATCTGTTTGATCTCCCTATTCGACACTTCAACTTGCCCACTAGTTTGAGCGTGGTAAAGAGTGGCCACATTATGGCGAACCCCATATTTCTCCGATAACCCCTTGAGCAATCCGTTGCAGAAGTGGGAGCCCCCATCACTAATAATGGCCTTTGGGGTGCCAAAACGAGAGAATATATTCTTTTTCAAGAATGCAGTGACACTATTCCCTTCATTGTTTCCGAGGGAAATGGCTTTGACCCATTTAGATACATAATCAACTGCTACTAGCATGTACTTCATTCCATGAGAACTCACAAAACGGCCCATAAAGTCAATACCCGAAACATCAAATAACTCAATCACAAGAATGGGATTTAGAGGGAGCTCTTGCTTTCTTGAAATGCTGCCATCTCATTAGCATCTGTCACATGCTTTAGCAAACTCATGAGCATCTTGATGAAGAGTTGGCCAATAGTAACCACATTGTAATATCTTATGAGCGGTTCGGATACCACTGTGATGTCCACCAACGGGTGAGGAATGGCATGCCTCCAACACACTCAACATATCACATTCTAGCACACAACGCCGAATAAGCCCGTCGGCACAACTCCTATACAATTATGGTTAATCCCAAAAGAACTTCTTCACATCGTACATGAATTTTTTTCTTTGATGAATGGACAAGTCTGATGGAACAATATCACTTGCCAGATAGTTCGCAAAATCTGCGAACCATGGGATCAAGTCTTGTGAAGCAGCCAATACATGCTCATCGGGGAAAGTATCATCAATGTCAGTCTTATCCCCTAACTCTCTCATAGCTTAATCCTCTAGACGAGACAAGTGATCAGCAACTTGATTTTTAGTACCTTTTTTATCCATCACTTCAAAGTCAAGTTCTTGTAGCAGTAATACCCAACGAATCAGCCTAGGTTTCGCATCCTTCTTTGTCATCAAATATCTCAGTGCTGAGTGGTCAGTATGCACTATTAATCTAGTACCTAGCAAATAGGAGCGAAATTTCTCAAAAGCAAAGACTACTGCAAGGAGTTCTTGCTCGGTTACTGTGTAGTTCTTCTGAGCTTCATTTATTACTTTACTAGCATATTAAATGGGGTGGAGGACTTTGTTTTTTCTATGTCCCAATATTATACCAAGAGCTACCCCAGTAGCATCGCACATCACCTCAAATGGACTGTTCCAATCCAGAGAAATAATGATAGGCGCAGACACCAATTTTTCTTTTAGCTCACTGAATGCTTTAAGACAGAGTTCATCAAAACAAAATTTACAATATTTCTCCAACAATATGCAGAATGGATGTGCAATGTTTGAAAAGTCTTTGATGAATCTCCGGTAAAAACCTGCATGCCAAAGAAAGCTTCTCACACCTTTCACAGAGATCAGTGGGGGAAGTCTCTCTTTTACCTCGACTTTAGCTCGATCAACCTCTATTCCCTTTTCTGAAATGCGATGACCCAACACAATACCCTCTTTCACCACGAAATGACACTTTTCCCAGTTTAGTACTAAATTGCAGTCTTCATATCTCTTAAGGACCTCAGATAAATTGGTCAAACACCGCTCGAATGAATCACCAACCACAGAAAAATCATCCATCAAAACTTCTATAGTATCCTCCACCATGTCAGAAAATATCGACATCATACATCTCTGAAATGTGGCGGGTGCATTGCACAACCCAAACGGCATTCTTCTGAACGCAAAGGTCTCATATGGACAAGAAAAAGTGGTTTTCTCTTGATCTTTTGGTTCAATAGAAATCTGACTATACCCCGAATATCCATCAAGAAAATAGTACCACATTTATTCCCACTTTCTTAGGTACACACTTGACCGGGCATACCCAACTACTATCGGCAATTGGATAGACTACTCTGGCATCCAACCACTTAATGATTTCCTTCTTCACGACCTCTTGCATAGGAGGATTTAAGCGTCTCTGGTGCTCAATACTTGGCTTATGATCACGCTTGAGTTGGATTTTATGAGAGCTAATACCAGGGGGTATCCCAATAATGTCTGCAATAGTACACCCAATAGCTCTTTTGAACCTTTTTAGTACCTTCACCAAACTCTAAACTTGTTGTTTATTCAGGTCTGATGCAATGATTACTGGCAAAGTGTCACCATTTCCTGAGAATGCATACCTGAGATGAGGTGGGAGATCTTTAGTTCTAATTTTAGATCCTCCTCTAAAGATGGTTTCGCGAGTGGGGACTCGCAATTCTTCATATCTAGCTCATATTTCTTGAATTTAAATCGAACATCACCTCGGTCAAGAGCCGCGACTAATGACTCATACTCTTCAATGCAATCGCTATCAAAATTCATTATCACTGCCGCTAATGCTTCTACACCTAGACATTCTTCTATTTGTGTCTTAGATGTCTCACCCATGTTGTAGGATATAGCAGATACCGATTGGAGCTCACCACTCTGCCTCATGGACCTACAAATGTTAAAGGTCACTTCCTCATTGTTCAACTGAAATTTCATCTGCCGCTTTTCCATGTCTACTAAGGCTCTTCCCGTAGCAAGGAATGGCCTCCCAAGAATAATGGGCACTTCAAAATCGACTTCACAATCAAGAATAACAAAATCTGCCGAAAATATGAACAACTCCAATTTTACTAGCACATCGTGGAGTATCCCTATAGGCCTTTTTACTCTTCGATGAGCCATAAGTAGCCGCATCGCACTGGGCTTTGGATCACCCAAACCCAACTTCTTGTAAATCGAGAGGGGCATGAGATTTATGCTTGCCCCCTGATCACATAATGCTTTTGCAAAATGTAATAGCCCGATTGTACAAGGAATAGTGAACGCACCTGGATCTTCTTTCTTTTGGACCATCTTTTAGCAATAGCACTAAAATGCGGCATTCTGTCATCATCCTCAAAAGTGACCGATCTTTTCTTTGTGACCAGATCTTTCATAAACTTGGCGTAACCGGGAATTTGTTCTAAAGCTTCTATCAAAGGGACGTTGATAGAAAGTTTCTTCAACATTGTTATAAAACGCCGATATTTACCATCCTCGGTCTTTTTCAACAATCTTTGAGGAAATGGGGGTGGTGGCCTAGGCATGGGAGTTAACTTTTTAGGCACTTCAGCATCTTTTGCAGTGTTATACTCTAATTCACCATCAACATCTACCACTTTATCAGTATCCTTTGTAACCTTTTTCTCATTAGACGGCATAGGTGGGTCAATGGTTTTCTTGCCTCCGCGAGTAGTAATTGCCATATAATTTCCATCATTTTTCAGATTTTGGAGAGTGTTGCTTGGAAGAGTGCCCGGTTGCCATGTGTTCACAGTTGCAGATAATTGGGCCAATTGTAACTCAAGTTGCTTAATCGATATTGCATGTGTATCAAATTTTTGCCCGATACCCGTTAAATCATTCCTCAACACTTTATTGTGCTCATCACAAGCATCGAACCTCCTCATCATTTTATGCAACATATCCTCAACTCGCGACATACTACCTCCACCATCTGGAGTAACTTCACGATTTTGAGGAGGAACATAGGGTCCATTCCTGTCGTTTCTATTACCATAGTTACCCCTGTTGAAGTTTTCGCGATTGTAGTTTCCATCTCGGACATAATGACCCTCACGATTGTAGTTACCATAGTTCTGACCTTGGTTTCCTTGACCTTGGTGCCAATTATCCTGATTTGAGCCTTGGCGCTCGGTCGGAAACCCCTCGTATGCTCATTTACCGCATAGGAATCCTCCTCATAATAACACTAATCATTTTGTGGTGGTGGTTTAGCCAAGTAGATGACTGCATTTATCTTTTCTGTACCCCCAGTGACAAGTTTTAGTACCAACCCAAGCTCGGTTCTCATCTGAGCCATTTCTTCACAAATCTCATCTGTGGCTGGGTTATGTGTGGACTGCACTGCGAAGGTGTTTCTCCCTGTATCAGACTTCCTAGTACTCCAAGCTTTGTTATTCTGGGAGATTTTCTCTAATTTTTCAGCGATCTCAGCATAAGGACACTCCCCATAAGATCCACCTGCTATAGTGTCCAACACCGCTTTATTGTTATCATCCTGTCACCGATAAAAGTATTCCTTCAGTTACTCATCATCTATACGGTGATTTGGAACACTTCTCAAGAATGAGGTGAATCTATCCCAAGAACTACTAACTGACTCTCCAGGTAGTGCCACAAAGTTATTCACTCTGTCTTTGTGGTTTAGTTTCTTGGAGACCGGATAGTAGCGTGCTAAGAAGACATCCCTTAGTTGGTTCCAAGTGAAGATTGAGTTGTATGGGAGCTCAGTGAACCACATAGCAGCCTCTCCCGTCAGTGAGAGAGGAAACACTCTGAGACCTATTACATCTAAATCCAAATCAGGCCTCCCTACACAACTTTTACACACTGCCCTTACCTTAGCTATATGGGCATGTGGATCCTCATAAGGTAGCCCTGAAAACAAACCTCTGGCAGTGAGCATTTGCATCAGGCTACTAGTTACCACAAAGGTGTGGCCTGTGGGTAGAGGAGGCAAAACCAGTGGCTCATCCGAGTCTGCTATGTTATCATAGCCTCTGTAGTATGCTTGGGGCCGTGGAACGGGATTTTATCCCCTCTGCTGGTGTTCACCCGGAGCATCGGGTAACATCTGACCATGAACATCAACCGGAGCTACGATGTTCTGGTTCGGATCATCATCATGTATTCCTAAGTTTTGATTCATATGGCGCAGTGTAAGCTCTAATTCGTGATCATAGGGAAACAAGGGTTCTCTTCCTCTCCGTGTATTTGGCATACAAGGAGGATAGTTCTGAAAAAAATCAAAAACAATAAAACAAAGTCAAATCAAGAAAATATCAACTAAACTATAGTAATAAGTTCAAGCTAATGTAAAAGCTATAATCCCTGGAAGCGGCGCCAAAATTTGATACGCTCAAACTTACTTCTTAAATTAGAAGTAAAGCGGCCGTGTCAAGTAAATAACCAAACTAGTAAGGTTGGGATCATTCCCACGAGGAAAATCGTCTAGAGTTAACTTCAACCTGTTATTACTATTGTTTGGTCAATGACTTCCTTGAAAAGTAAAAACAATTAAAGGGGGGTTTCTAATTCTAAATGAATGAAAATAATTAAAGCAATTGAAATAGACACTGAACAGCTTTGAATGTTGGATTTTAATCAATTAATCAAAGTAACTAGGGTTTACGTGTTCTCTACAGGTTTATAACTTGATAATTATAAATATAACAATTCTTTCCTAGTATCTTGCATGCAAAATGATAAGTTATGTATTTCTAAATCCTTGGTCCGGCATCTAGAAAATCTCACTCCACACCTTGGTCCAGCTACGTGTGTTGCTTTCCTTACCCTTATCTTTACCTCATATTAAGCATCGTATTAGATATTTGACTAAGTTATTACCTCATACCAATCAATACTAGCCTATTAGATAGTATATACATAATCTATGTTGATAATTCTTTTCCTATTATCTACCTTCTTGGTCCGGCAAGTAGTATTAAGGCGAGTTCTAACGTTGGCCATCCCTTAAAAAGACTTCTAAGAGAAAGAATAATTAATACATGCAAGACACCATTCTTGAATTGTTATTTTAGTTAGGTTTTATCTCATTATTTGCCTATGGTTCCCGCAACCCTAGTTATGGAGTTTAGTTACCCATAGTCATAATCACAATATTAAAATATATCAAATAAGAATTCATGTACTTACTTCAATGAGAAAGAGTAAAATCCGAAAGTTTGCTTGATAAATCACCAATAATCACTTGCAAGAATCTCAAAGTAATCACTTATCTCACAAAAAGTCTAATCATTATCAAGAATCTCACAGTAATACACAAAGTCTAATATGATGTCTAACAATCCAGAGTCTAACCTCAAAAACGAGGTTTTTCAAACTATTTATAAAAAATAAAAAACCTAATTAAACAAGGACTCTATTTGCTGGAAATCTGCCATAACGCAGCTGGATCGACGGACCTCGAGACGGATCGTCATGGTCACGACGAACAATCAGGGACTCCATCGTCTCATACTTATGCAATTTCTTCTGCTGCTCTTCTTCATTACCCTCGACAGCAAGTATGACGGACCGTCATAGGAACAACGGTACATCGAGGGCTTTCGTTTCAAAACACTTCAACTCTTGAAATATGGGTACTGGGATCACTCCTCTGAACTTCATGACAAACCTGCAGGACGGACCGTCACAGACACGACGGACCGTCACAAGCTTAGCAACCCCACACTTGGTCAAACTTCCCCATATTCGTTCAGCAGCTGCACTACACTGCCACCTACGGACCGTCACAAGCACGACGGACCGGCATAGGCTCCGTAGGTGGTCTCTTCTGCATTTTTTTGCTCAAAATCACCGCATTCAGCTTTGGACAAATTTCCTGCAAAATAAAAAGAAACTTATATAAAATTAGCACAAAAAGGCTTTTGGACAGACTAAACTTAAGGAAAAAGTTTTAATAATACTGTGAAACCACGGTATATCAACAATCCATTTATAACGAAAACATATCAAATGACTGATATTAGAGATCTTTCAGTCATTGAATTTACTATAGATTAAACTTAAAAATTCCTTATTTTGGCATAGAAGAAAGAGAAAGTAATATTTTCAATATTGTAAAGAATTTTTATAGACACACTTATATACATAAAACAATAATATAAATATTTTCACCTCAGGCTTTTTGTTATTTAAAAGTAAATTATAATTTATTTTTGATTAAAACAGATATAAAATCATTAAAAATTATTTACAAAAATAATATATTATGTATGTATATTAATATAATATATGTATGTAATTTTCCTGTTCATTTCGTCTATCTTTAATTTTTTTAATAAAACCATAAAGTAACCCATATTCTATTGGTTTTTGAAAGTCTAAAACCAAACCACAACTAACCCAAATAAAAATCGGTTTGGTTCTGTTTTTAGGTTTGGATTGATTTTTTATCCAAAGTGTGAACACGCCTATGTATGATGTTGCATGAATTTTCTAGAAGGATGTTAATGTATTTTGTTGAATAAAGTATTATTCTCCTGAAGACACTATGGATGATAATGTAAAATTTCTATTCACATACAAATGTTGATTCGTGGTTGGAAGTGCATACTAATGTTGATTCTAGGTTGAATGTGCATTCTCACCTTAATGAATCTATCGCTATTTATTGAATTGTATTGAATTAATGGTGGAACAATCTTTCACATATGTAGATACGATTGAAAGACTAATTATATTAATTTGGGAAATAGTTATAAGCACCGAGTGGATATAGTCAATCAGGAAAAGACTCTTTTGTTTATGCAATATGTTGTGTCTACTTAGTTAACTCGTGAGATGGGAAATCCTCTGGTAATGCAAAAGGTAAGGTCTCTAGAAGCAATATCCTTATCCCATAACTGTGTGCCAACATAGGACTTAGCTAGTTGATCCACCTTATAGATATATATTTAGTTCTACCTTAGGCATGTGGAATACCTTCTTTCAATGTGGGGTTATAGACACTGAATTTCATGTACCTCACATCGTATATGTTGTTTAAGGTTATTCTTCCATAGATAATGATATAGTAAATGAAACATGAACTACAGTATAAGTTGTTAGTAAGTTTTCTAATAAGTTGGAGTGGGGTTATGGGACTTCACATTTACATTGCACTAGTAGACTTGGTACGATTTTATGAACTGTTCCTTTATATTATGTTGAGACATGAACGAATACATGTATATTGACTGGATAGTTGCATTGGATGACTTTTCCTTATATTCAAATTTTACACAAGACTAATTCTTTACATATGATGATTGAAAGTGATTAGATATAACATAATGTGTGTGGCCGAGGTAGTCGCAAAGGGGTGCTTATTAGTAAGGTTGGTATTATGGGATGTCAACCATACACTACAGAAGTGAACCTTAGGGGTTGCTAAGGTGATTTCTTTACTATGTTATGAGTATTGATTTGATCTTGGTTTATACCTTATGTTGATGTTGCTAAAATGTTTTAGAAACCTGATAAATGCATATCTTTTACAAAAATGTCCCTTTTGCATGTTTTAAGATTGTTTTTCTTATTTCCATACTTTGTACATATTATGTACTAACCTCTTTTCCCTCCTATACATAATGAGTGTAGGTTCCATCTAAGTGACTTGTTAATTCTATTTTCTTTTGTATCTCGTATATTGAGACCTTCTGATATTGTAATGGGATAAATTCCGAAACTTGTATTCCTATGTTAGATGGTGTGTGAGACAAAGTCTAGATTCTATGATTTTCCTTTTATGAAACTGAAGCTTTGGACATCGACTGTATAGTTTTTAATTTTCCTAATTAATTCTACTGTCTCATGTTATAATGATGTTAGGGCTTGTATGAGACCCCTTCGGGGTCGATTACGCCTTGTTAATTCTACGGGTACCCCTGGGTCATGACAAACTTGGTATCAGAGTATAAGTTGTTGGGTTGATTTGTAGGTGGCAATGTCTAGTAGAGTCTTGTTTATGAGTGTGAAGTGCGCCACACTTATGAATAAGAGGCTATAAATGTTTAGGCACTCTAATTTTCTCCATTACTCTTTAATTGTGCTTTGAAGTCCTAGCTCGATGGAGTACTTTCATTAAACCCTTTTCTTGTACTTATAAGTTCTGAATACAAGAAGGGCAAATGCTAGGAGGGTCAGAGAGGAAAATGTGAATGAGAAGGTTCCTCTTCATGCTCCTCTAGACCCTCAAGTTGCTATTGACTAAGGAGATATGTCTAATATTGAGATAAGAGAGGCTCCTCCACAGCTTAACTCAACTCATGATAGTGCAAACTCAATCCATCACCACACAAGCTCAAGCGTTGACGGCCTATGCGAACTGACATGTCGCCCCCTAGTAAAATCACAATGTTAGTGCCATCTCATCAAGGTTGAGGGAGTTTACTCGCATGAATCCCCCTATTTTTATACGGATCTAAGGTAAATAAGGACCCACAAGAGTTTGTAGAGGAGGTCTACAAAATAATGTATGCTATGAGGATTGCTTCTATTGAGAAGGTTGAGTTAGCTGGCTATGAATTTTTGAAAGATGTATCCCAAACTTGGTATACTCAATTGAAGGATAATAGCGCTATAAGAGCGGGTCCGTAAGTTGGGAGATATTGAAGAAGTCTTTCCTTGAGAGGTTTTTACCCCATGAAAAGAGAGAGTTTAAAATTTGAGCAGTTGATCAATTTCTGCCAAGGAGGGATAAGTGTACAAGAATACCCTTTGAAATTCAAAAAGTTTTCCAAGTATGATCCATCTTTGGCTTCTAATATGAGAGATGAGATAAGCCAGTTTATGACCGGTGTGTTCGCTACTATTGAAGAAGAATGTCATGCAACAATACTCCATGAAAACATGGATTTCTCTAGGTAAATGGTACATGCTCAACAATTGGAACAATCAAGGCTTATAAAGAAGAGTAGAGAGGAGAAAAGTCCAAGGGATGATGTGAGAAATTCGTCTAAGGGTAAGTTTGAAGGTCAAAGTGAACCAAGGTTTAAGAATAGATTTACTAGCAAGTGCCCCTCTAATGCTCCTATTCCTAACAAAGAAAATGTGTCTAACCGTAAGCCTCAAGGAGGCAATAGGAGTGACACTTATGTTGAAAGAACTAGTTGTGCAAAATTTGGTATGGAGCATGAAGGGAAATATCTTGCCGGTATGGTTATGTGCTATGCATGTGGAAAAAGTGGACACCAATTAAAAGATTGTCAATCCCTTACGGGCAAGGGAAGATAAGGTATTAAAGCTCCTACCAGTGGTTCCAACTCCGATGCTCTTGAGAAGAATCACTTTTATGCTCTCCAATATAGTGGTGATCAAGAAGGTTCTACGGATGTTGTTACCAGTATGTTACAAGTATTTCCAATTGGTGTTTATGCATTATAGACCACAGTGCCACTTTGTCTTCTGTTACTCCTTTACTATCTATGAAATTTGATATGCTTCTGTAAACCCTAAAAGGACCTTTTTTCGTGTACGCCGCAGTAGGTAACTGGGTTATAGCTTAAAGGGTGTATAGGGGTTTCCCAATCTCCTTATCTCATAGAGTCACTATGGTAGAACTAGATATGTTGGAATTTGATGTCATATTGGGGAGGGATTGGTCGCATGCTTGGTTTTCTTCCATAGATTATAGAATAGGAGTTGTAAAGTTTCAATTTCCTAATGAGCCCGTTTAGGAATGTAAGGGGGGAAATTTAATCCCTAGAGGTTGAATCATTTCACGTATAAAGGCTTCAAATATGATTTCTAAGGGTTGTACCTATCACATTGTAAGAGTTAATGACTTAGGGTAGTAAGGGATTTTATGGAAGTCTTTCCTAATGACTTTCCTGGAATCCCTCCCAAACGAGAAATTGACTTTGTCATTGATCTTTTGCCGGATACACACCCCATATATCTACCCCCTTACTTGATGGCCCAAATGGAATTGAAGAAAATAAAGTCCCAACTTAAAGATTTGTTGGATAATAGTTTTATTCAACCAAATATATCTCCATGAGGTGCACTGGTTTTGTTTGTGAAGTACAAAGATGGGTCCATTAGGATGTGTATTGATTAACGACTGTTGAACAAGGTCACTATAAATAATATGTACCCGTTCCCTAGGATTGATGGCTTATTTGACAAACTCCAAGGGGCGAGTTAGTTTTCAAAGATTAACTTAAGTTCGGGTTATCACCAACATAGGGTGAGAGGAGTTGATGTTCCATAGACAACCTTATGAACAAAATATGGTCATTTAAAATTACTAGTCATGTCTTTTTGTCTCAAAAATTCCCCGACGACATTCATGGAGAGATGATGAATAAGGTATTTAGGCAATATCTTGATATTTTGTTAATCATGTTCATTGATGATATCTTAATCTACATTAAGAGTGAGAGTGAACATATGAATCATTTGAGGATGATGTTGAAAGTCCTCAAAGACCAAAGATTGTATGCTAATTTTAGCAATTGCAGTTTTTGGTAAGGTCGGTTACTTTCCTCGATCACATAGTGTTAAGCGAGGGTATAAAAGTAGAGACGAAGAAAATGAAGGTGGTTAAAAATTGTCCTAGACCCCTATGTCCCACCAATATTCAAAGCTTTTTTGGATTGGCCAGATATTATAGAAGATTTGTTGAGGGCTTCTCATTTATTGCATTTACATTACCAAACTTGACAAAAAATAAGTCTAAATTTGAATTGTTGGAGTCTTGTGAAATAAATTTTCAATTGCTGAAGAATAAACATACCTCTGCTCTGGTATGGATCTTACCGGAGGGTACCGATTGATTAAACTATGTTGTGATGCTTCCAGGGTACAGATGGATATTTTTTATGCAACACGGTATGGTGACTGCCTATGCGTCAAGGAAACTCAAGATTCATGAAAGAAATTACCCAACCAATAACCTAAAACTAGCAGCAGTGGTTTTTTCCTTGAAAATATGGAGATTATGGTTTAGGGATAAGGGGATTTAGGGTTTAGGGTTTAGAGGGTTTAGGTTTAGGGTTTAGGGTTTAGGGTTAGGGTTCATGTAGATGATGAGAAGAAGAAATTGGTTTGTGATGTGCACAGGTTTGACCGGTTGGGTATGCAAGTAGTGGATTCCACCAAGGGTGGAGTCATGAATCATCATACTTCCGAATCATCCTTTGTTGTTAATTTGAAATCAAAGCAACATCTTGACCCCATTTTGATGGAATTTAAAGAGTCGGTTCTCATCAAGTCTCTTGAGGTTTTATCCCAAGGGGGAGATAGGGTGCTTAGGTACCAAGGTAGGTTGTGTGTTTGATGAGTCCACGATTTGCAATCATTTAGGGGTTTACTCTAATAGATATAATGTCCTTAAATTCTTATTTATCTCAATAATCTGATAAAAACTCTCAAGTTTTGGGTATTTAAAGTTATAGTAGAAACATGGAGGCTTAGGCAAAAAAATGATGTAAAGAACATGAGAGATGAAGCCTTAGCATCACCAAGCATGCTTGGCGAATAACCGAAATGACACATTTTGTTGTTTGTTCCAAAATACAATGGCTTGAGGGAAACAAATCAAAAGTCGATGAAAGGAGTACTCGGTGTGTCACCGAATCATTTTGCGATGCAGAAATATACCACCCGATAACCCAGAATGCACAGACGCTGAAGGTAAATCACAAATGGCGATGAACTAGAAGAAGGGAGATTCGCGGTGTCATTCGGTAATCGCGAATAACCTCGCCGAACGATCGACCACATCATTATATTTTGAAGCATATAAATACTAAACTCTCTGCATATTTTTAAGTTTGGAATATTAGAGTAAGAATATTATTGTAATTTTTACTTTAGCGTCCATATTTTTTTTTCAAGTTTGGAGAGGGTTTAGTGTGAGACTTTATGAAAGGAGGTCATCTTCCCCAAATTGGAAGTGGGTTTTCTCCATACTTTTTTCTTTGCATATATTAAGGTTTAATTTCTAATACCCATTTTATTTATCTATCATTTTAGGTATTATTTCTTATGTCTTAATGTATGGATAAAATTTTCCATTCTTGGGTGTGATTTAGCAAATATGTGTTGACATTATTGTTGGGTCTTATTTGCTTATAGGTTGGATGTATTTTAATGGTAATTTCACCTTGTTTTTTTGGTTTAGTTTAATTGATTTGTAGTTGTAAATAAAAAATACCTATGTGTTTTCGGCTTGCTCAAGAGAGAGGTCGTGAAACCAACATCTCTAGACTGATGGCCTAACGAGTGTATCGGTATGAGGTTCAGCCCGAGAGGTGAGACCTACTCCCATATCGTAATATTCAGCTCAAGAGGGTGGGTGGGGTAAGTTGTAGGCTGGCCTTCATGCGGAATATGGGTGTCCGAGAGGAACCCATTTGAAATGGGTTAAATTACCTGAGTGGGAACTAATTTACATCTAAACCTTAGCCCAGTCACCTTTATATTGAAAATTTCCTATTGAAAGCATGTACCCAACACTTTATATCAATATGTATTGTGTTCAAACCTCAAGAATTTTTTCCCATACTTTATTTCCCATTTATTTTCATTCTTTTTACTACTTATGACAAAAAACCCATCAATATTTTACTCTTTTGTGTCACCCATCAAATTTACTTTGTTTTATTTTAAAAAATTAATAAGAATAAATTCTAGTTTAACTGTTGTTTTCGCTACCACTCCCTTGGGACACGACTCAAATCCTTGGTTGGGTTACTATATTATCGACCGTAACAACCCTAAAAATGAATTAAGTTAAACTAGAGACTATAATGTGTGTCATGAATTTATAAGGTTTTAAAATTATGAATTAAAACATTAAAATTTAGTTTGAAGTGTTTGGAAGTTAAACGTCAAAGGACGACCAATACGCTCAGAAACTAATCTAGTGTGTGTACTAGTGTGTCCTGGTATGTTATGCATGTTTTAAGTTTTGGTTATGAGTTCAAAATCAATGGGGATTACCCTGAAACCTAAAGGGACACATATAGGGTCAAAACTTCAGAGAACAATGCCCCAAGGACTAGCCAAAGGGTCCTTGAGGAGGACCCAAACTTGGGGAAAGGAAGCTGCCAAGGCAGCATATATTTGGAATTAATGGCGCGTCTAGCTAGCTACACTTTAAAGGAAAAAAAGTTTTCCTTGAGACGCAGGCTCAACACGAACCATTTTCTCTCAAAATTTTCCAGAATCAAGAATTGGCAGTTCCTCCGCGACGCGCAACTAATTCCTTGTTGTGGTCGCATCGTTTTTAAGTCAAACTAGACTTGGTTAATTGGTCCAATAAGAGTAGTGGTATTTTTGATACTTTGGGGAGTATTTATTGATGTTTATTGACTCTTTTTTAAACACCAAAAATTCACCAATCAAACAACATTCTTAACTCTAAAGAAAAGCTCTCCATTCTTTCTCTCCAAAACCTCCATTGCTGAAGCTTAGAAGCTCCAAGGAAGAAAACCAAATTCTTCAATTTTTCAACCCAATTTCATGAGCTTTCTTCAATAAACGTATGGCATTTCATACTTGACTCTTCGTCCATTCAAGGATCCGATTCAAAAGGCTTTTCAAAGATGATAAAAACATACAAAATCTTATTTTGAATTCCAAGCAGAGGTTCTTGCATAAAAGGCTTTAAATTGATACTTTATGGATCGATCAATGCTAATTGAATGTTTTAAGATCAAAAAGTCTATGAACCAATGTATTACATGAATTACTATTTTGGGTCAAATGTGGGTGAATTGATCATAGCATAATTACATTGAATTCATATGTTGATTGCATTGGGCTATAGGATTATGTATTCATTAATATTTGAATTTTTCATGGTTGCATTATAATGTTGATATCTAGATTGAGTATTGATGGATCATTGATTTGATTGAATTATTGACTTAGTATTATGTATATTGTTATGGGTTATATCTCTACTATGTGAATTTATATTGGAAAGGGTAAAGAATGAGGACTATGTCTACGGGAAGGTGGTGAGTTGACCTAATTTCTTCGTTTAACATTGATTTGATAAGGAATTGTTAATTTTTGGTATGTCCACTTATGGTCGCGATGTTTACTTGATATAATCGTTCTGAATATGGCCTTGTCGGAGTTATATTGTGAAATATGGAATGATCATGATAATGTATATGCAAAGGTACTAACTGAAGTTTTCATGTGATCTCAATATTATCTTCTATGAGTCTATAATACTACAATTTGATATGCTGCCTCTCTAGTTTATGATATATGATGTGCAGGACTAGGCAGTTCCTTTAGAGAATGATGTGGAATCTTGTGTCATGTACAAGTTTTCCCTACATGGTACTTGCAAAGGTGTTGAATGAATGAGAGAATGAAAGTCAACGATCGGTAGACCTAAGCTGTTGACCTTCCTTGAATGATTAAATGAGGTATTCTAGAGCATATCTTGAACTGGTAGACCTAAATGTGGTGCCCCTTCTTGATAAATGTAGACCCTAAGTGAATGTGAAACCTTGAACAAAGTAAAGAGGGCTAATGATGATTTTTGGATCAATAGGCTTAAGGTTCCCTTTCAAGAGTAGTAAAGTCAGCTATCCTAATACACCTTGTTTTGCAGCCTAGTGGACCCATCTTTGGATGAAAAAAGCATTATGAGTTGGTAGGACATAGATATGGTACGATCTTAAATACTAGTACGTGAATGAATCACTCTATTAGAACAAAGGCAAAGCACCGAGAAAATATGCTTGTGTTAGTAGCTCTACTTGAGTAGGAGACTAGAGTACAAAGAAGACCTTGGTATTACTTAGCCATGTGCCAACATGGGATGATTACTAGTTCTACATTTGGAAAGTAGAACACCCTTTCACGGTGTGGGTCCTATGACACCGGATTCGATACCTATCTCGTATTGTATATGTCGATTAGTGCCTATTCTCATCATATGGGATGTATACTCTAGTTATTTGATAGATCCTAAGACGTGTGGGTAGTGGAATGTGACTCTATCTACACATTGCACGAGTAAGCTATGAAGATGATAGGTGGGTTCCCTAGGTCCTCCAAGACCATTATCTGAATTCCTATAAATGATTAATTGTCTATTAAATGTATTAATGAACAATGTTGAATTAAGTTAATGCATGTTGAATTGAAAGGTTCTTATCTAGGGTTTCTTTCATGATTGCTTAAGTAGCCTTGAAGAGGGTGTATGGGCGGTCCCTTAATATCTTACTCAAGTTAGTGTTAGAGTAACTTTGGTGGAGAGTCTAAATGATGAAAAGGGAATAATAATACCTCTGGAAGTCTTGAGCATCACTTAGGTATGTGTAAACGGGTTGTATGGGCGGTCGCTTCATAACTTACTTGGGTGGGTCTTATATTAACTTTTGGTGGGTGGTCTATATATTTTTGCTGGTGAACCACCCATTCTTTGTGTGGGGAAGACATTGCATTTCATGTTTAGCTCGATGATCTATGTAGTTTAAATGATCAAGAAAGTATTCTGTTTCACTTAATCTTTGAACCATCTATTTTTAGTGTGGGGAAGACACTGGAGTTGGTTACACTTTAGTCGGTGAACCACCCCTTTTCAGTGTGGGCAGACACTAGATTTCATGTTAACTAACATGATCTAGGTTAACTTTGACTGGTGAACCACCCCTTTTCAGTGTGGGGAAGACACTGAATTTCATGTAAGCTCACATGATCTTAATGCTAAATATTTCTTTAAGAAAGTAAGAAACAAAGAAGAAGAAATATAAATTCAAATTTATTTAAGAAAGCAATAGCTTAAAAATATCAATCATCAGTGTTTTATAAAAATTAAGTTTTAACAAGTTATGGGCATTTCCAATAAATATTTGCTTATAATGACTTCTTATATTTGCAAATTATCAAATAATAGGCATAACCAAAAAAATTAATTTATAAGAACTTCATGCCTAATTGTAGTCAATTCATTTCCTTAGTATCTTGGATTACTTACTTGATTCATTGTAGGTATGGGACTATAATGAATCATATCACTTGTAAGTAAGACATAGAATTAAAGGAGATTATTGAACTACAAAACAAAAAAAAAAAAAAGATTGAAAATTAAATTAAGTCTGGAGAGAGAGCTCTCGCCCAAACAGGGAGCAAACTTATAAATTTTTGTTCGAGTTGGTCCAAAATTATGTTCATGATTCCAAGGTCTTATGTTCATATAGAAAATGAGTTGTCTGGTGTCGTATTCATAGCATAAATCACAATTAACGAATTAGGAAAGTATAGTGACTTCACTTTCAAGAAATGACATGTTGTTATAGGAAGAGCTTTCCGTGATCATGCATAGTTCTTATGTGTTTATGTGCATACACTTATACTTAGTACACGTATTGCTTTCTAGCTTTAGTACATTAGACATAGCTAGTGGATGTTGCCCCTAGCGTTTCCTTTCAAACAGTTGTTCAAAGCTTTGTATTAATGTCGTTTGGCAAACTATTATTATATTATGAATTCTTTATTTCAATTATTTAATCTATTATAGAATGTTGTTTAGTTTGAGCCGTAGCATATTACTCTTATGCAGTAATTATATAATGTTTAAGCATACTTTATTATGTTTTAAAAAGTTTTAAATTTTATGAAAATTTAGCTGTATGATTGTGATGAAAGCTAAAAAGAGTTTTGTATGCGACCTCTAAGAGGTTCACGACACCAGTCTCATCTGGGTCTAGATTTAGAGTATGACAAACTTTGAATCAGAGCATGAGGCTAAATTACCTAGGAACTAAGGCTAAAAAAAACCACGTTTCGTAGATTCTCGCTTATGGTTGTGAAGTGCACCACAACAATAATTTAGAGACTTAGTGATGTTAGGAATTTTCCCTTCTTCTACTATTTATCGTGCTGTGTAGATCATTGCCATTTTGTGTCATTCTATCATCTAACTTCCGTCTTTGTATGCGGAAAATGAACACAAAAAGAAACGCATGTAGAGGAAGTCACAATGTGGTCAATGGTAACTTGCTTGTCTTTTCTATTCCTATACATGAATTTTTAGATTACGGATACACCTTGTCTTTTATTACTCTTTTAGTAGCTACTATATTTGAATTGTTTCTTGAGATATTGCATTAACCTTTTCTAGTTAGCACACCCATAGGAGACATCATTAGAACTGAAAGGGTATATAGAGATTGCCCAATAACTATTCTTGATAGAATTACTTATGTTGACCTAATAGAATTAAACATGCTTGACTTTGATATAATTTTGAGTATTAATTTGATTCAAAAGTGTCACGACCCAAATCAGGGACGCGACTGGCACCCACTTTTTACCCTCCTATGTGAGCGAACCAACCAATCTAACCTTTAACATTTCAATATAATATCGACAGAAAGTAATGCGGAAGACTTAAAATCATTAATAAAAACCAATTCAATAACTTCTAAAATTCAACATCTATTATTCCCCAAAATCTGGAAGTCATCATCACAAGAACATCTATCCTCAAATTACTAAGCTAAAACGTCTAAGAAGCTAAAACAAATACTAGCTAGTCCATGCCGGAAGTTCAAGGCATCAAGACTTGAAGAAGAAGACCCAGTCCAAGCTAGACGCATTAGCTCACCCTGAATTTCCGATGAAGTGAAGACTGGCTAGATCTACTGTTGAGTTGAAGTTGACGGAATGTTTGCTGCATTACACAAATAACAAAGAAGAAAACATAAAGGTAGGGGGTCAGTACAACCACAAGTACTGAGTAGATATCATCGGCCAACTCAAAATAGGGAACAGTATATATCCATAATAATGTAAATCAACTACAATACTCAACATGTAGCAATAACAATATTAATTCATCAACAATTTCCGTCAAGTTCACACATGAGGGCTCAATCCTCAATACCATACTCATTTGGGAATTAAGTTCATTAGATTGAGTATATTCATTATCTTTCAAGATTCATTATCTTTCAAGATTCATTATCTTTCTTCCTCTTGTGTCGGTACGTGACACTCCGCTCCTCTATTTCTATCCTGGTGCCGGAACGTGGCACTCCGATCCTCATATACTATCCTGGTACCGGAACGTGGCACCCGATCCATATACTATCCTGGTGTTGGAACGTGACACTCCGATCCTCATATTCATTCTATCCTGGTACCGGAATGTGGCACCCGATCCATATTCTATCCTGGTGTCGGAACGTGACACTCCGATCCTCATATTCATTCTATCCTGGTACCGGAACGTGGCACCCGATCCCCTAATTCATCAAGCCTTCTTTTACACTAAGGCATCATCATCAACAAGTGAATTAGGGTTTCTTTCAAGATTTGGGATTCAAAACTTCATCATGCTCATATAATCACATATATATCTATCATATTCATACAAGCTTACAATTAAGCACATAGTAGGGTTTACAATACTATCAACACATAGCATTCACTATTAAGAGTTTACTACAAGTAGCATGAAAACCATAACCTACCTCCACCGAAGACTAGTGATCAAGCAAGAATTTCCAAAGCTTTGTTTTCTCCTCAGCCTCTCGATCGATTCCTCTCTTTCTCTTGGTTCTTTCTGTTTTGTTTTATTCAAACCCTCTTTCCCTTACCCTAATTATCATATAATTAAGAATAAAAGAGGACAATAGAACCCACTAATTAACTTAAGGTTACCTCTTTTAACCCCCAAGTAATTAGACTTATTAATATTAACCCTCAATCTTTATAATTAAGGAAAGAATAGTCCAAAACGACCCTTAAAACGTGTAGAGGAATCCTATTTTGCCTGGGACTTGCGCAACCTGTGACGGGCCGTCGTGCCTGTGATGGTCCGTCACGATCGCAGCCCCACAGGACTTATGTGGACTGCGATGGCCCGTCACCCCTGTGACGGTCCGTCCTGCACCTCCGTCATGACGGTCAGAAACTCGTTTCTTTTACCAAATTCTCAAAAGTTGAAGTGTTTTGCAACGGGAACTCACGACGGTTCGTCGTGGATGTGACGGCACGTCCTGCAGGTCCGTCACAATTTACAGAGAGTCGATTTTCAGTACCCAATTTCAGAATTCTAAGTATGCTGAAACGATGCACCCTCGACGGGCCGTCGTGCTTGTGACGGTCCGTTGTAGTGCCCGTAGTCTTGGCCAGTTTTTCCAGAAATAAATCTGCTGCTCAAAACGACTAAACAGGTCGTTACAATAGATACCAATTTACCCATCGTTCGTCCCCGAACGATCAAAAAAAAGAAAAACAATGGGGAAAAGGAGTACCTGAATCTGTAAACAGATGTGGGTATTTTTCTTGCATATCTGCCTCCTTCTCCCATGTAGCTTCTTCAACCGGTCGATTCTTCCATTGAACTTTGATGGATGCAATCTCTCTCGACCTCAACTTGCGAACTTCTCTATCTAATATAGCAACCGGTTCCTCTTCATAAGTCAAATTCTCATCAAGCAAAACTGAATCCCAACGGATAATGTAGTTTCCATCTCCGTGGTATCTTTTCAACATGGACACATGAAACACCGGATGCACTCCGGACAGTCCTGGAGGCAAGGCTAATTCATAAGCCACCTCCCCTACTCGCTTAAGTACCTCAAATGGTCCAATATACCTTGGACTTAACTTACCCCTTTTTCCGAACCGCATCACCCCTTTCATGGTTGAAACCTTCAACAAGACTTGTTCACCTTCCATGAACTCCAAGTCTCTAACTTTTTGTTCTGCATACTCCCTTTGTCTACTTTGCGCCGCTAGAAGTTTTTCTTGAATGCCCTTCACCTTATCTAACGAATCCCTCAAGAGATCAGTACCCCAAGGTCTAACCTCAAATGCATCAAACCACCCAATGGGAGATCTACACCTCCTCCCATACAATGCTTCAAATGGGGCCATATAAATACTGGAGTGATAGCTATTATTGTATTAAAACTCTGCCAAAGGTAAGAAGCTATCCCAATGGCCACCAAACTCTACCACGCATGCACGAAGCATATCCTCCAACACTTGAATCGTTCGCTCAGACTGACCATCAGTCTGAGGGTGAAATGCAGTGCTAAGGTCCAACCTAGTACCCAATTCGGCATGGAATGTTTTCCAAAACTTAGAAGTAAACTGCGTACCTCTATCTGATATGATGGACAGTGGAACCCCATGCAATCGAACGATTTCTGAGATGTAGATTTTTGCTAACTTCTCTGCATTGTAAGTCACCTTGACCGGAATGAAATGAGCAGACTTAGTTAACCTATCAACAATCACCCAAATGGAGTCATACTTACCCATTGTCTTTGGAAGACCAACCACAAAGTCCATTGCGATTCTCTCCCACTTCCATTCAGGAATGGGCATTCTCTAAAGCGTGTTTCCGGGCCTCTGGTGTTCATACTTTACTTGTTGACAGTTTGGACATTTGGCAATAAAGTCAACAATATCGCGCTTCATTCTACTCCACCAAAAGTGTTGCTTTAGATCGCGATACATCTTTGTTGCACCCGGATGTATAGAATACCTTGTACTATGAGCCTCTGTCAGAATAGTGTTGATCAGATTATCGACGCGGGGTACACATACCCTTCCCTTAATTCTCAAAACACCTTCCTCATCAATTGTTGCTTCTTTAGCCTCTCCTTGCAACACTTTATCTCGAATCCGGATCAATTTCTCATCATCAAACTGCTTCCCCTTAGTCTTGTCAAGGAAAAAGGATCTTGCCTCCACACAAGCTAACAATCCTCCCTTCTCATTTACTTCTAATCTCATGAGGTCATTAGCCAAAGTCTGCACTTCTCTAGCCAATGGGCGTCTAGAAGCTTGCAAATGAGCTAGACTTCCCATGCTTCCGGCCTTTCTACTAAAGGCATCGGCCACAACGTTCGCCTTCCCCGGATGATACAAGATAGTGATATCGTAGTCCTTCAGTAGTTCCATCCATCTCCTTTGTCTCAAGTTCAAATCTTTCTGAGTAAAGACATACTGTAGACTACGATGATCCGTATAGATTTCACACTTAACCCCATATAAATAATGTCTCAATTGTTTTAGTGCAAATACTACCGCAACCAGTTCCAAGTCATGAGTTGGATAGTTACGTTCATGCACTTTTAATTGTCTTGAAGCATAAGCAATCACGTTCTTCTCTTGCATTAGCACTGCACCCAAACCCGAATAGGATGCATCACAATAGACAATGAAATTCTTACCTTCCACTGGCAAAGTAAGAATTGGTGCGGTAGTTAACAAAGTCTTGAGTTTCTGAAAGCTTTCCTCACACTCATCCGACCATACAAATGGAACATTCTACTTAGTCAAGTTCGTCAATTGGGAAGCAATAGAAGAGAATCCCTTGACAAATCGGCGGTAGTAGCTAGCTAACCCAACAAAACTCCGTATTTCTGACACATTAGTGGGTCTTACCCAATTCTTCACTGTCTCAATCTTAGAAAGATCCACCATCACTCCCTCCATAGAAACTACATGCCCTAAGAAGGACACTGCATCTAGCCAAAACTCACACTTAGAGAACTTGGCATAAAGCTTTTTCTCCCTCAACATTTCCAACACAATTCTCAAATGCTCCTCATGCTCCTCCTTACTCTTAGAATATACCAGTATATCATCTATAAATACGATCACAAAGAGATCCAAATACGGCTTAAATATCCCATTCATCAAACTCATGAAAGCAGCGGGGGCATTTGTAAGACCAAAGGACATCACTACAAATTCATAATGCCCATACCTAGTACGAAAAGCAGTCTTTGGCACATCCGTTGCCCGTATTTTCAATTGATGATAACCGGATCTCAAGTCGATCTTAGAGAAGACACAAGCACCTTGTAACTGATCGAACAAGTCGTCAATGCGAGGAAGAGGATACTTGTTCTTAATAGTTACCTTGTTCAGTTGTCTATAGTCTATGCACATCCGAAAACTCCCATCCTTCTTCTTCACAAACAAAACCGGAGCACCCCAAGGAGATGCACTTGGTCTAATGAAGCCTTTACTCAACAATTCTTGAAGTTGTGCCTTTAACTCTCTTAATTCGGCAGGAGCCATTCTATACGGGGGTATAGAAATGGGGCGAGTGCCCGGTTCAAAATCGATACAGAAGTCAATGTCCCTATCTGGTGGCATACCCGGAAGATCTGCAGGGAACACATCCAAAAACTCGCGTACTACCGAAACCGACTCAATCGAAGGTACTTGGGTAGTGTCATCCTTGAGATGGGCCAAGAAAGCTAAACACCCTTTACTAACCATTTTCTTAGCACGAAGAAAGGAAATGATGCGCACCGGATTGGAAGTGTAGTCACCCTCCCACACTAACGGATCTGTCCCAGGCTTGGCTAACGTCACCGTTTTAGCATTACAATCCAAGATCGCAAAATTCGGAGAAAGCCAAGTCATACCCAGAATTACATCGAAGTAGCCCATTTCTAAAATAACCAAGTCTACATAAGTGTTGCTCCCCACAAAATTCACCAAACAAGACCTATATACCTTTTCAACTACCACAGACTCACCCACCGGAGTAGAAACACGAATAGGCATGTCAAGTAATTCACAATGCAAATTTAGACCATTAGCAAATGATGAAGATACATATGAAAACGTGGAGCCAGGGTCAAATAATACAGATGCCATGTAATCACAAACCAAAAGATTACCTGTGATAACAGCATCAGACGCCTCCGCTTCAGATCTCCCAGGGAAAGCGTAACAATGGGCCCTATCACTAGTCTGTCCGTTGCCCCTACCATGTTGTGTCGTAGTGGCTCCAATTTGCCCATCTCCTCGGCCGTTTTGGTGACCACCATTACCTCGACCACCGCGTCCTCCATAAAAACGGCCTCTACCATGACCACCCCTACCTCTAGCTAGTGGGGCTCTGTAACTCTGGTTTGGACAATACCTCTTAATGTGTCCAATCTCTCCACATCCATAACATTCTCTGGGTTCACGCATCGGCCTCTCAGAGAAGTGTTGACCGTTCTGAGGTGGACCCCCAACTACAGTCTGTAGTGAAGACTGAATTGGTCGAACTGAGTAGCCTCCAGAACTCTGTCCTCTAGTATATGAACCGTTGAACTCACCTCCCTTTCGAAACCTCTTTGATGTCGACATTGGGGTGAAGTTATCTTGTTTCACTCCTTCCACCTCTATCACAAAGTCTACCACCTCTTGGAAGGATGTTGCCGTTGCCGCTATCTGTAAGGCTGAAATCCACAATTCTGACCTCAATCCCTTCACAAAACGGCGAATCCGTTCTTGTGGACTGAAACAAAGTTGGGTGGCATACCTGGATAATGCACGGAATTTGGCCTCATATGCGTTAACCGTCATCCTACCTTGCTCGAGACTCAAGAACTCATCCCTTTTTCTATCTCTCAACGTCCTTGGGATATACTTCTCCATAAACAGGGTAGAGAATGATTCCCAAGTCATAGGTGGTGCCTCTGTTGGTTGACACTCAACATGTGACCGCCACCACATTTTGGCGTTCCCTTGAAACTGATAACTCACGAACTCAACGCCAAACCGTTCTACTATCCCCATATTGTGTAGTAGCTCATGACAATCAACCAGAAAATCGTAAGCATCCTCAGATTCTGCACCCTTGAAGACTGGAGGTTTCAATTTCAAGAACTTACTGAAAAGTTCATGCTGATCATTTGTCATTATCGGTCCAGTAGTCAGACGTGGAAATGGCCTATTCCCAATGACGCATCCATGCGGGGAGCCATAGTAGCCGCATGTCGTATCTTTAAAACCAGAGGTGTTGGTGCAGAAACCACTGGAGGTGCCTGACCCTGATCGGATAACCCGCTAAGATAAGCAAGTACCTGGTTGATCATCTCTGGGGTAGGTTGGGGTGGCATTTCCTCATTTTGCACTTGCTCATTCTCCCCTTCCTCACCCTCTCTTACTACCTCTTCAGTTGGTGGAGGAGTCACCGCCCTAGCATCAGATGGACTAGGTGCTCGTCCTCTTCCCCTAGAGGACGTCCTCCCACGACCTCTACCACGGCCTCTTGCCGCTGTTCTCCCTCGAGCCACAGCCCCAGTGGCTGGCTCAGACGTTTCTTGTCGTGCCGTTGTTGCTGCTGGTGCGGTCGTTGCTCTAGTTCTAACCATCTGCGAAATAGAGTGAAGATGGTCAGATACCAATTTGTATCACCTAGATACCAATTGGACTCAAGTAGTAGCACGAAAGAAAGGAATGAAAGAATGGAATTTTCCTAAAGTCTTATAGCCTCTCAAAGAAAAGTAAAGGCGTCCTCCTACCGTTCCTTAAGACTCTACTAGACTCGTTCTTGTGTGATGAGACCAACGAACCTAATGCTCTGATACCAAGTTTTGTCACGACCAAAATCAGGGACGCAACTGGCACCCACATTTTACCCTACTATGTGAGCGAACCAACCAATCTAACCTTTAACATTTCAATATAATATCGACAGAAAGTAATGCGGAAGACTTAAAATCATTAATAAAAACCAATTCAATAACTTCTAAATCTCAACATCTATTATTCCCCAAAATCTGGAAGTCATCATCATAAGAACATCTATCCTCAAATTACTAAGATAAAACGTCTAAGAAGCTAAAACAAATACTAGCTAGTCCATGCCAGAAGTTCAAGGCATCAAGACTTGAAGAAGAAGACCCAGTCCAAGCTAGACGCATTAGCTCACCCTGAATTTCCGATGAAGTGAAGACTGGCTAGATCTACTGTTGAGTTGAAGTTGACGGAACGTTTGCTGCATTACACAAATAACAAAGAAGAAAACATAAAGGTAGGGGGTCAGTACAACCACAAGTACTGATTAGATATCATCGGCCAACTCAAAATAGGGAACAGTATATATCCATAATAATGTAAATCAACTACAATACTCAACATGTAGAAATAACAATATTAATTCATCAACAATTTCCGTCAAGTTCACACATGAGGGCTCAAGCCTCAATACCATACTCATTTGGGAATTAAGTTCATTAGATTGAGTATATTCATTATCTTTCAAGATTCATTATCTTTCTTCCTCTTGTGTCGGTACGTGACACTCCGCTCCTCTATTTCTATCCAGGTGCCGGAATGTGGCACTCCGATCCTCATATACTATCCTGGTACCGGAACGTGGCACCCGATCCATATACTATCCTGGTGTCGGAACGTGACATTTCGATCTTCATATTCATTCTATCCTGGTACCGGAACGTGGCACCCGATCCATATTCTATCCTGGTGTCGGAACGTGACACTCCGATCCTCATATTCATTCTATCCTGGTACCGGAACGTGGCACCCGATCCCCTAATTCATCAAGCCTTCTTTTACACTAAGGCATCATCATCAACAAGTGAATTAGGGTTTCTTTCAAGATTTGGGATTCAAAACTTCATCATGCTCATATAATCACATATATATCTATCATATTCATACAAGCTTACAATTAAGCACATAGTAGGGTTTATAATACTATCAACACATAGCATTCACTATTAAGAGTTTACTACAAGTAGCATGAAAACCATAACCTACCTCCACCGAAGACTAGTGATCAAGCAAGAATTTCCAAAGCTTTGTTTTCTCCTCAGCCTCTCGATCGATTCCTCTCTTTCTCTTGGTTCTTTCTGTTTTGTTTTATTCAAACCCTCTTTCCCTTACCCTAATTATCATATAATTAAGAATAAAAGAGGACAATAGAACCCACTAATTAACTTAAGGTTACCTCTTTTAACCCCCAAGTAATTAGACTTATTAATATTAACCCTCAATCTTTATAATTAAGGAAAGAATAGTGCAAAATGACCCTTAAAACGTGTAGAGGAATCCTATTTTGCCTGGGACTTGCGCAACCTGTGACGGGCCGTCGTGCCTGCGACGGTCCGTCACGATGGTCGTCGCAGCCCCACAGAACTTATGTGGACTGCGACGGCCCGTCACCCCTGTGACGGTCCGTCCTGCACCTCCGTCATGACGGTCAGAAACTCGTTTCTTGTACCAAATTCTCAAAAGTTGAAGTGTTTTGCAACGGAAACTCACGACGGTTCATCGTGGATGTGACGGCACGTCCTGCAGGTCCGTCACAATTTACAGAGAGTCGATTTTCAGTACCCAATTTCAGAATTCTAAGTATGCTGAAACGATGCACCCTCGACGGGCCGTCGTGCCTATGACGGTCCGTCGTAGTGCCCGTAGTCTTGGCCAGTTTTTCCAGAAATAAATCTGCTGCTCAAAACGACTAAACAGGTTGTTACAATAAGTGTAATGCTACCGTAGACTGTCAAAACATGGTAGTAAGGTTTTAGTTTCCTAATGAGTTATATCTTGAATGAGAAGGGCGTAGTTTGAATCCAACAGGCCAAATAGTTTCCCATCTTAAAGACAATAAAATGTTATCTAAGGGGTACTTATACTACTTAGTCAGAGTCGATGAATTAGAACATGAAGTTCCTTCCATATACTCTCTGTCCATAGTGCATGAGTTTCAAGATGTATCATGATCTCAATGACATCTATTGGTGGGACGGTATGAAGCGAGATATTTCTATGTTTGTGGAGGAGTGCCAAATTGCCAACAGTTTTAGGTCGAGGCCAATATGAGATCCCTTTACCCTCATTTTTTCAGTTCTTGAGATTCGATATATCCTTCCTAAGTCTGATTTTGCCTACGAAACTCTAAAGTTTAGTGCATTAGTCGGTTTTGATGTTTTAAGTCCATAACTGTGTGTTTTATACTTGCACTACATGAGTTAATATGAGTTCATGGTTGCATTCATGTTGCTGTTTTTGTATAGCGTTGACATGATTTTTGTGTTGCATGAGATGTGATGTGCATTGAGTTTAAGTAAGATAAGGAAGGAAGTTCCTCAATCGCAGATATGAAGCTTCAGATAAGCTTTGAGTGATGTGCATCATCACGAGTAAGTTGTGAAGTAGATACTCATAAAGAATAAAATTTCAAGTATGTGATGTGTCTTTCGAAAATACCCTCTTTGTTTCAAAATGATGTGAAGTGTCATTCTGGAATGAATGTTCCTAGAGGGGATAATGTAACATTCCAGAAAATGTACTTGTCTAGTGAAGAGCCTATTAGGTTATAAGAATATTTACTGGGGTACATAGACATCCCTATGCCCAATATTGACTAATATTTGGCATGTTAAAGAATATTGGCTTAAGGGTGTTAGACAATTTCTATGTATTAACAAGTAACTTAAAATACATTGTGGTTCAAATGACACTATACAAGCTTGTTTAGGAATTGTACCTGCAATAAAGACCCCAAGCTAAAATGCTTAATTCCTTAACTCACATATTAGGTACGAGCCATCAAAGTGTCAAGCCTAGGTACCATACCACATGATCATTTAAAATGATTGTGTAGATTAAGCAGTGCCAAAGGACATAGTGAGGGTCCTAGGACAAGAAATGAGCAGCAACACATGTGCAGCAAATGTGCTAACCGGCCAAGAGACAGCCAACCAAGCCCAACCGAATTCAGTTAGGGCGGTTAGGGGGCAGATGTGCGCACGCGTAAAGTCATGTGGAGCCTAGCTTCCTAACCAAGTCTAGGATTGAACTAACTTACCTAACTATCTAACTAACCTAGGACTTACACAAATTAACAAACTAGTGTGACCAAAATCCTAAGACCTAACCGGTGACACTAACCTAGTAACTAACTCAAGAAACATCCTTGTACCTAACCTAGGATGGTCCGAAGGGATTGATTGTGGTCCTAATGACTTAGGGGTACTTTAGTAATTACCCTAGGTCACTTAATTAACTAAATTAGATACTTAATTAATTAATTAAAGTTAAAGGTCAAAGCTGAAATCCTTACGAAAATTCCAGATTTGGCTAAGTTTAGTGTTCTCGTATTTTTAATCAATTTAGGAAGGGAATTTTTGTAATTATCTCATTGAACATTTTAATTAACTTAATCAGACTAAGTTCAATTAGTCAATACCAGTTACTATGACTTAGACTCAAGTTCAACCACTAGAAAGTCATGACTGAAAGCAGTGAGCAAAACAGAAGAAAAATAGAAAATACTCTCGAGTTCTCTTATGCGATTTCAAGGATACTATTCAAGATTTTTCGTGAAAAGTTCAAGGTGATCTTCGTATATTCAGTTCTACAGTATGGTATGGGTTTCCTCCTTTGGATTCCTTTCCCAAGAGGTTTTTCAAACGTATGAAACGAATGTTCCTCTCCCTAGTTCATCCTTATTTCTGATTCTAGTGAATGTTTAAGGTAAATATCGAGCATGTTGTTGGTATGTGGTTATATTTGATTATTATGTGTAGGTTTATTGGATTTTATAATGTTGAATGAGACCTATAGACTAGATTTCTATGATAAGAGTAATATTTACATGAGATAAAAAATGTTGTAATTCCTCATTGTGTTAGAGAAGATGAAAATTGTTATGAGTTGTTTATGAACTTCAATTTACTTTTATAAATTGTTCATTGAATTGTCCCTATAGTCTAATCAAAGGTTAAAAGTTAGATGGTTAACATTATGAGATAACTACAATGTTTTCATAAAATAATAGACTTGGCTAATGATAATATCATAGTTTGATATATGCTAACAAATTGGCTTACAATGTTATTTCCAAAATATGATATACAATTGGCTAATTACTAAGTTATACCAAATTAAGCATGACCAATGTAACTCAATGAACTCGTAACCAAGGGTATGCCAATAAATGGGAAAAGTCCCAATATTCATAAAGAATCGTATAAGGCTACCAAATGACATGGAGCAAGATAAGGTGAGCAATGACATAACTAAAAGATTATGAATTATGAAATTGACCAAAACGTGGTGTTAAAGAAAGTGAGTGTAATGACCTGTTTAGTCGTTTTGAGCAACAGATTTTATTTCTGGAAAAATTGGCTAAGACGACGGATCCCACGACGGACCATCATAGGCACGACGGACTGTCGAGGGGATCTCATTCCAAAACACTTAGAATTCTGAAATTTGGGTACTGAAATCGACCCTCTAAACTTCGTAACGGAATATCAGGACGGACCGTCGTGGGCACGACGGAATGGAAGGACGGATCGTCCTGGGCACGACGGACCGTCACAGACCCTTTAATGGAATTGAGTCTCTGAACTCTGTGACGGAGCAGCAGGACGGACCGTCGCAGGCACGACGGGCCGTCACAGGCTACGTAATCCCACGCTGGGTCGGATTTCTGTACATATTTTAAGGGGCGTTTTGGGCTATTCCTGCTTTAATTATTAAGTGAGTGGGTTAATGTTAATAGTTTAATTACTTGGGGGTTAAAAGAGATAACCTTGAGTTAATTAGTGGGTTAATTCCTCATCTTTTATACTTAATTATATGTTAATTAAGGTAAAAGAAAGAGGGTTTGAATAAGAAAAATAGAAAGAACAAAGAGGGAGAGAGGATCGAACGAGAAAGAGGAGAAACGAGAAGAAGAACAAAGCTTTGGGAAATTGCTTGCTTGATCAAAATTCTTCGGTGGAGGTAGGTTTTGGTTTTTATGCTATTTGTAGTAAACTCTTAATAGCGAATGATATGTATTGGTAGTGTTGTAAACCCTTCTATATGCTTAATGGTATGCTTGCATAAATGTGATTATATACTTGTGATAAAATAAGCATGATGAAGCTATTGAATCCTAAATCTTGAAAAACCCTAATCTCTTGTAAATGATGATGCCTTGGTATAAGAGAAGTCTTGATGAACTAAAGTAATGAGATTGATAATGCCTTGGTATAAGAGAAGGCTTGATGAACTAAAGTAATGAGATTTATTATGCCTTGGTATAAAAGAAGGATTGATGAGTTGATAGAATGAGATTAGTGGAGCGGGTGTCACGAAACGACACGTAGAATTAGGGGATCGGGTGTCACGAACCGACACGTAGATTTAGGAGAATGGGTGTCATGAACCGACACGTAGAATTAGGGGATCGGGGGTCACGAACCGACACGTTGATTTAGGGGATCAGGTGTCACGAACCGACACGTAGAATTAGGGGATCGGAGTGTCACGTTTCGACACATAGTAGTAGGGGAGCGGAGTGTCACGTACCGACACGAGAGAAATAAAGATAATGAATCTTGAAAGATGTTAATATACTCAACCTAATGAACCTAATTCCCAAATGAGTATGGTATTGAGGCTTGAGTTCTCATGGGTGAACTTGACGATACTTATTAAGGATTATAGTACTTGTTGTTGCTACATGTTGAGTATTGTAGTTGATTTATGATATTATCTGATATATACTGTTTTCTATTTTGAGTTGGCCTATGATACCTACTCAGTACTTGTGTTTTGTACTGACCCCTAGTTATATGTTTCTTTCTTTGTTATATGTGGAGTGCAGTAAACAGATCGTCGTCTTCAACTCAACCGCAACTCTAGCCAGTCTTCATTACCCCGGATTTCAGGGTGAGCTAATGCTTCTAGCTTGGACTGGATCTTCTTCTTCAAGTCTTGATGCCTTGAACTTCCGGCATGGACTAGCTTTTTATTTATTTAGCTTCTTTGAATACTCTTAGTTTAGTAATTTGATCATAGATGTTCTTGTGGTGATGACTTCCAGATTTTGGGGATAATAATAGTTGTTGAGTTTTTAGAAGTATTGAATTGATTTTTATTAATGAGTTTAAGTCTTCTGCATTACTTTCTGTTGATATTATATTGAAATGTTGGGGTTTAGATTGGTTGGTTCGCACACATAGTAGTATAAGTGTGGGTGCCACTCGCGGCTCGGTTTTGGGTCGTGACAGTGAGACAAGTCTAACTTGAAACTAAATATGAATGTTAAAGATACTCACATAAGAGGGTGTTAGAAATCATGATACAAGTCTCATTAACACCATGACGATAATGTAAGGTTTCAGTTCACATTCATCAAGTAAAGAAAGGGATGATAAGTCATCCATTGAGTTAATCATACCTCATATTAGAACAAGCGTCCATAATGTATGAGTCAACTCTAAAAGTTATAAAATATAAGAAATTGAGAAAAGCACTGATAGACTAGAAATGAGCTTGTGAAAGCACATGTAAGACTCATGAGATGAGGCTACAACCAAGGTGGAGAATAGTATCCAAAATCTCCTTGTCCTCAAACTATGTTGCCAGCATAGGAAATAGACGGTGGATTCCACCTATGAGAGCTAGGTAGCATTCAGTTTCACATTGGCCGGTGAACCACCCCTTTTCATTATGGGGCAGACACTGGATTTCATGTTTAGCTAACATGATCTATGTAGGTTAAATGCTAACGAAATTATTCGGTTTCTTTTTAGCAGTGGACCACCTCTTTTCGGTGTGGGTAAGACACTGGACTTGGTTTCACTTTAGTCGGTGAACCATTCCTTTTCAGTATGGGAAGACACTGGATTTCATGTTAACTTTCATGATCTAGGTTCACTTTGACCGGTGAACCACCCCTTTTCAGTGTGGGGTAGACACTTGGATTTCATGTTAGCTGACATGATCCTAATACAAAAGATTTGTTTAAGAAAGTAAGAAAGAATGAAGAAGAAATGTAAGTTCAAAGTGAACAACGAAAGCAAGAACTTCAAAATATCAATCATCAGCATTTGATAAGAATGAAGTTTTACCAAGTTATGGGATCAACAATAAAGATTAGCTTATAATGACTTCTTATATAATGCAAATGATCAAATAATAGGCATAACCAATAAAGATTGGCTTACAAGGACTTCATGCCCAATTATAGTAGAATAATTTCCTTAGTCTCTTGGATTACTTACTTGATTCATTGTGGGTATGGGATTAAAATGAATCATTGCACTTGTAAGTAAGACATGAGATTAAAGTATTTCATTGAACTACAAAAAAAATAACAAAGGACTGGAAAGAGAGCTCTCGGCCTAAGACGGAGAAAATATTTTATAAATTTTCGTTGGCGTTGTTCTAAAATTATATTCATGATTCAAAAGTCTTATTTTCATATAGAAAATGTGTCGTGTGATTTAAATTCATGAAAACATGTTATATTCATAGCATAAATCACAATTAACGAATTAGAAAAGTATAGTGACTTCACCTTTCAGAAATGACATGTTGTCATAGGAAGAACTTTCCTTGATCATGCATAGTCCTTATGTGTTTATGTGCATACACCCATACTTAGTAAAAGTGTGTACTAAACCCTATACTAATAATATTTTTATAGGTGCAGGTTCTTGAAGAGGATTTAAGATTCGTTGAAGCGGTTCGGACTAGTATCTCTAGACATTTAGTAGGTCCTCTTGAGTTCTAGGATGCTACGTTTGCTTTCTAGATTTAGTAGATTAGACATATCTAGTGGATGTTGTCCCTAGAGTTTCCTTTCAAACAGGTTTTCAAAGCTTTGTATTAAGGTCGTTTGGCAAAACTAAGATTATATTATGAATTCATTATTTCAATTGTTTAATGTATTATAGATGGTTGTTTAGTTCGAGTCATAGTATATTACTCTTATGCAGTAATTATATGAAGTTTATGTATACTCCATTATGTTTTAAAAAGATTTATATTTTCTGCAAATTTAACTGTATGATTGTGATGAAAGCTAAGAAGAGGCTTGTCTGCAACCTCTGAGAGGTTACGACGCCCGCCTCTTTTGTGGTCTAGATTCAGGGTGTGACACATGTCTACTTGTCAAAGACAAAGGTAGCATCCCATACTACTACCGAAGCTAAGTAACTCTCTTTGGTCATTCTTGATAATTATCCACTTTCATAATTAAGACCTAAATTATTCATGACATAAGAGCACTATACACCTAGGTCACCTCAAGGATCACTTATACAATGCATATGGGGCATCCCATTCGACCACACACACTAAGCATATATTGAAGTCACCGTATTCACAGTCATCAACTATAGATGTCACTAATAGACCTACTTAATATTGAGAAGGAACTATCATCCTATGTCATTCATATAACGGAAAGCAACTATAGAAACTCTCTTAGCTAGGCATACATCATATAAGAGGTCATTTCATAAATAGCTTTAAGTCATAGCTATGCCATGTATGAAGGACATCTCATACTACCATTCATACTAAATAGTTCTTTAGGCTAACCTAATCCAAGTTAACTTGTCTTTCATGTCTATTAAGTTTAACATTCTAACATAGTAGACCTACTACTACACAAAACATTATAATATAAAATCCAAGTTAACAAAAGAAGGATATCAGAATACCAATCTAGCCACCATTTATGTAGATGCAAGCTATCCATAGGGGAGCCTAAGTCCTCAACCCTAAACTATTCTTAGAAGACTTTAACATCTCAATCCTAAGCTACCATGAAGTGGTATTGGCCTAACCAAATTAATCTTCCATGGAGGCACTCTAGTCCTACTACTCTAAGCTAGAAGAGTTTTGATCCTCCAATATAGGCTACCTTTCCTATAATAATGCAATATAAAATGACAAGCTTTCTATCAATGTAATATCAAGCTAACCATGGGAGTGGCTAATTCCTCCAACCCAAGCTTCCATAAGATCTACCATCCCAATATAAATGATTCAACTATCTATGAAGGAGTCATAAAACTTAACTTCAAGCTATTCTATCTTGGTCTTATCTTACCAAGTTAACTACACCAGAAGTGATCATAACATAAAACTTCAAGATTTCTAGTCTATTATGCTTTGATTCGTTTTAGGTTCTTAGGTCAACCTAGAATCCATCTATGTGAGGGAACTTATTTCTCCTAACACAAGACTCAATCAACATCTCTCCTTATTGACTTTACCCCCCAAAGTCCTAACAATATTATCTACATGCCCTATTTATTTACTAACTTTATTCTACCATGATCCATGTCTAACTTTGTAATGACCCGAGAGCACCCCAAGTCATCCCACGGCATACTTAAACTCTCGGAGGTCTTATACAAGCCCTTAGACATCATTTCTTGCATATAAATGAGAAGTAGTGTAGAATTAAAACTTTTCACAACAATAGTACAAATCTTTGTAGAATATAAGAAAGAACTAAGGCCTCATTTGTTTGCACTTAATGGAGGTGTGAATCTTAATCACTCAGATTCTGCCTATTAAGTACGTTTTTTTTAGGTGTGAATCAAAATCATTCAGTTTCATCCCATTAAGTTCATTTGTTTTCAATTTTAAAAAGCCTCTTAATGAGTCTGAAGAGATATGAATAACGGATTTGAAGGTGACACTTAACAACATTCAAACTCATTTAATAAGTTATCAAATTATAAATTATCACTTCTCTTTTTTTATCTCACAAAGAAAAATTTCTTTTTCTCTTTTCTCAATAAAACACAATTATTTCCGTCTTGATTTTGTATGTTTTTAAAAGTCTTTCAAGTATTTTTTCTATATTAATAAATTTTTTATTTTTACCTGTGTCAAAAATACTGGTTGCAATAATATTTTCGGTGTATTATTATTTGTCACGATTTTTGAATGAATAAATAGTACTCCAAATCACGATTATTAAAACTTCTGTTAAAAAACAAAAGCTATATATTTTGTTGAAATGAAATTTTTATAAATATAATGTTCAATTTTACATGCACATTCAGATATTGAAAACAAACAATATCAACTATTTAGTATTAAGATTTAGAGACCAAATCTTAATATGCAGATGTGTATTCAGATCAAAACACATCGATATTAATGCAGATCTTAATATTCAGATGTGTATTGAGATTCAGACCTCTTAATATTAATGGAAACAAATGAGGCCTAAGTCTCGACATGGACATCTTAGTAATTCAAATCAATATTCCACATATAATACATATTTAAGTAATTCATAAGATACAACCATAATCATTTAGAATACACATAAGCATGTAAACCTCCTACCAAGAATTATCCTAAGACCCATCTAAGTAATACATGAAGATACCGCCAATACAACCGCTTTACACCCACCTAAGTTTTCTCAAGACTTCCCAAAGTAAGATTATTACCTTTTTATCGTTTATACTCTCCACCTAAGTTACTCTAAGACTCACCTAAGTAAGACATGAAGAGACTGCCTATATACCCTCTTAAAGCCTACTAAAGCAATCCTCAAAGATATCCTAGATAAGAACTTTTCTATTCAACATGCATTAACTAAGTCAACATTGACCATTAGGAAATTTAAGAAGCTTCCAAACAATTAGAAGACTTTGATTAATGTTCTTAAAAAGACCTAGGCAACTCATCCTAGCACCTTCAAGGCATAGTTTTACAATGTATAGATAGAGTCCCATTCCCCTACCTGCACGTTGTACAACCTATCCAATACTAGAGTATACATTTCATATGATGAGATTATCCATTAACCGACATAGACCATACTAGCTTGTTATGGAATCTGGTGTCATAAGACCTCACATCGTTGAAGGTGTTCTAATTGAAAAAGGTAGAGCTAAGACTCATCCCTTGTTTGCACATAGTTAAGGGATATCAAGGGCTTTTTTGTACTATAGTATCATTCTCAAGTAGAGCTACTCCAAAAGTATATCCTCATGGTGTTTTGCCTTTATTCTCATAGAGTAATTTATTCCCTAGGTGAAATAGATTACTAAGTTCTACAAAATCATAATACTCTTTTCATGGATAACTCATTAACCTTTATATATTCAAGTTCCATATAAGTCTTCTATAGAAGAGCAAATCCTTTAGATCTACCAATCCTAGACATCATTCTTTCATTCATTCATACACATACATGACAAGGATACCTAAGCCTACCAATTAAAGAGATCACATTAACATAACTTTCATGTATCAATTAGAGGGACCTAAGTCTACCATTGAAGAAACAACATCATCATACCATCATATAGAGGGATCATACTCCTACCTCACAGATGTAAATATACCAAATAATACTTCACATTGTACATCAATACAAGCTCTAAAATGATACTATAATTCACATAATAATGCCGACAAAGCCATGTTCACAACATGTATAACACATAAGCACCGCCACACTTAGTGGACCATACCAATCAATTACAATTCAATATAAATTCTATGTCAAACAATGAAATTAGGTCAACTGAACACCTTCACATAGACATCATCACCATTCCTTATCCTTTCAAATCAATTCACACAATAAGAGATTCTTACCTATGGTAATATACATAAGACTAAGCGAACAATCCATCCATATCATTGATCAAATAATTCTCAATATCAATATCAACGTTATAAAGCAAGATATAACAATTCAAATATGGATAAATACATAATTAAATAGCCCAATACAATCTACACATGAATTCAGTAAGATCAAGTCATAATCAATTCACCCACTTTAGAGCCAAAATTAAAAATTCAAGGAATATATTGGTTCATGGAATTGTTGATCTTTAAACCACCAATTAAAATCAGTTACTTCATAAAACATTGATATAAAGCTTTTCATGCAAGAACCCATGCTTAAAATTCAAAATAGGATTTTTATGTTTTTGAACATCTTAGAAAATCCTTTTGAATTGGATCCTTGAATAAAAGAAAAATCAAGTATGAAATAACCATAAATAAATTGAATAAATACAACAAAATTTATGGAGAAATCAATGAAGAACTCCAATCCTAGCTCTAACCTTACTCCTAGCTTCAGTGGAGTCTATAAAGAACTTCGTTTGATCTAGGGATTCTGATTTTGAATAGTGAGGTCTTAGTCTAGGGTTTATAATCTTAAATAAATTGATATACTATAAAATACCCAAAAGAAATTCATAGTACCTTCTTAGGACCCTAGGTGAATTTTCAAAAACACCCCTACCTTGGTTGAGACACTTGCATAAAGTTGCAGGTGTCAACCGATGGTTGCCATCAACTGGCCTTCGTTTAATCGATGTGGAATCCTACTAGTAGATTGGGAAAGAAATTTAAATTGGGTCTAATATCCCACCACTAAGTGTGGAGCCACTTCCCCAATTGTCAAGGCGTCATTCAAACCGAGGGGCGTCGTTTGGTGGTCGTAGTTTGGAATGCTTTTGACAGTCTCTTGCCAAGGTTTAGGTCCTTCTCAAAGACCCTTAGGGTGGTCCTTGGGGAGACGCACCCAGAAGTTTCGACCCCAAACATGTTCATCTAGGTTCTAGAGCCCTCTCCTATCAATTTAGATACCAAACAATATATAAAACATGCAAAGTCACACTAGCACACACAACATCTAGTTCCCAAACGTCTTGGATGTTCTTTGACAGTTGACTCCCAAAATCTAGAACGTACTTATTATGATTGTATTAATCATGTTAAGACCTTATTGACTCATAACAGACATGATATTCTCTAGCTTAACCTAATTAATTTTGAGGGTTGTAATAAAATTACAAGCTATTCAATCACCTTGATCATTAGAAGGAAATTCTAGTCATACTATATGATATAGGTTCAATTCTAACTTTAAAAGTCAAGATACTTATTATTCGAGACAATTGAATTAAGAAGACCAATTTAGAACCTTCAACCTTGCCTCTAATGGCCTAAATCCACCATGATCACCTTCATACACTTAGATTAGGGTTCATCGGGTAATTCACATAAATAAATCATATAATAATCATATAAACATAATCTAACAAAATTGAATAATATCCACTACTTTGGAATCACAATCAAGCCTTTCTCACAACGTAATCATAACCCTAGCTATATTGGGGTATTTCTGATTCACAATTGAGTGAATATATGGGGATCCATGTATTGAAGTATCCATGGATGAAGGAGCTGCACATACTTTCAATAACAGCCTAAACCAAGCTTGAAACCTTCGTGAATTTGACCTAGTTGCTGCCTCCCTTCTTCTCTTTTTCTTTTTCTTCAATTCTACAGAGATTATTTTGGAGAGAGTTTTGGGGGACTTTAGGTATATTAGTTAGAATGGTTAGTTTAAGATTTGTTTACGCTTATATAGGTGGCTAAATAACTTATTAATGACCCACGTTAAACCCTAACCAATAACTAACCCCACCCCTAACTCCTAACCTATAACTAAATACTGAAAAAATGGGCAGACTTACGAAGGGTGAACCTACAAACCATAGGTCCATTACTGGCCATAGGCGGCCTCCATTGACAATGCTTTACTATTTCAGGCATAACCTTTTATTTCGAGATCAGAATGAGGCAAACTCAGCGGCATTGGAAAGAGGACTCATTTATATTTACATGGATAGGTAATGGCGCACCTAATTAGTTTTTTGCTATTAGATATGACCATTTGAAGTTGACCCTCATTTAAATAAATATCTTATAACTTGGCATAACCTACGACCACCCACCTATGGACAATAGGATTGTTCACGCCGCGTATTTCATAGCATCGATTGGGTCATAAAGGGGTGTTGGGGAGGCTTTGGTGAGGTGAAAAATTCTAAACTCACGAAGCCAATCCACATCTCCATGGTTCAATTTATGTTCCGTCAATTGCCTTCGTAGGCTATTCTGTTTTTTTAACAGTTGTTGGCCAAAGGTTGGGTCCTTCTCAAGGACCCTTAGAATAGTCTTTATGGATTCGTATTCAGATTTGTGGACCCTAATAATGTTCATCTAGGTGTAGGAATCCCTGGCACTCAATTTCACCTTCATACTACACTCCAAAACTCAACCACAAGACCCTACTACAAACTAGTTAAACTAAACTAGTTTGTGGGTGTCATGGTCGTTTCTTGACGTTTTACTTCTAAAATTAACAAACTAGTTTAATTGCATTATACAAGGTCTAAAAACATTATTTTAACCCTTATTAAGTTATTATGCCTCATGTTGGGCTCTAGCTTAGGTTATATGATTTCCAAGGTGTTTCAATTGTCTTTTACCTTATAGATCATCATAACTAGTGTAGTCAATATCATGCATAACAATTTAGACCAACATCTTGTATATAAAGTGAAACCAACATCATGCATCTCCTTCATAATATATATAGATAAAGAACCCACCCTACTATTCCCCCCTCAAGGTCCACTTGTGCAATGTATAAGTAAAGTCACATACCATTACTTTCACTAGTAATACCTTCTAAGTAGTCGTAGTTAGTGTTCATCTTATTAATTTTATTCATTCATTTTAACACTTGGGAAACTATTCCATAACCGACATAGACTATGTGAGCTAACATGGGATCCGCTGTCATCCCTTCTGACCAAAAATATGGTGTCCTACTGTCCAAGGTAGGGCATATACATTCATATAGCATCTAGTTGGATCTACTAGCTATGGTTCGTATGGGGGAACATAGTTAAGGAACTAGGAGGATGTTACTAGAAACTCTTTTCATGTTAATTAGAATGGTAGTTTCCACCTCATGAGGAATCGGGTGAACCTACCTTCTTTTTGGTAAGGGACACCTCTCATTGTCTAGTTCGCTCGGTGCTAAGCTAAATTCCCCTTTTTGAAATGTCTTTAAGTCTTCAGTAACATTAATTCATAAGATAGGTCTTAGTAGTTTAAACCCTAATATAACATGTTCATAGCTCATAGATGTTAGGATGAGAAATCCCTTTTTATCATAAACATAACATCATGTGAGAACATTACATCATATCATAGTAATAAGGCGTACGTGGGAATTACCTTCAAACCCTAATAATAGCACACCTATCATCATCTCACAACCAAATTATTCATAGAATGAAGTAAATTCATAATTTCATCATTCATACTTCAATAAATCAACATTGCCAACGATAAACCAATAATATTACTATTGAATGTTCATGATCTTAAAAATTATATCAATGGCCTCCAAGAAACCTTTTGACGACTTCATCACAAATAAATGATATCTACCCATCAAATCAATTATCATCATTATCATACAATAGTCAATTATACAAGAACATACTCAATTACATCACCTCTAATTATTTATCAACACAATTTTAAGGGTTAGGAGAAGAAAAGAGGGACAATCATGGGTCTTTAAGAATTCGGTAAAAACTCTAAGGTAATACATCAATTATGCATAAAAAATCTTAGTCCATAATTATTGATCAAATCTAGAACAAATAAGTCAAGTTTAAAGGTTACCCACGAAAATGAGTAAAATCTAGAAATTTGGAAGAACATTGAAAGTCAATTTGAAGTAACCTCTTGGTGAAAGGAGTCCCAAGAGTGAATAGTTCCATACCTTGGCAACCCTTAAGAATTAATGGATAAAATTTTTTATGAGCCCTACTTGAAGCTTTGACCTTCTTCTTAAATGGAGTCTTTGTGTAGAGAAAGAATTTTAGAGAGAGGTGAGAGCAATTGGGTTTTCAATATAGGGATTTAATTTTTTGTGGGAATGGGTGTAAAATGACATAAAAAAAAATCAATAATACCCAAAAAAGCCCTCACTTGTTTGGACCTTATCTTAGAAGTCCAACTTGACTCCCGATTTCTTCTAAAGTTGAAGGTGGGTCCGCAACGCGCCACCATACTTATTTTTTTTTTTCAAAATACTTTTTTGAGACAAAAGACCTCTTGTCAGCTCCACAACGTGGAGCTGCAATTTTCAGTAATTGGCATCAGGCGCGTGACACGTTACCAACCTCAAGTTCCGTTTGTCGGATTTCTTTTTCTTTTTTCATAATAAACTCTCCATACATCCACGACTCTTTCCCAAACACTTATGACTGTAATAACCGCTTTTTAGGTCATAATTCATTAGGTTAGGCTCTAAATTAGATCATAGAATTTCTGGGTATTAAAAATAAGGATGGACAGGTTGAAGCAATGCTCATATTACTACTCGAATAAGCTACTGGATAGGACAAGTTGCTAGAAGAGTTGAGAAAAAGTCTTGCTCACATTTGAATGTTACTCCTTGCTCATCCATCTATTGAATTCCCAAATGTACCAAGTGATATCTTCTATCTATTCGAATTTATGCACCGGATGTCCTTTTGAAGCTTGGGACAACCCCACTAATGAGGGATAAAAGATAACTTACATTGTGCGACGACGTTAAATAAGGTGCTTCTTTGGAGGAAACCCAAGGTCGTAAATTCCTAGGTTTTTGCTTTTATAAATGATTGAGTGATGGTATTTCAAGTTTATGTGAAGGAGTTGTAGGATAATGAAGATTGGCGAGGAGAAGTCCATTTCATGACTTGCCAAGTAGGTTGGTGAGCTCAATTTGTTATGTGCTTTGGCTAAAATGCTTGTGCAATGCTATGCATGTAAAACTCAGCGAACACAAAAAAGTGTCTCGACATATCGCTAACATGGTTGGCTATCACGACTCAATCCATCGACCAAATCTCTAAGAATTTTAAAATTAAACAGAAATGGCAAGTGCGACTAACATCACTTAATAAACATCAAATGAACAACATATATGGCCAACAATGGCACTTCTTCATTCCTTCTACCTCTCAAACTCCATAACTTCGCAACAGGGTAGTATTTGCATTTTCTCTCCTTCAACTAGTGTTTTAGTCTCGAATTAGCATTTAGAACTTGGATTTTATTGTGGCCTAGCATTATACTTGTGTTTTCTTCAGTAAAAAAGGTTAGCTTCTAAAAATCCCAAGTTTAATTTTGAAAAGTTTTCCTTCATATGCAGTACTTATATCTATTAATGCACTTTAGACCTCTCTGATACTAGTAGATTGTTCAAATACTATTTCTATTTTATCAAATGGGGCCTATATCTTAAATGTTTAAGATCCCTTTCTCACCATGCTTAGCCTGGTCCAAGATGTGTTGATTTGTGCCTAATTAGTTCTTAACATGAGTGGGTGTTATGGTTCTAGGTCAAAGTTGTTTTAGGTGTTTATGAGAATGATTTTATAGAATGGGTTGAAATTCTGGAAAGTTGGGTCATTCAACGAGCTGGGTCGAGCTTGCTGAATATGTCAACGTTTTTCTTGTTTACCTTTGATTGGCCTTCATTTAATGTCTTATGTTTTGTGGGTGTTGTACCTTTATGCGGATATATTCATGAGCATCGACAACTGTCGGTGATATGGCGATAGCAACTTTGATCACATTTTACATGCCCCATTTATCATACTAGTTCTCACTCAAAGTGGTCTGCATTTGCCGAAAGGAACATCTTATCGTCGACCTACCATAAACCTTGAGCTGAACCTCTTGACGAGATTGACCCAGCTCGTTGGTGAGTCGATAAATTCGACTCATTTAGGTCTTTACTTAATAGACCAAATTACTCCCCATGGATTGGTATCGTGAGTTGACACTTCGTATCCTAACCAAACCCCTTGAGCCACCCCTCTCTAATTTAAACCATGATTGACTACTACATCATGTGGGTCAAACAACTTCCTGTATATGGGGACTCGTGGATGGAGCTTAGGTAGACAATCTTAAAAAGGGTACAAATGGTTATTATTAGTTATATTTTGTATATGTAACTATTTTTATGTATTTAAAAGTTCTTTTAATTAACAACTCACAATTCAAAATCAAAACCCGACGTCCCTCTCAACAAATTCTCTCCCTAAAACTTCATTAGAAAACAAGGAAGAAACTCAAGATAGGGGTTCAAGATTCATCCTTTTCACTCCAATTTCGTGGGATAAACATCAATTAAGGTATGGTGATATTTTTTAATTGCATAATTTCTTCATGAAACCCTTCATAACTCTTATTTCGAAATTTATATTTTGACTAAAATCTATGGTTTCTATTCTAGGCATGGGTTCATCCTTAAAACGTTTTCATTATCTTAATTGACTTATATTATGGATGAATTTATGGTTAAGGATGATTTCTATAGTAAAAATCCCCATGAACCCAATTTCATGAATGTTGGTGAATGTATTAATGCAAGATGATTCCTATGAAATGTATCGATGATTATTTAGTTTTCGAATCTTGTTTTACTCATGCCTATTATTGTAGCTTTAGGTTTAATTGTGATACTTAATTCATGACCGTTAAAGGGGTAAACTTCTAGGGTTATGTACATATTGAGGAATATTGTCTATGAACTTGGGATTTAGTTGAAAGGTAAAGTTTCAATGACAATGGTGCAAAGTGAGGTATCGGTGAATGGTATTTCATCCCTTATCCCTACAGATGATGTTGCATGAATTTTCTATAAGGATGTTAATGTATTGTTTTTATTAAAAGTATAATTCTCATGAATACACTTTTGATGATAATGTGAAAGTTCTACTTAGATAGTAATGTCGATTCTAGGTTAAAAGTGCATTCTCACCTTAATGAATCTATGAGATACTTATTGAATCTTATTAAATGTATGGTGGAACAATACTTCAGACATGTAGATACAATTGAAAGACTAATTATATTATTTAGGGAAATATTATTATGCACAGAGTGGATATGGTAAATGAGAAAAAGACTTTTTCGGCAATGCAAGAGGTTGTGTAATCTTGGTTAACTCATAGGACGGGAGATTTAATGGTTATACTAGAGCAAGGGTTTCTAGAGGCAATCTCCCTATCCCATAACTATGTGCAAACATAGGACATAGCTAGTGGATCAACCTTAGGCAAGTAGAACGCTTTCTTTTGGTGTGGGGTTATAAACACCAGATTCCATATAGCTCACATAGCCTATGTCGGTTATGGTAATTTTTCCCTTGATAATGAGATAAAAAATGAAGCATAAACTACACTATCATTTTTTAGTAAGTTTGCTTAGTAGGAATGGGAGTATGGGACTTCACTTCTACATTTCACTAGTAGACTTGGAAGGATGTTATATATGGTTCTTTTAGATTATATTGACACATAAATGAATGCATGTATATTTAATGGATAGTTGCTATGGATGACTTGTCCTTATATTTAAATGTTACTCATGAATAAATTTTTACTTATGACGATTGAATGTGATGAGATCGAAAGGTAATATGTGTGACTAAGGTAGTCCCAAAGCGGTTCTTAGTAAGGTTAATATTATGGGATGCCAACCATACATTGCACTAGTGAACCTTAGGGGTTTCTAAGATGATATGTTTACTATGATATGAGTATAATTATGATCTTGGCTTATATCTTATGTTGATGTTGCTAATTGGATTCCAAAACCTTGTAAATGTATATGTTTGACAAAATGTCTTTTTTGCATATTTTAAGATTTTTATGCATATTTCCATAATTAGTACAGATTATTTTTTTACCCGTTTCCCTCTTACAGTGAGTGTAGGTTATTTCTATATGACTTTCACTCTCACCTTTGAAGAAGAATTAGATTTCTATTCTCCAAGTATGGTGAGTCCTCAACTTTGAGGACGAGATATCTTAATTCTAGTTTCTCTTGTGCTTCGTAAATTGAGAACTTTTGATTTTGTAATGGGCTAAGTCCATAAAATTGTATTTTTATGCTTAAATGGTGTATGAGAAAAAGTCTAGATTATATGATTTTTCTTTTACGAAAATGAAGCTTTGTAATTCCATTATATTTTTTTAATTTTTCTGCAATATTTCTACGTTCTTATGTTATGGGGATGCTGGGGATTGTATGAGACCCGTTTGGGGTCGACTATACCATTTAACTTCTAGGGGGTACTCCTGGGTCGTGATATATATAGTGCATTGATGTCATTCCACCTGCATCTTAAAATTATAGGCACTGTGGATCATCAATAGAAACTTCGTCTAGATCACTTTGTGCCATGCCCCGAGCTATCCTCGAGATGTGGACAGGGGAGCTAGGACCACAACTGATACCAAGATAAACCTACTAGCATGATCATCAGCATACTAAAGATAATAAAATGATGAGGAAGATAAATCATAATTAAACTGAAATTATGGGGAATGCCCATATGATATAACTAAAATATTTGAAACTAATGAGTTTAATACAAAGGACATATTAACGCAATAGTAAGATGAAACTAACTATGACCGGAAGTAGCCTCTAACTGATTAGAAATACTGGGGTAAGACCCAACCAAGTTGAAAAAAAATTGAAACTAAAGGACTAAAATACTGAAATAAACTCGTGACTATTGTCCTCGAAGAATGAGTACTCACAACTGATTCTGCTGAACAAGAGATCGGGAATCGATCTTAGCGTGATCTGCATGCTGAGAACCTGAAGCTATATATGAAAAAGACGTAGCACACGTATGTGTCAGAAGTTCGAAGTTACTCAGCATGTAGGATAGAGTAAAGTTGAAATAATACATAACAAAACAAGTATAAAATCAATAATATTCTGAATAAGATATATTGAATTCTGAGCTAGTTGGATGCAATAACCAAATGTATAACATGTTGAGACTGAATACTAACTGAACTGTAAATATGGTCAATGCAATAGAGTCTGTAAAAACTGTGGGAGCTACTAATAACTAATAATAAAGCCACATGAGCTTACTGTGGATTCTGATGTATACGCTCCATCAAAAGGACCCAATATACCCTGCCAGAGATATAAATGCATATTGGCGTGATGAATACACTGATGCCCATAGGGTGGACTTACAACCTACTTAGCTAGTAGTTCTTTGACTATTTTGACTGGCTAAACCCTAGTCCAACTCGGTATTATGCTACTCCCAATGAATTAGGTGATTAACATATTATGGCTGAATTTCTGTAAATACATGATAGCTCAAAACTAAAATTGAAAAATGAAAATGCAACAATTAATCTAATAATGATGCATTAATAACTTAGGCATGTATAACTAAATAATTGAAATATGTAATCTAACATGTGTAATGCAAGAACTAAAGAAATACATAGCTAGAGTTCTAAAATTTATGTGATAATCTAGGTAATAACATGGTAATCTGATTGTGATCATATAACTAACTAATTCATGATATTTTGTTGAAGTTATAGAAATTTTACTGAAAACTAGAGACCCAATGGGTGAAAGGAACTAACTAGTGAAATCACACATAATTGGTGATGAGTTGCACAGAGAAATCTTTAGATTTTGGGGAATAAATTGATGGAACCTTGTTGTGCTGTTCAACTAGGGTTCTTGTCCTTTTTATGTTCTCTTTCGTCTAATGTTCGAAGTTTTGATTAATGATTTGACATAAGTAAGTTTTATTATGTTTATAGGATTAAATGACTAAAATCTCATGATATTGTGTCAAAACGGCGTATCTTAGGGGTCCAAATAAGTAGGTAAAGACCAAAGGACCCCTGAGTTAATTGTTGTTGAAGCAATGAACCACCTGAGTGATGGGTCGTCGTTCAATCAATGTTCTGTCATTTGGGTTTCCTAGAGAGGCCTTCACTAAAATGGGCATAACTTTTTACTCGGAGATCGGATTTTAGAAACCCTAGAAAGATAATTCAATTATCTATTATATCATAGGTCTTAGGACACCTAATTCTGTTTGTTCTAAAAGTTATGACAATTTGAAGTTGACCCAACATAATTTTTCCCCTAACTGTTTCCTAACCTTCACTATGGTCATACCTACCGACTGTATATCGAATGATGGTCTGTGCATGTCATTCGTCGTTTGTTTAACAAGAGTCTCATTCCATGGACACCATCGACAAATTATGATCTGACTTATGGACCGTCGGTCTTTCCATGGGTTAAGACTTCATCGATTTTCAGAGTTGAATTTTGGGAGGTGTTGAAGATGTCAACTACGGACCTACAGTATGGGTTGTAGATTAGACTACGGTCCATAAATGATGAGCGTTGATTACACTTGCAATTTTTTGGAAAAGTCAATTTCAGGCCCATTTTGGATATGGGGTGTTACATTATCTCCCTCTTGGGAACATTCCTTCTCAAATGATGAAAAAACTAGATGAAATAGAGGGAGAGAGGTGCAATCTCTACATCTAAAATAGAGGGACAGAGGTGCAATCCCTACTACTAAACATTGAGAACTGAGTTTCTGACGGAATTGAGTTCCAAGGACAAACAAAAATGCAGAACATGCAAGTACAAACTGAGGGGGAAATGATTCTAAGGCTGAATTCACGCAAGAATGGCTGAAAAATAGAAAATTAATGAGTACATCAGGTTGGAGTGGAATCGTAACGAAAGAGTTGAGGATACTTGGCTTTCATGGCTGCTTTTTCTTCCCAAGTAGCTCCCTCTGCGGAATGAATCATCCACAAAACTTTGAATGATGCTACTTATTTGTTCTTCAATCTTATAACCAGACGGTAAAGAATCTCAACTTGTACATCCTCATAACAAAGTCTATCTTTCATAGCCACACTCTCCAATGGCACTACGGAGGCTGGATTACCCACATACTTCTTTCAAGGTGAGATGTGGAAGATCTGATGCACCATTGCTTATTCTGCTAGCAACTCTAACACATATTCACATTTCCAACCTTTTTCCAGATCTTGTAAGGGCCTACATATGTAGTACTAAACTTCCCTTCCAACCAAACCTCATCAAACGCTTCATTAATGACAGTTTCAAAAAACCCAATCATCAACTTGGAACTTTAGTTCCCTTCTTCTTACATCAGTAAAAGGTTTTTGACGACTTTTGGTTGGCTTAGCTCTATCTATAATGAGTTTCACTTTCTCCATATCATAAAGTACTGAATCTGGTCCAATCAAAGCTGCTTCACCTACTGCAAACCAACCAATAGGAGATCTACATTTATGCACTTACACTGTCTCGTTAGAGCGCATATGGATGGTGGAATGGTAGCTATTGTTGCTGGAGCACTCAATAAGAGGAAGGTGATCATCCTAACTACCCTTGAAATCAATCACAAAAGCTCTAAACTATCCTATAGGGTTTTAATGGTACTCTCTACGTGTCCAAGTGTCTACGGATGAAATGTTGTGCTAAGGTTAACTTGAGTACCAAGACCCTTCATAAATGACATCCTGAAATCAGAGGTAAACGAGGGACTCTATCTGAGATGATAGACAAAGGAATCCCATGAAACCTCACAATTTCATTAATATAAAACTTGGCATAATCCTCCGCCAAGTATTTAGACTTGACCGCCAAAATGCGAGATTACTTAATCATCCTATCAACTATCACCCAAATATAGTGATGTTTTCAGCGAGTACGAGGTAACTTTTTGATAAAATCCATGTTAATCACATCCTACTTCCAAGTAGGATTCTCGATATCTTGAGTCATACCTTCTGGTTTCTGATGTTCTACCTTGACTTGATGGCAATTGGGGACCTGAATCACAAAATATTCTATATCCCTCTTCATGTCATTCTATCAATAAACTTCCCGCAGATCGCGATAAATCTTAGTGGAACCTGGATGAATAGAATATCTAGAGTTATGGGCTTCTACAAGAATATGTTGTCTAAACTCACTCACATCAGGAATACACAATCTACCCTAGTAGAGAAGAACACCATCTCCCGCTTTGGAGAAAACCTCCACTATCTGATTGCGGACTGTACCCTTAAGTTCAATAAATATTTGATCATTGTCTTTGTTTTCCATAACATCCACCACCAAAAAAGATTCTGCCCCATCCTGCACTATTACACCACTGTCTAATATACTTATAATGAGAACTCCCAACCAATCAAGCCTATGAACATCCTTCACTGGTTCCTTCCTTTCTTCCTCAACATGGGCTACACTACCCATAGATAATCTACTAAGAGCATTTGCTATAACATTCTCCTTACCAGGATGGTAATGTACACTCTTATAATTATCCTTAAGGAACTCAAGCCATCTCCTCTGATGAAGATTCAATTCTTTTTAGGTGAACACATACTGAAGGGTCCTATGGTCATAGAACAGATCTACATGAACACCGTACAAGTAGTGTCTATAAATCTTGAGTGCAAACACCACTACTGGAAGCACAAGGCCATGAGTTGGATAGTTCTTCTATGAACCTTAAGTTGTCTAGAAGCATAAGCTATAACTTTATCTCCTTGAATCAACAAAGCAACTTAGGCAAACTCCGGATGCATCACAATAGATCACATAACCATTTTAACCCTCTCGTAGAGTCAAGATAGGAACAATAGTCAATCTAGTTTTCAATTCTGCAAAGGTTTTCTCACAATTATCTAACCATTGAAACTTGATCATCTACTGAGTTAACCTACTCAATGGTGATGATATGGATTAAAATACATACACAAAATATTTCTAATAACCCGTTAGACTTAAGAAACTTTTGATATTAATAGTAGAGGTAGGTCTGCGCCAATATTTCACAGCTTCTATCTTCTACAAATCCACTCAGATCCTCTAGCAATATACAATGTGACAAAGGTAAGCAACAGATTGCAACAAGAACTCACATTTTCTAAACTTAGCGAATAACTTGCAATCTTTGAGAGTATGCAAAACAAATTTGAAATGACTCACATGTTCTTACTTATTCTTACAGTAAATGACGATATCATCAATAAAGACAATAACAAACAAATCCAAGTACTGTTTGACTAATCTATTCATCAAATCCATGAAATTTTCATGAATATTTGTTCGTCGAAATGACATAATTACAAATTCATAATTACCATACCGAGTTCTGAAGGTTTTTTTCATAATGTCACTATCTGTGACTCTTAGCTGATGATAACCCATTTTTTCGTCTATCGTTGAGAAATGACTAGCACCCTGAATTTGGTAAAACAAGTCATCAATCCAGGAAATGGGATACTTATTATTGATTGTGACCTTGTTCAACTATCTATAGTCAATACACATTCTAAGAGAACTATATTTCTTCTTTACGAACAACAACAGTGAACCTTAAGGAAAAATACTAGTTTTAATGAAGAGATAATCCTTAGAGATTATCTTTCTTTCCTTAAGGTAAGAAATGAATCGACTCATAGGTGTTAAGCTACTACCTTTCAACTCTAAGATTGATTCATTTGGAAACTGAAAATGAACAATCCTACTTCTACAATCGATTGCGACCCAACATGATTGTAACCAATCGATGCCTATAATGACATGGAAGTCTACCATTTCTAACTCTACAAGATATGCTGTGGTGAATTTATGAGAGACTGTGATAGGGAAATTTATGTATACCCATCTAACTATAACTAGGTCAACAACTGTAGTAGAGACTGAGAAAGGTTCTTAGAGAGTTTTTGGATCGACGCTGAATTGGACTACTACAAGGAGTTATAAAGGACAGAGTAACCCTGGATCTAACAATTCATAAAGTCAAAGACTCGTAACATACCAATGACTAAATCAGGAGAACCTTCCTGATCCTGACAAGCATGAAGAAAATAGAACTTGTTCTGGTGTTGAACGCCACCTATACGAGATGAGTAACCCAGCTGAGTCACGCGAATTGCTGATGTTGCTGAAGTTGTAGACTAAGCTCTACCATTACCACTTCCTTGACCCTGTATAAAAGGACAATACCTCAACCTGTGAACAGACTGACCACATTTATAACATCCTTCCTTTCCTATGAGTCACTCAACTAGATAATTCTTACTTCACATAGGGAAAGTGGCATAAGAGTTAGTACCTGAAACTCTTCCTTGCGACTTAGAGCCAAGTGTCCTAACCTTCTGATTATTTCTATTCATGGAGAATTAGACACTAACTTAAGAAGGGGCTGGGGCTGAAAAATTCTACTGACTCTGCAAGCGACTTTAGCACCCCATTTCTATAGAGAATAGTCAAAGTTCCCAGTCCTAGCCTTCTTATTCTGATTGGCATGTTCCCTAAACTTATCATTTACAACCTGCTAACCATGAGACATAAGACAAAAGGTGTTTATATCTCCCAGCAGCATAGCAATTCTGCACTCAGTTTTTACCAAATCTGACATTCTGTGACAACTCGAAAATGATTATGTTAAGTAATGCTTAATGTACCTCGAATGCCGAGATTACACCGGGTTCAGACGGATAGATGTGTATGGAATCAGACCTCTAAACATATGCATCAGACAAGCCAACAAACTTAGTGAGTTAGTTGAGCTAGACAAGGTTGGGTGCAACCATGTAGGGCACCCAAATATTAAGATTCACCCGAATGAGTCTTAACCGAACTTGAAAGGGGTATTCTTATGTTTGGAGGGTCTATGGTAAAATGGTATTTTTCGGGATAAGGGTATTATTGTAATTATCATAAATATTTAATTAATTAATTAATTAATTAATGAAAATAGTGGACAATTTGGGTAGGGTTTACCGGAATTGACCAATTTTCGCGAGTTAGGCTTCACCCGGGTTCGATCCATGGTGGAAGCAATGAATAAATTGAATTAATTTGTATTTAATAATTAAGTTGAATTAATTGGTATTTAACTTTATGAGTTAACTATGGGAAAATAAAATTTTTAATAAAAAAAACTAATAAAATAAATAAATAATAAAGAGTCCTAGTTTGACTAAGTCTTCAACTATAACTCTTACACCAAAACTCACTCTCGTCTCTCTCCACTCTCATTATCATGTATCTCACTCTCATTCTCACGTCCATCATCCGGAAAAAGGAACAAAAAATCTAAGTTCATCACTTGAAGAACTTGCACACAAAAACTCAAAAAAAAAACTAAACTAAAAACGAAAAGCGAAAGCATTTTTCAAATGGTTTGCGCGTGAGTTTCATTTGAGAAGCATGTTTTTTTCGTGGGAGTTGGAAGCACTTGAGATCAGAGTTGAAAGGTGTTAAATGAAGAGAAAGGGTATGGGTTTTCTTCCTCTTAGTCCCTTTCCAAAGAGATCCCTAAGTTTCAACCAAATTGTAATTCGAAAACTAGGAATGTTCCCCTTTACATGTCCCTGTCACTAGCTCCCGTCGAATTAATGGGTTGGGTATGTTTGCTGGTACAAATAAGGGATATAATGTTTTTTCGTGATTATTATGTTCATGTATGTATGTTCGGATTTATGTGATGATGAAACTTTGTGCAATGTGTTTGTAGTCGTGTTCTAGGGCACGTTTTGGAGCATGAAATGGCATGTTAAAGCCTTGTTTTTTTTGTATAAGATTACTTGGAAATGATTCCATAATAATGTAAGAAATATGAAGCGAATTACCTAAGAATCTAATGTACAAATGATGAAAAAAATGGAAAAAAAACGTGACCAGATTTCAAGAAAATCTAGAAAATTGGTCTTGGCTAAGCAACAAGTGAGATGCTAAAAAATTTTAAAAACTTTTAAGATGTGAGGTCATTAGGGATTGAACCCAAGACCTAACCATATGCAAGCTACTAAAAAATTTAGTAATAAAAATGAGGTAAGGGGGATTAGAAATGGGGTAAGGCTCAAGTGAAGTAATGAAAGCGGAAAAGAATTAAAAAAATAAGGTGTGTGGGGATCGAACCCACAACCTCTTGGATAGGTGAGGGATATAGGAGAAAAATGAAAGAAAAATAAAATGAGGGGTTTGGGAATCGAACCCACAACTACTCGGATAGGTGACCAAGTTAGGAGAAAAATAAAATGAGGTTGTGGGGGATAGATCCCACAACCTCTTGGTCTCCATCGAAAAAGAGAGGAAAGAAAATGAAAGGAAAAAGAAGTGTTGGTTTTGGGATTCGACCTCAAGTGTCCAAGATGAAAAAAATAAATCAAAAAGTTAACATGAGATAAAGTGTTACTCAAGGGATTCAAAACCGGATTCCCTTTTCCAATTCCGTATTGACACATTAGTATTACGTGAATTAATATTTAATGAATGCTTCCCATAGGAATTGAACTCGACACCTTGGCATACTAACAAGATGGATAAGTCTATTACCACAAAATCTTGGTTAAGTATGAGTCACTTAAACAAATTATGAATGAAGGATCATGGCTTGTACGTATGAATTCATTAGTCCAGCGTATGTTTAAAAGTAAGTGAACCTAAGATGTATGTGATGAATTAATGTGACTCAAGGGGGGTTAAATAAGAGTGTGAAACACACTAAAAGTCCAAGTGCATTTCCATAAGACGAAATGAACATTCAAGTAATGTGGTGAGTAATCCTGAAGAGCTAATATGCTAAAGCTAATGATAATAGTGACAACATGATAAGAGACTAAGATTAATGGTAAGGCAAGTCTCAACCAAGCCTAGGAAAATGTTACCAAATATACTCACCTATAAGAGTGTAAAATGATATAGATTCAAATCTCAAGCATACTAAAAAAGATAGTGTTAAGAATGAATTCATAGTTAATAAGAAAAAAATAGATTGACTAGATGACTATAGGCTAGTGCAAGTGAGACATGTTGCATCTACACCTAAAAATCAATGTCACTAAATGAAATTTGTAAGTGAGTATATTTATGCTAAACGATGAATAAGCAAAGAAAGAGTGGCTTCATGAGAATAGGCTAGTACAAGTGAGACAAGCTGAATCTACGCCTAGAATCAATGTCCCTCAATGTGAATTCCAAGAGGGCATATGTATGTTATACGATGACCAAATAATGAAAGTTGAGTAAAGATTAAATGAAAATATGTTAAGAAATAATAGGGTGAAACCACAATATGAGGCTAATGCAAGTTATACAAGTTGTACCTACGGCAATATAAGGTCACCAAAAGTACTCACCTAAGAGAGTGTTGAATATTAAGAGACAAGTCTCAATTACACTCTATATGTAAGTGTAAGTACAATTCACAGTTAATACGTAAAGAAGAGATGATAAATCATCTAATGATCTATGACTACCTCATGTTAGAAGCAAGCTTCGACGATGTATGAGTTGAATGTAAATCAGAACTTTAAACGAAGCACAGATAGGCTAGCTATGAGTGGTGATGCCTTCTTTCACGAAGGGAAGAGGTTCATGTAATTCTCATGAGATGAGCCTACCCACCAAGGTGGGTATGAATCTCCCTAAATCATTTAGTCTTTGAACTATGCTGCCAACATAGGGAACTAGCAAGTGGTTTTCCACCTAAGCCAGCTAGGGATGTTTTGGTTTAACCTTTGCCACTGATTCCTCCTCTTTTCAATGTAAGGAAGACACCAGATTTCATGATGCTCACACGATCTATGTCGATTAAAGTAAAAGTTCCTCAAAGTATGAGAGATAATGAAATGAATGATACCAAAGGTTTTTGGATAGGATAACCAAGAGGTGAACTAGACTCAAGTAATGACACTAGGTCATTCTTGGTCATTGCACAATGAACCCGATCAGAGTATTAAACAACATCCTAGGTATAGCTGGTGTTCACACTGACCTACGAACGAAGGAAAATGAAGTACGTATGAATGAATGAAGCAGACTCTGTGTTTGCTAAATAAGGCTCCCTAGTTGAGGTCTCATATGTTGATCCCTCATTTTGGGAAGTCCTAATGTTAAGTCTGTAATTCCAAGGTCTCATGTCATATGAATGAATTATATGTAATATACGTACATGATATATGAAATAAGTTATGTGTTGTGTGCAGTATGAAAAGAATAATGGTTCATATTACTCTCATTGTATGACTTTCCTAATCTGATTTGGCAAGTCTAACTGACTTGGCTTTTCATATTTCATATCGTTAGGAGAGAGCTCTTCTTAATCATGCATGTCCTTGGTGTGTACTTGCACACACCCATACTTAGTACAAGTGTGTACTAATCTCATACATTATACTATTTTAGGTGCTGGTTCTGGAGGGTGTTGAAGACATTCATTGTAGTTTTTCAGACATCAGATCTTTTCATCCAGACTTTGTAGGTCCTCATGCATTCGATAGTGCCTTCCGTTATGTTTCAAGCTTATTAATAGGTATAGGCTAGTGGAGTATGTTCCACTAGTATTTCTTTCCTATTTTGTTCAGACATACGTAATGGTGCCATGTTGGCAATAGTTAATTATGCTATAAGACTATTTATTTATAGATTGAATAATCTTTTATTATATGGTTGATACACATGAGTAATGAAATTCTTTATATGTGTAAGCATGCTATGACTATGAAGTCTATATATACTTCAAACAAAAAATAAAGTCTTAAATGTTCCCCTAAAATTAAACTATACAATGTAATAATGATGTATGTAGGATTGTCTACGAACTTTGGGAGGTTAACGACTCAATTTTTGACTAGGATCTAGACCCCAGTCATGAGAAACTTTATATCAGAGCATTAGATTAAATATACAAGACATAAGGCTCATATATAACCACGTTAAGTAGTTTCTAAGTTATGGTAGTGAACTGCACCACTATCATGAATTAGAGACTGCAAAATGCTAGAAAATTTTCTGTTCTTCTTATCTTATCGTGCCCTATGAAATTTTGATTTCCTTGTATTAGAGAGTATCTAACATCAATTATTATCTTTCAAAAAATGAACACAAAGTGGAGCGCTGGTCGGGGAAGAGGAGGAGCAGCTGATGGGGGCAACTAAGTTCCACTCCAGGCCCCAGCTACTGAAATGGAGATGCCTGTAAACCCAGCTGGATTGACATTTTGAGAAGTGAGGACAGCCCTGGCACAGATTGCCCAAGCCATCACTTTATAAGCTCAGGCTATGACAGCCCAGGCGGAGCAACGAGTTGTTACCGAAGAGAACCCACCCGCCAACACCATGGCTAGCAGGTTAAGAGTCTTCACGAGGATGAATCCCCCAAGTTTACTATGGATCCAAGACCCATGAGGATCCTAAAGAGTTTGTGGATGAAGTCTACAATTTCCTTTATGCCAAGGGTGTAGATTAGGAAGCGAAGGCTGAGTTGACTGCACATTACTAAAGGATGTGGCACAAATTTTGTACCGGATGTGGACTTATAACCAAGCACGTGGAGATGTTCTCATCACTTGGTACGTTCTCAAGACTGCCTTTCTAGACAAATTCTTCCCCAGAGAGCAACGAGAAGACAAGGTTGAAGAGTTCATCAACCCGAGACAAGGAGGTATGTCAATCAAGGAGTATTCCTTCAAATTTGTTAAACTCTGAAAGTATGCTTCTTCTCTGATGGCAAATAGCAGGGATGAAATGAGCATGCTTGTGAGTGGCCTCTCGGATGATCTAGTGGAATATTTGCAAGCAGACATGTTGTATGATAACATGGATCTAAGAAGGTTTATGGTGCATGCAAAACAAGTGCAAGAAAGCAGGAAGAAGAGGCACACTAGGGCAGGGAAAAGGTCAAGGCAAGCTAAGGAAAATTTTTTAAGGAAGAGTAGTACTGAAATTAAGGATAAGCCAAGGTTTTAATAAGGGACTCTCCCACAATGTGAAGTCAAATTCATCCAAGGTTCGCAATGATAGGGATTCTGAGCCCAGAGTTAAGAGAAACAATGAAGTAGATACACCTCAAAAGAGGCCACCTTTTAGGAAATATGGCAAATTGCATGGAGGAAGGTGTATGATGGGCTCTAATGCTTGTTACAATTGTGGCAAATCGGGTCACATGATGAAGTATTGTCCGAATAGGAGAGGTCAAGAAAAAGAAAAGGACAAAGTTCAGCCTAATAGTCCAAGTGAAGAGGCCCCAAGGAGGAAACGATTCTTTGAACTCAATTCTAGGGATGTAGGGGAAGGCACTTATGGTGATGTCTCGGGTGCGTAGCCTTAATTAGTCTTTCAAGTGTTTGACTGTCTGTGGTTTTTTATGCACTAGTATGAAGTTAATGTGTTTGAGTCATCATGTTGGTTGTTGCCTTGTGTGATTTATGTGTTTACTTATGTTGTATGCTTTGATGAGACTAGTTTAGGAAAGACTTTCCTCAGTCTATTAATGTGAAGTTGCTAGTAGGTTTAAGAGATGTGCACCATCATGGTAATATGTGAATCTGATATTCACAAATGAAAAGTATTGAATTTCTGATGTATGCATATGTTCTATGGATGACTGTCTTGTTGTTATTAAAGAGTAGTGTAATTCGGGGACAAATGTTCCTAAGGGGGGTATAATGTAACAACCCAAAAATGACTATGCTAAGTAATGCTTAACGTACCTAGAATTCCTAGATTAGACTGGGTTCACAGAAATTGATGTGCGTGGAACCACACTTTTGAATTTATGAATCAGACAATCCAAACAAATTAGTGATTTAGTTGAGCTAGGCAAGGTTAGGTCCAGCCATGTAGGGCACCTGAATATTAAGATTCACCAAGATGAGTCTTAACCGGACTTGAAAGGGGTAATCTTAAGTTTGGAGGGTCTAAGGGTAAAATGGTCTCTTCTAGGTTAAGGGTAGTAATAAAATTACTCTAACTATTTAATTAATTAATTAATTAATGAAAATAGTTTACAATTCGGGTAGGGTTGAGCCGTATTGACCCATTTTTGCGAGTTAGGCTTCAACCGGGTTCGATCCTTGGTGGAACCAATGATTTAATTGAATTAATTGGTATTTAATGATTAAGTTTAATTAATTGGTATTTAACTTTCTTATTTATGTAAGGTAAAATCATATTTTTAATTTAAAAAATTAATAATAAAATAAATAAATAACAAAGAGTCCTAGTTTGACTAAGTCTTCAACTAAAACTCCTACTTCTAAACTTACTCTCATCTCTCTCCACTCTCATTATCACGTTTCTCACTCTTATTCTCACGTCCATTATAAGTAAAAAGGAAAAAAAAAATCAAAGTTCATCAGTTGAAGAGAAATTAAACTAAAAACGAAAAGTGAAAGCATTTCTCATACGGTTTGCACATGTGTTTTGTTGAAGAAGCATTTGTTTTTTGTGGGAGTTGGCAGCACTTGAGATCATATTTGCAGGTGTTAAATGATGAGAAAATGTATGGGTTTTCTTCCTCTTGGTCCCTTTCCCAAGAGAACCCTAAGTTTCAGTCAAATTCTAATCCGAAAACTAGGAATATTCCCCTTCGCATGTCCCCGTCACTAGCTCCCATTGAATTTGTAGGTTGGGTATGTTTGATGGTAGAAATTAGGGATGTAATGTGTTTTCGTAATGATTATGTTCATGTATGTATGTTCGGATTTATGTGATGATGAAAATGTGTGCAATGTGTGTGTAGCCGTGTTCGAGCATGAAAATGGCATGTTAAAGCCTTGTGTTTTTTTGCCTATGATTACTTGGAAAAGATGCACATAATAATGTACGAAATATCCAGAAAATTACCTAAGAAACTAATGTACAAATGATTAAAATAAATGGATAATAAAACATGACCAAATTTCCAGAAAATCTAGAAATTTGGTCTCGACTAAGACACAAGTGAGATACTGAAATTTTTAATTTTTTTTTAAGATGAAAGGACATTAGGGATTCAAACCAAGACCTCACCATCTGCAAGATAATAAAAAATTCAATAATAAAAATGAGGTAGGGGGATTCGAAATGGGGTAAGGCTCAAGTGAAGCAATGAAAGAGGAAAAGAATTAAAAAAAAAGAGGTGTGTGGGGATCGAAACCACAATCTCTTGGATAGGTGAGGGAGAATTGAGAAAATGAAAGAAAAATAAAATAAGGGGTGTGGGAATCCAACCCACAACCTCTCGGATAGGTGAGGAAGTTTGGATAAAAATTAAAGAAAAATAAAATAAGGGTGCGGAGGATCGGTCCCGCATCCTCTTGGTATCCATCGAAAAAGAGAGGAAAGAAAAAGAAAGGAAAAACAAGTGTAGTTGTTGGGATTCGACCTCAAGTATCCAAGATGAAAAATATAAATAAAAAATTTAATATGAGACTAAGTGTTGCTCAAGGGATTCAAAACTGGACTCCCTTGCCCAATTCTGTATTGATACATAAGTCTTAGGTGAAATAATATTTAATGAATGTTGCCCATAGGAATCAAACTCGAGACCTTGGCATACTTACAAGATTCATTAGTCTTGTACCTTAGAATCTTTGGTAATTATGAGTCACTAAGACGAATTATGAATGAAGCCTCATGTCTTGTACTTATGGATTCACAAATCTAGAGTATGTTTAAAAAATAAGTGAACTAAGATATATGTGATGAATGGCTTTTACTCTAGGGGGTTAAGTAAGAATGTGAAACACACTAAAAGGCCAAGTGCATTGGCATATGATTAATTGAACATTGGGTGAGTAATTATGAAGAGCTAATATGCTAAATCTAATAAAAATAGTGACAACATGATAAGAGGCTTAGATGAATGGTGAGGCAAGTCTCAACCAACCCTAGTACAATGTTACCAAATGTACTCACCTATGGGAGTTTAGAATGATGTAGATTCAAATCTCAAGCATACTCCAAAATAAAGTGTTAAGAATGAATTCATAGTTAATAATCAAAGAATGAGTGACTACATGACTATAGGCTAATGCAAGTGAGACAAGCTGCATGTATGCCTGAAAATAAATGTCAGTAAATGAAATTTCTAAGAGAGTATATTTATGCTAAAGGATGAATAAGTAAATAAAGAGTGGCTACATGAGGATAGGCTATTACAAGTGAGACAAGTTGTATCTACGCCTAAAATCAACGTCCCTCTATGTAAATTCTAAGAGAGCATATATGCTATACGATGAACAAATAACGAAAGGTGAGTATAGACGAAATGAAAAGATGTTAAAAAAGATAGGGTGACACTACAATATGAGGCTAGTGTAAGAGAGACAAGTTGTACCTACCCAATATAAGGTCACCAAAAGTACTCACCTAAGAGAGTGTTGAATATTTAGAGACAAGTCGCAATCACACTCTATATGTAAGTGAAAGGACAATTCACAGTTTATACTAAAGAAGAGATGATAAATCATCTAATAAGCTATGACTACCTCGTCGAAGAAGCAAGTTCCAAAGATGTATGAGTTTAATGTAAATAGGAACTTTAAACGGAGCACCGATAGGCAATCTTTTTGTGGTTATGCCTTCCTTCTGGAAGGGCGGAGGTTCACGTAATTCCCATGAGATGAGACCGTCCACCAAGTTGGGTATGGGTCTCCCTAAGTTTCCTAGTCTTTTAACTATGCTACCAACATAGGAAACTAGCTAGTTGTTTAAACCTAACCGATCTAGGGATGTTTTTGTTTCACCTTTGCTAGTGACTCCACCTCTTTTTTGTGTGGGGAAGACACTAGATTTCATGATGTTCACATGATCTATGTCGATTAAATTTAATGTTTCTCAAAGTATCAAAGATAATGAAATGAATGATACCAAAGGTGTTTGGATAGGATAATCAAGAGGTGAACTAGACTCAAGTAATGACACTAGGTCATTCTTGGTCATTGCAAAGTGAACCCAATGAGAGTCTTAAATACTTCCTAGGTATAGCTGGTGTTCATACCGGCCTACAAACGAATGAAAATGAATTACATATGAATGAATGAAGCAGACTCTATGTTTGATAAAGAAGGCTCCCTAGTTTAGTCCCATATGTTGAGCCCTCATTTTGGGAAGTCCTAAATTTAAGCCCGTTATTCAAAGGTCTCACGAAATATGAACTAATGATAAGTAATATATTTACGTACTATATGAAATATGTTATGTGTTGTGTGCAATATGAAAAAGAATGATGATGCATGTTACTCTCATAGCATGACTTTTCTAATCTGGTTTGTCAAGTCTAACTTACTTTGCTTTCCATAATTCATATCGTTAGGAGAGAGAGCTTCTTAATCAAGCATGACTATGGTGTGTACTTTCATACACCCATACTTAATAAAAGTGTATAATAATCCCATACATATACTATTTTAGGTGCAAGTTCAGGAGCGTGTTTAAGACATTCATTGCAGTTTTTCGGACATCAGAGCTTTTCATCTTTACTTCGTAGGTCCTCGTGCATTAGAGAGTGTTTGACGTTATGTTTGAGCTTAGTAATATTTTTAGGCTAATGTAGTATTCTCCACTAGTATTTCTTTCCTATTTTATTCAGACTTATGTAATGGTGCCGTTTTGGTAATTGTTACTTACGCTATAAGACTATTTATTTCAAGATTGAATAATTCATTATTAGATGGTTGATACACATGAGTAAGAAACTTCTTTATACGCGTATGCATGCTATAACAATGAAGTCTATGTATACTTCAAACAAAACAAAAAGTTTTAAATTTTTCGCTAAAATTAAAATATACGATATAATGATGACGTATGTAGGCTTGCCAACCACCTATGATAGGTCAACAACGCCGGCATCGACTAGGGTCTAGACCCTGTTTGTGACACACTCCATACATGAACTTATTCATGTGAGCTCTGGATTTATAAACCATGTGAGTAGCATACCTGAAAAGTTGGTTAAATTTGAGCCCATACTCTTGGACTGTCACATTACCTTGCCTTAAGTTCATGAATTCTTGAGCCTTTGTTTTTCTCAAATTTATTGGGAAACACCTAACAAAAAAGGTCTCAATAAATCAATTTTAAGTAATACGAGTTGCATATGTTATTTTCGTTTCACAGAGTGTACCAGATATGAGCCACATCCTTCAGCTAGTATGATTCCAACTCAACCCGATCATTCCTAGTGACCTACATAACCTCAAAGATCTTCTTGATCTCATCTACTAAATTTTAGGGATCCTTATTGGTTTGTGATCCTAAGAACTCAGGAGGATTCATCTTAACATAAGTCATGGACCCTTTCAATTGATGATCCACCATTAGCATTCACATCATCTTGAACCCGCTGATTGAATAGGTTGGAGACACTCTGATCCAACATCTGTAAGGCATTCCTTAATTCAGCATTTGAAACTTCCTGGTCTTGGACTGGAAGATCTGCGTTTGCCTTCCTGGCAAAGGTCTACAAGGAGGCATGATCTGAAACATATAATGTCGAGTTAGAATGGAATTTGACCATACATTACACACGATAAGAATATCAAGAAAGTGAAGCTTTTACTAAATCACCTCATAGGTTCCCTCTCATTAGATGTGGTGCACTTCACACCCATGAAAAGGACTCTACTTATTGCTGCTTTTCACACATCCTAGGACACTTAAACCTAGTTCTTTGATACCAAGTTTTTCATGCCCTGAGCTACTCCTGAGGCGTGGAAATGGGACCTAGGAACACAAGTGATCCCTAGCTAACTCTGCTGAAATGATCATGAGCATACTAAAGATAATACACTAATGCCGAAGATGAATCATAGTTAAACCTAAAAATATGAGGAATGCTCATATACTATAAGTGAGATATTTGAAACTGATCAATTTAATACAAAGAACATATTAACTGAATACTAAGGTGAAACTAAATATGTCTAAAAATAGCCTCTAGCTGACTAGAAATGCTAGGACAGGGCCCAACCAAGTTTAGCAAGAACTAACACTAAAAGACTAGAGTACTGAAATAAAGTCATGACTATTATCCAAAAAGAATGAGGACTCACCACTAATTCTGCTAAACTGGGGATCTGGAGTTGATGTAGCGCACGTATGCGTTAGTTGTTGAAAGGTTCTAAACCTATATGATAGAGTAAAGCTGAAATAATAGATAAATGAACAAGCACAAAACCAAGTATAGTATTATGAATATGATATACTGAATTCTGAGCTAGCTAGATGCAATGACCGAAATTATAACATGTTGAAACTAAATACTATCTGAACTATAAGTATGGTCAATGTGAAAGAGTATGTCTGAACTGCCGGAGCTACTTATAACCGATAATAAAAAACCAAATGAGCTAAATGTGGAGTCAGATTTATTCATACCATCGAAAGGACCCAATATACCCAGCTAGAGGTATAAAGGCATGCAAGCCTGATCACTAAAATAATACCCACATAGGGGACTTACAACCTAGTTGGCTAATAGTTATGGGACTATTTGGGTACGCTAAACCCTAGTACAACTCGGTATTATGATACTCCCAATGAATTAAATGATTAACATACTATCACTGAATTTCTTTAAATATTGGATAGCTCGAAATTGAACATTACAAATTGAGAATGCAACATTTAATCTGATAATGATGTATTAATAACTAAGGCATATATAACTGAATAATTGAAAATCTGACCTAGCATGTGTAATTCATGAACTAAAGAATACATACCTAGGGTTTTGAAATTCATGCGATAATATGAGTAATAACATGGTAATATAATTTTGAATGTATAACTAACTGATTCATTATATTTTGTTGAAGTTCTATAAACCCTAGGTCTAATCATGATATGGAAATTAAGAATCTGACAGAAAACTAGGGACCCAATGGGTGAAAGGAACCCACTAGTTAAATGCCACATGCCTGGTGATAAATTCCATGAAGAAATTTTTTGATTTTGGGGACTGCAACTGATGGAACCTTGCTACATTCTTGAACTAGGGTTCTTGACCTTTTTCCCTTCCCTTGCTTTTAATTTTCTAAATTTTGATTACTGATTTAACTTAGGTAAGTTTTAATTATTTTAATAAGCTTAGACATACTAAAATCTTATGATTTATGATGAAAATAACGTATCATAGGGGTTAAACAAAGTAGGAAAAGAGTAAAAGACCTCTAAGTTAATTTCTACTGGAGGTCGTCATTCAATCAATGGTCCGTCATTTGGGTCTGTCCAACAAGCCTTCACTAAAATGAGCATAATATTTTACTCGAAGGTTGAATTTTAGCGAACTCGGTGGTCTTGGAAAGATAATTCAATTATATATAATATCATAGGTCATAAGACACCTTATATATCCTGTGCTAAATGTATGACCAATTTCAAGTTGACCCAACAACATTTTCTCGCTAACTGTATGCTACCTTCACCTACGATTAGACCTACGGGTTGTAGATAAAACAAAGGTCTCTCTAGTCATCCATCGTTTATTTAATATTTTGGGTACCAAGAGTCTCAATCCACAGATTCCTTGAATGGAACATGGTCTGACTTACAGAACGTTGATTTGTTTGTGGGTCAACACTTCGTCGATTTTCTAAGATGAATTTGGTGAGCGTTGCAGATGTCAAATACGGACCTATAGTACAGGTCGTATATCAGATTATGGTCCGTAGATGGTGATTGTATATTGCACTTGTAATTTTTTTAAAAGCTTTTTTCTTGGTCCGTTTTGGATACGAGGTGTTACACTTTGTTTGCCTTGACTACTTTTGGTCAGCCCCTCTGGGCATTTTGGAAGACGCCATCTTTTATCTTTTTGTTTATATTTTTGAGGTGTCATGGATCATGTCTCGAAATTCATGTTGAACTATAGAGGTTAAATCGATACAGAGTGTTGAGGACTCTTCCATTATTTTGTTTAAATTAATATTGCTTTTAAATTATATGAGTTAAGTATTTTTGAGACAATCATTTAATTATGTTTTTAAAGCTTATATCTTCTTGGGTCAGTCTTCCTCTAAGTAGTTAGTCTGACCAAGAGTTCACTTGGGGACAAAAAATAGTTCTCAAGTGTCTGCCACATCTTGGGTATATGCTTGAGGTCTGACACTAAATAGTGAAATCAACTTTTTCATTTGTCTATGAAGTTTGAAAAAAAACCGATAGAAGTTATTTTATTTTGTGATATTAGAAGTATTTTGTATCGTTTGTTGTTTTTTATTGTGATGACACCTCTTTATAGAAAAATTCTCCTGTTTAAAATGGATATAGAATTAAGAAGTACTACGAGCACTTGTGATCTATATTTACTTTTACATTGTTACTAATAAACATGGTTCTCTTTTCAATTATTATATATATATATATATATATATATATATATATATATATATATATATATATATATATATATATATAATCTATATATATCTCTATCTATATCTATCTATATATCTATATATATATATATATAAAGAAGATTGATATTTAAATATTGTGAATTTGTTTTACTCACATGAGTGGAAGATAATTATGTTTGTGCAGGTAAATTTGCATTTCATGATTCTTGCATCTTATTTTTATTTGAGTCACAATTTTGAAGACAAATTTGACTAGTGATCAATAAGGGAAAAGATGTCAAAATTGTTGTGATGTAGTATAATATTGGTGCTCTTTTAATCAAGTGTTTTTGTTCGATTATATTACAAATTTTATATGAAATAAACTTTTTGAGATTTTTCTCATCAGTACTCAACTATTTCATTTTTTTTAATTTAAGAAAATTAATTCCTTATTCTAAAATAACTATTATCTTCCTATACCAATTTTTTAATTTATACGATAACATCTTCTCCCTATATTAACGCTAAAAAAAATTTTAAATAGATAATTTCTCCAATTTTCTTTTTTCCATTTCATAATAATAGCTTATAAATAAATTTAAAATGATAGAGTATTAGTTATCCATTCAATAATAATTAAATTGTTCAAGATAGATATTTTGCACGTGCAAGAAAAAATATAGAAAGATTTTTTTCCTTCTAAAAGAAATATATTTATGGATAAGATAATATATAGCTTTGACTGTGAGATTTTTCAAAAATTTTGAACTACATATATGGAATATTAATAACCATATTCTTGAAGATAGATATTGTACATGTGCAAGAAAATAAGTAGGAAGATATTTTTATCTTCTAAAAGAAATATATTTATGGATAAGATAATATATAACTTTGCCCGTGAGAAATGTCGTTTGGCCACTGAGTTCTTCTGCTCTAGCGGGGCGCTAAAGCAGGACGAGGGTCGCTATGGCGGGCCCAACGCGACTTAATGTCGTTAATAAACCGCAAACCAACCTCATTATACATTGTGAATTTGTTTTAATCACATGAGTGGAAAGATAATTACGTTTGTGTACGTCGATTTGCCTTTCATGATTCTTGCATCTTATTTTTATTTGAGTCACAATTTTGAAGACAATTTTGAAAAGTGATCAATAAGAGAAAAGATGTCCAAATTGTTGTGATGTAGTATAATATTGGAGCACTTTTAATCCACTGTTATTGTTCCATTATATTACATATTTTACTTAATTTAATATTAAATAACTTTTTGAGATTTTTCTCATAACTACTCACAACAAATAACAATTTGATTTGTTTTAGTTTAACAGAATTAATTCCTTCTTCTAAAATAACTATTTCTTCCTTGACCAATTTTTTTAATTTATACGATAACATATTTTCCCTATATTAGCACTAAACTTTTTTTAAAAATAATTTCTCAAATTTTCTTTTTTGCCATTTCATAATAATAGCTTATAAATAAATTTAAAATGATAGAGTATTAGTTATCCATTCAATAATAATTATGTTGTTTAAGATAGATATTTTGCACGTGCAAGAAAATATATAGGAAGATATTTTTTCTTCTAGAAGAAATATATTTATGGATAATATAATATATAGCTTTGACCGTGAGATTTTTCAATAATTTAGAACTACATATATGGAATATTAATAATGAAATTCTTGAAGATAGATATTGTACATGTGCAAGATAATAAGTAGGAAGATATTTTTACCTTCTAAAAAAGAAATATATTTGTGGATATGATAATATATAACTTTGCCCATGAAAAATGCCGCTGGGCCACTTAGTTCTTCTGCTCTAGCGGGGGTGGGCCCAACGCAACTTAATGTCGTTAATAAACCCCAAAACAACCTCATTATATAATATTTGATTGAAGAGATAAGGAACGTACCCCAGGTGACTCCTACTCATTTTTTCACAATTTTTAAGGCAAAAGGTAAGCTTTTCAATCACATAATTTATTTATTTTATCCGTAGAACATAGTAAAAAGGGTGAATATTGATGGGGAAGGGTTTTGTTATAGACTCTATGGTGGAAACAACCCTAATTTTGATTATTTGAATTATGAATTTGATTTAGGTTCATAGACTTATTATGATTTTGGGTAATTAGAAATTATTTGTTGATTCCCGTGTTATTATGATTGTTTATAGACAATGAACAAGAGGAACGAATCTGGAAAAGGGATGATCAAGTTTTTTATGGTTTCAAGCTTGTTTCGAGGTAGGTGATGGTTGTGATTCTGTAATTGTTTGATGTATGCTTGTTCTTGCTTCATTATGATACTTGTATGTATATGAATTCTGCAATGTTGATCATATTTGATGTAAATGAGATAGAGGAATGATGTTTTCCATGAAATCTTGAGTTAATTATATGACCTTGAAGTTATACTTGTATTTGTGCTTGTGGTGTGTTGAATGGGATCGGTTTCCACGTTCCGGCATAACTAAGTTTGATCGGTTTCCACGTTCTGACATAACAATGGGATTGTTAACAATGTTTAAGCATAACTATGGGTCGGGAACCATGTTTCATTATGCTTATTTTTTTCGGCATGGGTTCTATGAGAGGAACAATGATGTGATATAAAATGTGAAGTTTTTGTTGTTCGTAAATATTAATGATAGAATATATGTTCGATATATATTCATGTGATTATATTGTTGTATTGCCTTTTTTATGTTTCACTAGTGGGATATCCATCTGATCCTACCAGTACAGTCTGGTTGTTTACTGATTTTGCACTTGCTCTTATTTTTATTGAGTACAGGGCAACTACACGCGAATATTGATAGAGAACACATAGAAGATCTATGATGGTCACTTCGAGTTCAAGGGTGACACAGTTCTTTCGGACTTCTAGAGAATTGTTTGTATGTGTTCACCAATTGCAAACTTACTCTTTTGTTTTAGTTAGTTGATCAATTCATTATTTTGGGGTTGCCTTCTTGTTTAGAATTATGGACTTGTTTGTGTTTTGGTAAATTGACTTTCAGGATCTAGGTTTTTCTTGTGCATTATTAGTTGATAATTGTTAGATCTTTTGGAGAAGTTTATGGGAACTTCAACTTTTTTGTTTTAGTTTGGCCGTCATATACATATATGTCTTAGTTATTGATTTAGTTGCTTGGTTTGAGCTTTAGTAGTGTTCTCCCATTGGGGTGTTAGTGTGAGTGTGAATCACGATAGTATGGGTTGTGACAAAGTTGATATCAGAGCATAGGTTCATTTATTTCGATGTACCAAAATGAGTCTAATACATTCTCGCTGAATGGTACACGGACGCCTTTACTTTCCTTAGAGAGGATATAGGACTTTAGAAAATCTCTCTATTTTTTTCTTGTCTCCTTTCGTTCTATGACTTGATTCCAATTGGTCTCTGTCGAGTCAAATTTTTCTGTAACCTCCTTCACTGTTCTGTGCATAGATGTCCTACACTAGATATAACGACTTTAAGTCCATAACTCTCATCGCGTCTCAATCTAAGGAATCTGCATTGAGAGGTCACGGTTGAGGCAGGGGTAAAAGAAAATCTAGACATAGAGGTTGTGGAGAGGATTGGGCGTTTGGTATGTTTGGTTTGGTTTGTATATTTGGGTTCAGTTTTTATGCTTTTGGTTAGGCAAAAATGTCAAAATAAGCCAAATAATTTGGTTCGATTCGGTTATTACAATTTCGATTTGTTTTATTTCTGTTTGGTTTTTGGTTTAACAAAATTTAAACAACAGGTGCAAAAGTTAAGGAATGTATATTTATTCCATTTATTTATACTTATCAAGGATGGATGGTAGTCACTAATTTACTGTAAGCCTCATTAGAATCAAAAAATCTTTGATATTCTCTACATACAAATGCACAAAAAATAGCCACAAGCGTGCTTACAAATGTACACAGTAAGTAAAACTCTAAAATATTATAGACATTAGACACTTGTGACTCAACACTACTTCATAATATTTATTTGACATAAATGTCAATAGAGTTGCCTCTATAAAACATAATTACAGAAAGACGCAGTACATTACACCTCATAAATTACACAAATAATCACATAGTTTCATACTTGAATTAAATGTTTAAAAAAAACAATACAAGTCGCAAAACATGTTTTTGATATTCTTTCCATGGGTTTTCATCATATTTTGCTCTTAATGTGTATCAAACAATTTCTTATGTTGTCTCACTTCAAGAATCTCTAATCTTTAACAATTCTTATAGATTTTTTTCTTCAACTTCTAGAGTGCTACACTACTCAGCTACTGCATATTCGTGTTGTCTTCCGCAAGTTTATTTGATTCCATTATTAATTTACCATCAAAATCAAGATTTCCAAATGAAAATTGGGACTCTTTGAGCCACGAGTCATAAGCGAGCTTAACCAGGGACCAGTAAGAAGTGTTGTGGGTTGAGACATGATGGACTGGAGGGCTAAGGCGTAACTCGTAACTTATTAGTCCAATTCGAGTGAGGAGAGATGACTGACGATAGACATGAGACGAGAGTTGAGAGATGGGAGTTGCTTTCTGAGTTAGGGATTTTCTATTGGAAATTTACCCAAATTTAAATACGGATTGGCTGGGGCATGGCTTAAGTGTATATATATATATATATATATATATATATACATATATATATATATATATATATATATATATATATATATATATATATATATATATATATATATATATATATATATTACAGTTTTTTGGTTAATCAAAATTTTTTATCTACAAATCCAAAATTGAATAAATTTGAAATATTGAAATGTGAAACCAAAACTGACTGAAATAACCGATATCAAAATTTTAAAAGAATTGGTTCAGTTGACTCTTTTGGTTTTAACCATATTATGTCAGCCCTAGCCGTGGAAGGGTGGCTCCGGCTAAATATGAGGTACCAGCTGGAATTGCTCTTTAAAAAGAGGCCCTCTTATTCATCATAAGTAGAGAGAAAAGGATATTGAGGTTGAGGTTAAGAATGTTGAGGAAGTTTGACAAGAGGTTGAGGTGCAGACTAGGACTACATGTATTCCTCCCATCGATCTGATGTTAGATAAACAAATTATGTCATTTCTGAAAAGGTTTACTTGTCCTGAAGTGCTTCCATCTGTCCAAGAAAATGAAGATCCCGCTAATCACCCTATTGTTGTCACTGCTCCCAAGGTGGGTGGAAACATAGGTACTAATGCCTTCTTCCATCCTTTGTTGGATTCTGTGATGACTGGTAATGAGCATGACATGTTAACTATGTTTCTGAAGCTTAAGTTTTTTATGTTTCTAAAAATGACTATGAATTTATCTTAGAATTTTATGAGATCTTGCATAATTATCTTACAATGTTATGAGAGCCTGCATAAATTTGATATTTTTCATCAACATGGAATTGAGTTCATGTCCTTCCAACTTCAAGTTAACGCCAAGCACTGGTGAGGAGCTTATCTGGAATGCAGGTCTTCTACTTTACCTCCACTTACCTTGACCCAATTTCATGATCTGTTTCTAGAAAAGTATTTTGGCTAGAACTTTGAGGGATCGGAATGATGATTAGTTTATGTCTTTAGAGAAAGGTGGTGTACGTGTGGATACTTATGAGGCCAAGTTCCATGCTTTATTTAGACTTTCTACGCAATTGGTGACTATGTAGAAGGATAGGATTCGATTATCTTTTAGGGGTTTAAATTCTAAGTTACAAGTATTATTTGTTCATATGACTTCTACAGGGAGGAGTTTTATTGTTGTGACAAACTATGTGAAGAAAGTGGAGGGGGTAAGGTGAGACGGTCAAGCTAAGGCTTCGGCAAAAAGGCAAAGAATTCAGGTAACTTTCAAGGTTATTACTCTAAGGGGTTTGGAAGGCAAATACTTGCAACCAAGACAATTCATTCTTTCATGCCCGCCTCTAGAGGTAAGCACTCGAGAACTGTATCTCATAATTTCCATGATAGTCAGATTGTCGTGCCTTATACGGGAAGAAGACCATATTTTGATCTTAGTTGCTACAATTGTGAATTGTCTGGGCAAAATAGGAGATATTGTCCCCATCCGGGCATGTTTGAGTCCACACAACAACCATCTACAACAATTTTCCCATGACAAATGGTAATAAAGGTAGAGGATGTCCACAAGGTGGGGGAGGAGGTAATTAGCGATGTCGTGGATGTAGATGAAATGGTAATGTAGGCATGGATAATGTGCAACACGTCTAAGAAGTGGCTAATAAAGATAATAGGGCTCAATGTTATGCTTTTCCTAGCAAGAATGGGGCGTAGACGTATGACGCGGTGATCACATGTACTATTCTTGTCTGTGAGTGGCTGGCTACTGTGTTTTTTTAATTCGCGTTCCACCTTGTCATGCATATCCATTAGATTTGCCTCAAATTTTTATATGATTTGTGATATTCTTCATTTCCCCTATTCGTTTCTCTATCACCGTTGGAGAGTAGGTCACAATTACCCATGTCTATTTTGTTTGCCCTATTTTGTTAATGGGATTTAAGACTCAGCTAATTTTGTGATTTTTCATACGATTGAATTTGAAATAATCTTAGGCATGACTTTATTGTCCCCCTATTAAGTTATGCTTAATTTTAATATGAAGTCCCTAACTCTAGAAATTCCGAGATGGGAAAAAGTTATAGTGGGAAGTGGGTGTACAAGCCTAAGAAAGATAAGATTATATCCTTCATTTGGGCTAGTAAACTAGTAGAGCAGGGTTGTTTGGGTAGGCATGTTGAAGTTGAAAGTCCATCATTAAGTCTATTTATGTGGTGTCAAAATTTATTGAAGTGTTTCATAATGATTTATCTGGTCTGCCTCCGGATAGAGATATGTACTTTTGTATTGACTTTTAGCCTGGTACGCATTCCATTTCTATCCCTCCATATCAAAAGGCTCCAAGATAATTGAGAGAGATTAAGTTTCAAATCCAAGAACTTCTTGTTAAGAGTTTTATTCACCCTAGTTCTTCCCCTTAGGGTGCTCCACTTTTGTTTTTTTAGATAAAGGACGGTACCATGAGAATGTGTATATATTACTTACAATTGAATAGGGTCACTATTTAAAACAATTATCATTTGCCTCGATATATGATCTTTTTGACACTTTGCACAGTGCATCAATTTTATCTAATATTAATTTGTGATATGATTACCATCAATTGAAAATTAGGACTGAGGATGTACCTAAGACTGCGTCTAGAACTTGCTATGGGCATTATTTGTTATGTCGTTTTGTTTGACCATTGCACGTGGAAATTTCATGAGTTTAATGAATTGGATGTTCAAACCATGTCTTTATTTGTTTGTTATAGTGTTTATTGATGATATTTTGGTTTATTCAAAAAGTGAGAAAGATAATGCCAACCATCTTCGTAGTTTTTTGGGTGTTCTTGGGAAGCAAAAATTATAAGCTAAATTGTCTAAGTGTGAATTTTAGTTGAAATTTATTGCATTTTTGGGCCATGTAGTTTAAAAATAAGGTGTAATGTAGAATCCTCAAAAGATTGAGGCAGTTAAATTTGGGTTAGGCCTAGCTCTGTGATGGCAGTTAGGATTTTATGGGCCTCACTAGCTACTATCGTCGATTTGTTAAGAATTTTGCTTTCATTTCTACCCATTTGATTAACTAGCCGAAAAAAGAGGTACCCTTTGAATGGAATGAAAATTTCATTGAGAGCTTTCACAAGCTCAAGACACTAAAACAAATTTGATTATTTGCGTTGAAATATTTTGTTACTTTAAATTCATATCTCGTCACAAAAAGATTTTTGAGACAAGAAAATATTCGTCAAGCTTTTGTCCCTAAAGTATGGGTCACTATATGTATATAGAGCCGAATTAGTGTTTTGTCACTAATTAGACCTTAATTGTCTACAAAATGATTTTTCTCCCCTAAATGCATTCGATTCATTACAAACGTGATTGTCATATAATTAGCTTTTTGTAGGATATAACATTTTTTGTCACTAAAGTAGTTGTAATGGTGACTTCATTGATGGCGTCACTAGTTATTTTTATGAATTAGTGATGATTTATTTTGTATTCAATCATATATTTATGTCGTCATTGCATAAATATTATTTTTTCTCTAAATACTACCTTTTACACACGTATTATCGTTTTGTCCCTAATTATAATAATTAGTGACAACGCTACTTTCTTGCCATTGTGTAGCTAAATAATATTACATCGGCACTAAGAAACTACTTTTACCAACGAAATAAATTTGTAACTACATACGCATTTTCGTTTTGTCACTAATTATAATTAGTGACAACCATACTTTCTTGCCATTTTGTAGCTAAATAATATCACATCGTCACTAAGAAACTACTTTTACCAACAAATTAAATTTGTCATTAGATACACATTATCGTTTTGTCACTAATTATAATTAGTGACAACACTACTTTCTTGCTATTTTATAGCTAAAAAATATCACATTGTCACTAACAAAGTACTTTTAGCAACGAAATAAATTTGTCTCTAGAAATTATCATTGTTAGCGATGATTACAATCATCATAAAATACAAAATTAATTTGTCGGTATTAAGTAGGATATTTTGGGACAAATTTTATTCTTTGTTACAAAATGTCATAATTTTTATGAATAAAATGTGATCGTCTTAAAATGTACAAGAAAAATCATCGCTAAAAGTTTATAATATTCTAAAAGAAGTAAGATAACAACAAAAAGAATCTTTAAAAAACAGCATCATATATTAACAAAGAACAACCAAAATAATATTCATGAGATGATATCCCATTACACACGCCTTACAGAAAAATGTAACTTAGATATACTAAACTTGCAAAAAAGAAACGAAGTAATAAAATTGAGGTTGTTGTAAAAAATATCATTGCAAAAGCACTTCTATGATAGTTCGTCCTTATTTTCATCTTTCACAACCTGTGTAAACAAAAATATAAGATTTATTTCACATATAAGGTAGTTTAAGCATAAAAAACATTTACAATTAGATCACTTATACAATCTGTTTTGAATTCTAAAAGTGTACTGAGGGAATAAGATCACTTTTCCAGCAAATTAGATTCAAGAGTGTACATAATGTTTTTTCTAGTAGGGGAAAGCTAACATAAAAAAATCGAAACACAATTATCCTTGAGGAGAAATAGTTATTATTGTACCTGAAGTGATGACTTGAGAAGTGATACTTTCTTGCCATTTTGTAATGAAATTATTATAATTTAAAGTGTACTATGTTTAACCTTGATAGTGATGAGGTCATAAACTGCTGCACTAGTTTCAAAGAATCATCTTGATGTGCCAATACAACTTCCAATTGTGAGTTTAGATTTATTATTTGAAACTGTTGGTTTTCTACCACGACTTCCGCTGCATTAAATCGTTTATGTAAATCATGTTGGACAGTAGCAGCTTCCTCCTTCACCTTTTTAAGTGAGTCTTCTAACGCTGTCGTTTTCCTTTGAGCTGCTCAAGTAGTATAAGGTTTCGTACGATAACCAAGACCTTTTATGTATCCCAATTTCGTACCAAATACAACATCCACAATTTAATCAATGGTCATTGAAGACTCTCCTCCCGATGTATATATAGCTTTTAAATCATTCATGCTATACTGGAAGAAAATATATTTGTTTGAAATTATTATTAACATAGAGTAATGTATATTTACTTATGTAATTAAAATACTTATTTGTTACATAGTTATTTCCAGCGTGTTGAGATGATTAACCCTTTACAACTGAGTAGTGGGTGTTTTGTAGAACTAAATTATATCGGATTCTACCCCTTCAAGTTGTTCACCCTATAAAATAAAATAAAATTTTGATCTCATACGAGGACGTTGAAGTAGTCTCTTCCACAAAGTAAGAAACGGAAAAAAATTTCGTACATGTTTATGAAAGATGATATTCACAATAGTTTCAACACTACATCACCACTAACGAGAAAGGAAACAAAATATAAAGCTTACAATTTCAGCACGTGCAACTACAAATGCTTTTGATCCCATGAAATGATTACATTTGAGCTTTGATCGATTGATCTTGTTTACCTGACATCGTTTCTAAAAATAATATACAATTATAATCCAATCCTCCTGGAAATAACTATAATGCGTATTTATTTAAATATGAGTCACCTTATGTTTTGGATCACATAACATGTCGCAAAGCCTATTCCAGTTCTCACAGGTTAGTTCTTCCACTTCTATTTTACGAGCATCTTTCTCAGCACTTGCACTTTCAATCATCTTTTTTAATTTACAAAGTCACGTCGACTACTAATTTTGAGGATGTCTTCACAACTATCTTTGACATAATGTTCGTTCAAATTAATTTCAAACTTCTCCTGAAAAATTATATTTCCAAAGGGACAAACATAAAAATAAAAATCAAACAATAAATGTTATGACCATACTAGATTAAAAAGTACAAAAATCTTACGTTAAACCTAAACAGAGCAAAATCTTTTTCCTTTGTTGTAAGTTCCTTCCACTTGTTTTGAACCGCAAGACAGTTTCCTGCAATTATTCCGAACTCATTTGATAGTTTTGATGACTGGGCCGCCTTAACTGGCCTCCCCTTACCAAGTGGGATCTCTATCACCATCTTTTTCACAAAATTTCTCTTCAGTTTTTCAAGACCTTTTCCCCTGGTATTTCCTCCACTATTCTTAATTATTGTTTAATCATATGAGTAAGAAAAATATGTTTAATATAGTTATAAATGCATTGGAGTATATATAATATAGATTTGTATTGTCAAGGCAATCAAGGTCTCTGTATTCTTGAATGGACATTCTTTTTAAAATAAGTCTAGAAGTGCAAGGTCTCTATAATCATGAATGGACATCACTGTTTATATAATTTAGATATCTATTGATTAGTATAAGAAATTATATTACCAGTGTTATAAGTCGGAGTACATGTATTGATACATCACCATGTTCATTAGCTCTAAGAGGTTCCCCAGTTACTATTTTTTCCTTATAGATATGTCCTCATGGTGACATGGCTCGCTCCTCTTTTTGAGTGAGATTTGTCAACATTTTTGAGATTTGTAAGTCTTTTAAACAATACAAATATCAAGTCAATAGTTGAAACTCACAGGATATAAAATCAAACTGAAATTATTCCAAAAGACATACAACTTATAACATACAACGAGATTGACGATGGACAGAAATTTAAATCGAAAGAAAAGCAAAATATTCAACAACTTCAGAAAGAATGGTACGAACAAAATCGTTCATACATGAATAATAATATTTAACTTTGTATATCAGTTTTTGTTTCTTGATGGTTTATGAACACAACATCATTCAAGCGAAACAAAAACAAATCATTCATACCTAGTTTGTGTCTTTAATCTGATCTTGAATCCTTCTTCACTGTGAGATCTGTCTTTTCATCTATCTTTCTATCTATCTCTATATATAGATGGATATTTATAAACTATAAGCGCCAAAACATTATTTTTTAGCGCAATGTTGGTTCATTTTTTTGGTGGGAATTTTCAATTTGTTTGAGTACCCCAAAACAGATGAAAACGAGAAGCTTTATTTGAAAGTTGTATCGTGATTTCTCTGCTAAAAAGGTATAATACTTAGGTTTAATTTACAGAGTATTTAAAACATTAATAAGTAAGAATTAAATAACAAAAGAAATTGAAAAAAATCCCACACCCTATTTAATGTATATATTTATGCAATAAAAGTAACATTTCAAGAATAAATTTAACAATCTGTACGATTTATTTAGAAAAAAGGGGATTCTAATATATTAAATAAAATGTGTTGTGATTATGTAGCACATGACGAGTGTAAGTATTCCTTAATTAAACATGAGACATATAATTTATATACATAAATTGTGTAGTGTTGATATATAAAAAATCGAGAAGGTAGCCGACTAAAGGGGAGGAGTGGGTTAAGATAAACTTTGTATGAAATACTCTATATAGTTATAAGTATGCTTTGCCTGCCCCAACGTCGTTCCAAAATGTCGATTGTTGAAAATTATATTGTTAGACGTTTTTGATAGAACATGACGAGTGTAAGTCTTTCTTAATTAAACATGAGGCATATAATTTAAATATAAGAATGTATCCTATTTATATATACAAAATCGAGAAGGTATCTTGACTAAAAGGAGGAGTGAATTTAGAGAAACCTGAGATGAAACACTCTATATAGCTATAAGTATGTCTTGACCCAACGTTATTCAAAATGTCGATTAGATGAAAATAATATTGTTAGATTTTTTAGATAGCAAATGATCACGAGTGTAAGTCTTCCTTAATTAAACATGAGGCATATAGTTTATATATAAAAAAGGCATCGTGTTTATATATTAAAAAATTGAGAAGGTAGCTCGACTAAAGTGGAAGATTGATTTTAAAGAAATGTGGTATTAAACACTCCATATAGGTATAAGTACGCTTTGCATGCACCAATGTCGTTCCAAAATGTTGATTTGTTGAAAATAAAATTGTTAGAGATTTTAGATAGCACATGACGAGTGTAACTCTTCCTTAATTAAACATGAGGCATATAATTATTACATAAGGAAGTATCGTCTTTACATATAAAAAATCGATAAGGTAGCTCAACTAAAGGGGAGGAATGAATTTGGAGAAACGTGGGATGAAACACTCTATATAGCTATGAGTACGTCTTGCCCCAACGTGATTCCCGATTTTGATTTGATGAAAATAAGATTGTTAGACGTTTTAGCTAGCACATGACGAGTGTTGGTGTTTCTTAATTAAACATAAGACATATGATTTATATAGAAAAATTGTATCGTGTTGATATTTTAAAAATAGAGAAGATAGCTCGACTAAAGGGGAGGATCGAGTTTTGAAGAACGTGGTATGAAACACTCTATATAGTTATAAGTATGCTTTGCGTGCCCCAAGGTGGTTCGAAAATGTTCATTTGTTGAAAATAAGATATCGTGTATATACATAAAAAAATTCGAGAAGGGACCTCGACTAAAGGGGAGGAGTGAGTATTAAATACATATGAAGATTTTCCATTGAAATTTAATAAAATGAAATACCTGACTTTTGGATATACTCCCTGCCAACGTTCATTAGAAACACCACATGATAAGAAGCATGGTTGTCCACCTTCCAATGACCCACCTTTGTATAAATTATAGTTGATGTTTTTAGAATTACCTCAGCCTCACTAGTGTTCAAGTAAGTATTTGTCCTTCCTGTTAATGTTAATTGGTATTTTATCTATCGATGTTCCCTTTTGACTTGAAACAGTAATTATCCATACACAAGTTCAAGAACTTAAAAGACTTATTTTACTATATTGATAATAAATACTTGACACTTTCATAACGTTTTATTATTATTTGATTAGGCATATTTTCAGTTAATAATGGACAAAAGATGGATAAATTCTCCAATGTTCTCTAAAAGATATGTTGAGGGAGTCCAATCTTTTATGCAATTTGTTCGGTCTCACATTGATCGAAACTCTAAAATTCGATGTCCATGTGATGATTGTGTGAATATAATTTTTCAAACACAAGATGTAGTGTATGAACACTTGTTGTTGAAAGGATTTAAGAAAGATTATATTCACTGGAACTACCATGGATAACAAACTCAAATGAGATATGATGATACAACACTTCACAGTGAAGATTAAAAAGAGGAAAGGATATATGGCATGTCCTAATTGCAATAAAGATGCAACTTCAAAAAAGATAAGAAGTAAAATTTGTTACATGAATCACCGTCGGTATCTTGAACCTAGTTACAAATAAAGAAGAAGCAAGATGTTTAATAAAAAGACAGATGACATATTAAAACCAAAAGTGCTCTCAGGAGATGATGTTTTATAACAATTTGATTTACTTAGTACATATATGCCAGGAAAATTGTCAAATAGTAAGAAAACAAAACGTCTTCCTACAGAGTTGAATTGGGTGAAGAAAAGTATTTTTTTTAAGTTACCAAACTGGAAAAAGAGAAAAGACATAAAGTAACCATTGAAGTTGTCTCAGATTTTAAAAACGATAATTTAACTTTGTAACTTTCCTATTACCCACTAAACAATTATGAACCTGTATTTATACCAGTTTTCGATCAACCCCAAATTTTAAGAAGCAAGTGTGTTCACAAATCAATCAATACATGACACGTGTTAATTTAATTAAAAATATTTTTTTCATTTTGAGTTTTCCATTATCTTTCTCTCTCTCTCTCTCTCTCTCTCTCTCTCTCTCTCTCTCTCTCTCTCTCTAACCTTTTGGATTTTAATTTTGATTTATTTTAAATTTAATTTTATCTTCCACCTTTCTCCATTTTCTTTTTTTCCTTCACCTCCCACCCCTCATGTCAAATTGAATCTCACTCCCATTTTTTTTTCTTTTCTTTTTCTTATTCTTCTCCGGTCAAATTTTATTCATAATATTATTTATACTTACTAAATTATTGTTAAAACAATTAATTATTTTTCTAAATAATTGTAAGTTTTAAAGTATCATCAACTACTCATTTTCATATAAATCTAAAATTAGAATCATAATTTTAAAAGAATAAATTAATTTCTAAAAATTGAACAAACTTAATTGAAATCGGATAAAACAAAAATTATATGATACACCGTAATCAGCTCATTAATTTAGCTCATTTTCATATAATTTCAAAACTAGTGATAATTTTGAAATAATCATAATTCTCTGAAATATGAAAAAGTGTAAGTGAAATTTGGATTAGAAAAACTAAATAATACCTATTAATTATCCTGAAATATAATGTGCTTTTCAAATTTTTCGAATGTAATATAATGTTTAGATATACTTTTAAATTAAAGAGATAGTTAAGCTAATAGTATTAAAAAGGGTAGATGAAATTGTGATAAAAAGTGACATTTAAAGTGAGGATCTTCAATTAAGATATAAATGATTTTTTGAAGAAGAAGGAAGAAAGAAAAGGAAAAAAATAATAAGGAGAAAAAGTTAAAATAATAAGAAAAACAAGAAAATGTACTTCTATAGCAAAATACTTGCAAAAATAAAATTATATTCGTTTTTTTGTTTGTTCACGCTCTTTAAGAGTGTGCATACACTCTCCATGAAAGGTGGACAATAAATAATGTAATAATATTAGTTCAAAATTGTTTAGGGGGGTAATAGGAAGCTTGCATAGTTTAGGTGTCATTTTGAAAATTCGGGACAACTTCAGGTGTCACTTTATGTCTTTTCTCACTAGAAAAAATTAAAGTTACCAAATAATCTGGATGTCATGCATATAGAAAAGAAGATTTGTGAGAGTGCTTTAGGAACATTATTGAATATTGATGGGAAATCTAAGGACACATATAAATCATAACAGAATCTTGAGGATATGAGCATAAGAAAATAACAATGGTTGCAACACGATGACTCTGGTTATACGATGCCATTTGCTTGTTTTAATATGTCGGAAAAAGTAAAAAAAAATATATTGGGAATTTTTGAAATATGTTAAATTTCCTGTGGTTATGCTTCAAATATCTCTAGTTGTGTAAGTGATGGTGGTAAGACAACTAAACTCAAAAGTCATGACTATCATGTTTTTTTTGGAGCGATAGTTGCCTATTTTTTTTTTTTCGCGGCTATAGAAATAATGATTTTTCTTTAGCATTGACTGAGTGTGGTCATTTCTTCCAAAGATTATGTTGTAAGACATTGAAAATTGATGACTTAGAACAACTTGAAAAGGATATTGTGATTATATTATGTAAGCTTGAGATGATCTTTCCACCTTCTTTTTTTGATGTCATGGTACATTTGGCTGTGCATTTACCACAAGAGGCTATGAATGGGGACCGGTAAAATATCATTGGATGTGTAAAATTTATAGGTTTTTATGCAAACTCAAGCTTTATGTGCGAAACAAGGCACGACCCGAAGGTTATATTATTGATGAATGTTTAACATTTTGTTCTATTTATCTTAGTGACATTGAGTCCACATTCAGTCGTGAAGATCGAAACGATGGTGGATCTATTGATACAGATGAACATGTTTAATACATATTTTCAGATTATGTTAGACCATTCAAAAAAGTTTATGATGCATTACCAAAGAAACACTTTAATATGACTCGAAGGTGTGTGTTGAATAATTGTGAAGAAGTAGAACCTTTTATGAAGTAAGTTTATTTATTTATGTATTTATTTACATTCATATTTTGTTATTTTTAGTCACATATGAATATTTTATCTTCTGACATGTAGAGAACATGAAAATGAGTTGATAAGGCACGGTGTTCAGAATATAAAAGAGAAACATAGAGAAAAATTTCCTCAATGGTTCAAAAGAAAAGTAAATGATTTTTTGAGATGATAACTTTGTTTGTTTCTATGTTTTAAATTTTTTACATTACTGATTGAATGCAATACATTTTCATTATAGATTATGCAATTGTGTTATAAGGATAAAACAATATATCTTAAGAATTTATATCCTTTAGCAATGGATCCTGATTTGCATTGAAGGAAATGTCCTGGTTGTATTGTTAATGGTGCTAGGTATCATATTCAAAGTCGTGACGAATTACGCAAATTTCAAAATAGTGGAGTAGTTGTTGAAGGCTATCATGAAAATGAGGTGATTGATTTTTATTGTATAATAGTTGACAACATTTAGTTATAGTATGTTGATGGCAATCAAGTTGTCTTAATTAAATGCAAGTAGGTTAATCTTCACAAGAATACAGGGATGCAGAAAGATAACAATTTTACCAGTGTTAATGTACATATATTTTATCATGAACATTATTCTTTTGTACTAGCCACACAAGTAAAGCAGTTTTCTTATATAGATGATCCAAAATTAGGAGGGAATTGGCGAATTGTGCAAAAATTTCAAGATAGGCATATATATGATGTCGCAGATATTCAAAATTCTGATGTGAAAAGTGATGAATTCTGTTTTATTAATGATGATGTGTATCAAGATGTATCCAGTTAAAGTAGGGTGATCAACAACGATATTGAGGATGTCCAAAACCAGTTACACAGAGGTGATGCGGATTCGACTATCTCAAATTTAAGTTTAGTCGAGATGGAGATTCAAACAGGACATGGAGTTGACTATAATACAAAAGATATAAAAGAAGATGATGACACTATAGTAGATTACATTAGTGATCATGAGAGAAATGAAGGTACTAAACGTACTAATAAAGATGATGATAATGAGACAGATTATGATGACGACGACAATGATTTCATCACGTAACCTTCCATTGTTTGTGAAAAGTGCATCTCCATTTCTTCTCATGTATGTATTCTCTCCCTTTTAAATTCTTTATCCTTCTCGTTGTTCTTCTTATTGATCATCACCTTCTGATTCTTACATGAAAAATGTTCTAGATCACTAGAATGGGGCATGTCAAGCAGGGAATGGTTTTGAAAAGAATCACTACAGAAAGTATTTTCATCTACTGCTAAATAGGGGACTGAGAATGTTAGAAAAACAATATCCTTTAACATATTTAGGCATAATATTTCTTTAGAAAACCAGCTTATATTATCTAGAATTTTCTCAATTTTTTCGTATTCTTGGTTTTTTGGCAGTAGCTATCGCTCTTCCTTGCATTCTTGCCCGTGGTAGTTATACTCCAGTCATGGTTGTTGTTCGTTGTTGCAGTCATAGCTGCTTGTTTCTTTCTGGACAACGGTTGCTGATTGAACATGGATGTTGGTTGTCACATTTTATACAAAATGGTTTCTTGTGGTGGTTGTGTTCTATGAGATTGGCAATTAACACTATTTTATTGTTTTTTTTGCATTATTGGCAATGATTGTTATATGTTAGTGCATTATTTACATGGTTTCTACCTCATTTTGTTCTTGTTGCTACTTCTAGTGTAGTAGTCTTATTTTAATTTCGAAATACAATTTCTATTACAGTCTAAGTTTATATTAGTTATCATAGTTGTATGGGTCATACCACTTTTAAATTATTTAACCAAATGATTCTTATATCCATATTACTTTATTACACTATGTATCAAGTTAAAATAGATTACACATATCAAAATGAGCAATTAAGTATAATAAATGGAGATCATCAAATCTTAAAAAAGACATGAGAAACTCTATGTCAAATTAGCAAGTATATCAACAAGAACTATTGTGTTGGTATAATAGTATTCTTTCACTATACAAACCTCTATTGCATTTCTCAATCATGTGATTCTGTTATTTAAGAAAAATAATTTAACACATAACTTATTTCTTGACGAATTAGTTGTATCTAAATCATTAATTAATTAATGACGATAGATTAAGCTTCACTAAGTATGTATAACATTAGCGAAAATAATTAAGGTCACAAATAAATATATTTCTTGCCAGTACAACATAAGTTGTATGACTACAAACATTAGTTTGTCACAAATATAACAATATGTTTTTTGTGACGATAATTTTTCGTTCCCAAAACAGAACTAATTTATGGACAAAATATAGTTTGTAACAACTTAGCAAAATTATTAAAGACAAAAAAATGTGTCACTAATAACTTGAAGTTCGTCGTTAATAATACTTACTAAATGACGCCAAAATATTTTTTATCTCATATATGTAGAGACAAAAACTCATTTATGTCACAAAAAATGAACAAATCGTGACGAGTTTCGTAGCGTAGTTAAGAATTTCATAGCTGAATATCATTTTTTATGTAGTGAGACTATCTTGACCACCACACCCATTCTAGCATTACCAGTGTAAGGTAGATATTTTATTATTTATTGTGATTCTGTACATTCTGGTTTGGGTATTGTTTGGATGAATGAAAAGAATATTTTTGCTTATACCTATCGTCAATTGTATGTGCATGAGAGAAATTATTCAACACATGATTTAAAGTTGGTAGTGGTTGTGTTTCCTGTTAATATCTGATGACAGTATTTGTATGATGTAAAGTGTGAGGTATGTATTGATCATTCTAGTTTACAACAAGTGTTCAAAATGATTTGAATTTGATACAGTGAAGGTGGATGGAGGTACTTAAGGATTCAAATGTCACCATTCAATACCATCTGGGCAAGGCTAATGTGGTGGCAGACGCTTTGAATTGTAAAATAGTGAGAATAGGTAGTTTAGCTTGCTTGAGTGTATCCAAGCGACCTTTGGCTAAGGAAATTTAGACCTTAGAATCTAAGCATATGTAGTTGGACATCACAGAAAGAGGTTGGTGTTATCTAGTGTTGAAGTATAGGCCATATTCATTGAGGATATCAAGGCCAAACAATTTGAGGATTAGAATTTGGAGGAATTTAGAAAGAAGACAGCAATTGGAAAGGCAAAAGAGACCACTCTTGATGCGGATGGGGGGTGCTCAATTTTCAATGGAAAATATGTGTTCCTAGAGTAGATGATTGTTCGAGAAATTATTTGCAGAGTCTCAGGGTTCGTTGTACTCTATTAATCTGGGTATGACCAAGATGTACAAAGATCTAAAGCAAATTTATTGGTAGTCGGACATGAAGAAAGACATAGCGATGTTTATGGCGAAGTGTCAAAATCGTCAATAAGTGAAGTATGAACATCAAAGTCTTGCACGTACACTTCAAACAATGTTGATTCTGGAATGGAAGTTGGAAATAATAGTCATGCATTTTTTGATTGTTCTTCCCAAGACTTTGGGAAAGTTTGATTCTATTTGGGTAGTGGTTGATAGATTTGCTAAATAAGCACATTTCATCGTGGTAAGAAAGGATTATAATGCTGCACAATTGGCTAAAGTTTCTATGAAAGAGATATTGAGGTTACATGGGGTGCCGCTTTCTATTATCTCAGACCATTGTACCCAATTTAAATCAATGTTTTAGAGGAAATTACATGATTAATTGGGCACACAACTTACTTTTAGTACAATTCATCCACTGAGAGACAAGCAATAAGAGAGGACCATACAAGTCTTAGAAGACATGTTGAGGGCATGAGTGATTGATTATTGAGGGAATCGAGATAAATTCTTACCTTTGTGTGAATTCTCTTATAATAATACTTATATCTCCAGCATATACATGACACCATCTGAGGCATTCTATGGGAGGGGATGTTATAACCCATAGGTTCGTTTGAGGCTTGCGACGTGAAAACTTTGGGGGTTTATTTAGTGAAAGATGCTTAAGATAAGACAAAGAGTATACACGCTAAGCTTCTAGAAACCCAAAGTACACAAAAGAAATATGTGGATCATAAGGAAAGAGACATGGCGTTTCATTCCGGTGAAATGTTCTTCTTAAGGTATCACCCATGAAAGGGTTGATGAGATTCATAAGAAAGGTATGTTATGTCCTAGATACGTTGGTCCTTTTTGAGATTCTTGAATGTGTAGGACCGGTAGCGTATAGATTGGCTTTGCATCCTAATCTATCGAGTGCTCATCCGGTATTTCATGTATCCATGTTGAAGAGGTATTATGGTTGTTGACACCCTATTCTAGAATCATAGAGCTTCTTCAATTTTAGCGATTAAAAATAATTAGTTTTTATAAAATTTCCAAAAAAAAAATTTTGCAAATAATTTTATATAGATTTGTCACATTTAATTATTTTAAATAACGTATATTGTTTATACATATTTTTATATATAATGAATATATTTTATGAATATTCAAAAAAATCATCTGAAAAGAATTTAATTTTTACTTAAATATTAATTAAATCCATGAGTTAATATATAAGTTAGGTTTATATTTTGAGTTAATTAGTTTTATAAATGAGTTAATTATTTCTTTAGTTCTAATTAAGAAGCTCATTATTTAATTAATATTTATTCATCATATTTATATTTTAGTCAAATTCCCTAAATTAAACTCAATTCAATTAAAGTGTTAACTTATTTAGCCAATTCTTAAATTCAGGTCTAGCCATTTTGACTCAACCCTTGCAAGAATTTTGAGCCCAATCTCAAGACAACTTTGAGGCCAAGATAGGGCCCAAAATAATTTGCCTTCCTTTTTCCAATTCAGCCAGCACAACTCAATACCATTAACCCAATCCAGCCCATCAGAATACCCATCAGCAACGTACAACAAATAGTGAAGCCAAAATGACCCTATCTCGCTCGTATTCTCCACAGGACAACAATGAAGAACGTTGCAAACCCAGAAAACACATGCTAGTCAAGCTACCATGCAAAACCCATTACCTAGTGAGGTAGATGATCACTTCGTCGTCCTATTTATATTCCCCACTTAACATGGATTTTGAATATCTTCTACTGTTACCTTAAGAAAAGGCAATGGAATTTTAATTTTGAATTCAAAATATCTTTCGATTCCCCAGCTAAATCACCCAAGCTTTCCCTCTAAATAATCCTTTACTCTCAATGAATGCATGAGATTTTTTTTGGACTTTGGTTCTTTGGATATACACTCACGAAATTTTAAGGCGATTCTCTAATCCTCAATTCTTAGAAGTTCACAACTTAGATTCTACGTGGAATTCTTTGCTTGATGTTAATATTGAGATTTCATGGTAGAAAAATCTTTACTCCCAGTCGCAGTTTACTGCACGGAAAGAGGTAAAGTATTTCTTTGTTTTTTTTTAATTTTTAAATCTCCTATGTGTTCTTATGTGTTTATTATAGGTATCTATAGGTTAGAATATGGTTGACGAGTATTATCTGTTCTTGTGTTTGTATTTTACTATTATAGTCACAAATCTGCTCAGCTTCTTTGATTATATTCTTTTTACTTATCTGAATTATTCATAAATGTTTATCTTGTGTTTCGTCATCGTATTTGTTCAATAATAGCCGTCGGAATTCATGTTTATGGTTCCAAGAAATTTCAATGTATTAGTTCATGTTCTCTCTTAAGAGCTTCTTCTTTCAGATCATTTTCTTTCCAGTGCTTTTATTTATCGATTGTTCTTTCCTTTGTTAATACGGACTTACAATTTCCTAGTAACCTGTTTTTCTATGGTTTGAAGTCTTTTTCAGAAGCTAATGTTTTAAAATGACTTCTAGATCTATGAAATATTCTTAGTGTTAATCTCGTTCTTTATAGTAACCTATATTTATATGGTATAAAGTCAATAACGGGCAATGTTTTCATCTTGAAAAATTGGAAATAGTCATTGCTTTGCCTTTTCATCGATTTTTTTTTTAGATTTTTCCCGGTAATCTTGCAACTCCATATGCCTTTGTTTTCATAATGATTTCATTTGTTTGTTCCTTGATCATGTAACAACCTAAAATTACTATGCTAAGTAATGCTTAAACGTACCTAGAATGCATGGATTAGACCGAGTTCAGATAGCTTGTTGCATGTAGAACCAGACCTCAGAACCTATTAAACATCCATGCCAACCAACTTGGTGATTAAGTTGAGCTAGTCAAGGTGATAACCAACCATGTGGGGAACCCAAATTGAAGAGATTTACCCCTATGAGTTTTACTGAACTTAAAAGGGGTAGTATTAGGTTTGGATGGTCTTAGGATAAAATGGTCTTTCCGAAGCTAGGGATACTATTTTAATTACCCTACATATTTTATTAATTAATTAATTTAAAGAGGAGGGGTATTACGGGTAGGGATTGGCAAAAATTGACTTTTTCCGTAAGTTAGGCTTCGGTTTCGAGCCTTGGTGGAAGCGACCATTTAAGTGGATCAATTGATGATTATAATCTGATTTTGTAGGGTATTGGTGGTCATTTCACTTACCCTTTTGAAAAATAGAATTTTAGACAATTAAGAGAAGTCCTAATTTCACTAAGTCTCCACCTAATCTCCTAAAACTAAGCTAACTCATTCTCACGTCTCTCTCTACTCTCACCTTATTTACATGCTCAACTTTTAGTAAAACAAGAGAACATGACAAAAAAAAATATTAAGTTCATCAAGAACTTGAACGCTCAAACTCAAAAAGCAAAATAAGCTTCAAAACGAAAAGCAAATAAAAAAAAATTTCTCTACGGCTTGTGTTTGTGATTTCGGTGGTGAGGCGTTTGATTAGTGGGGGGAATTTCGCTGCACGTAAGAAAACATTTAACGACTTCAGGTATGGGTTTTCTTTACTCTTGATCACTCTCCCAAGAGACCCCTAAGGTTCATACTATTCACAATCAAAAACTAAGGTTGTCCCCATTGCATTCCCCTGGCATTAGATCTTTTGAAAGATTCAAGTATGTGTTAGTATGATTTCTGGTAGATGATTTTAGGGCTGGTTGTGATTACCTGTTTGAAGGTGTATTCTGAATTATTTAGAAATGAAAGAAGTGTTTCCGAAAATGTGTGATACGTTAACTTGTGGATGCACATGTGTACTGTGATTTCGGTCTCGGCTTGAAGCATGGAATTTGAAATGTTAAATATTTCTATTTTATATGTATGAATATTTCAAAAATCCGATGTTTATATGAGTTCAAAGTTTCTGAATTTATTAAAAACTCTTGAATGAAAGTAACCTTTAAAATGCACCTAAAGATCTCTCTAAAAACTACTCGAAATTTCTTAATGTTTTAAATTAAAGAGGGTGAGAAAATGGACTGAAAAAAGGTGATTAAATTCCACAAAGTAACCATGAAAACTCACCTAAAGATGCACTAGATGCTACACAAAAATGTTTCCTAACTCTAACATTAAAAAGTTGAGAAAATGGACTGCAAAAAGGGTGACCAAATTTCCAGCATTCTTGCAATTTGTTTTCAGCAGCTTTTTGTTAAAAATGTTGCTTTTAAAAATATTCTTTTTTTAATGTATGAGGTAAGTGGGGATTGAAACCAAGGCTTCACCATATACATGTTGTAGAAAAATTAAATAATAAAATGTGGTAAGGGGGATTTGAAATGGGGTAAAGCTCAAGTGAAAAGTTAGGAGAAAACTGAAAGAAAATGAAATGGGGCGTGTGGGGTTCAAACCCCCAACCTATTGGACGGATGAAGGAGAGACGAGAAAAATGTAATAAAGAAATATTTAAAATGAGGTATGTGGGGTTCGAACCCACAACCTTGACCGAATGAGAAAGTAAGGAGAAATTTAATTAAAAATAAGGTGAGATTGTGGGGGTTAGATCTCTCACCCTCTTAGTCTAACGAAGAGATTAAGTAAAGCAAGAAAAAGAAAAGAATGTGGGCATGGGGATTCAATCTTTGTCCCACCCCCCCAGGCTGAAGTGTGTAAGGTAAAAATCAAGAAAACAATGAAAGGAAGTGTAGGTGTGTGGAATTGATCTCGGGTTCTCTAGACAAAAAGTTTAAACCAACGAAAATTATAAAGAAAATTTACTAAGTGTTCTAACAAGGGATTTGAAATAGGGTTCCCTTTCCATATTCCTTATTGACACATAAGTCTTACGTGATTAAATAATTAATGAATGCAGCCTATAGGAATCAAATTGAGACCTTGGCATACTTACAACATGCATAAGTCTTGTACCACATAATCTTGGGTAATATGAATCACTTAAATGATCTTGACTAAAGCCTCATGGCTTATGTGTGTGGACTCATAAGTCCAACATACATTTATAATGTAAGTGAACCTAAGATGTTATATGATGAATGATGAGACCTCAAAAGGGTTAAGTAAGAGTGTGAAACACACTAAAAGGCCAATTGCATTGGCATTTGATGTAATGAATATTTATGTAAAAATGGGTGCGTATGACGGGCAAGTGTGCTAAGACAAATGAATGTGGTGACAACATGATAAGAGGCTAATGTGAAATATGGGAGCAATCTCAAATGAGCCTAAGTAAATGTTAGCAAAACGTACTCACCTATGAGAGTGTAAAGTTAAAGAAGAGACCAGTCTCTATGAACACTCTAATGAAAGTATTAAAGTTAATGCATACTTAATACTAATGATGATATGAGAAATCATCTAATGAGCAATGATTCACTCATGCTAGAATCCATCTTCTAAGATGTATGAGATGAATGTAATGGAATATTATACTGATTACCGTTAGGTTAGCTATGAGTGGCGATTCCGTCTTTCAGGAAGGCAGAGGTTCTTGTAATTCTCATGAGATTTTCTTTCCAGACGGGTATGAGTCTCCTTATATCTCCTAGTCTGTTAACCTAGGCAGCCAACATAGGGATCTAGCATGGTTCAATACCCTACATATGCTACCATGTTTTTGGATTCACTTTGGCCGGTGATTGAACCTCTTTTGTGTGGTAGACACAAGATTTCATGGAGCTCACATGATCTATTTTGGTTAAAGTTAAAGTCCTCAAAGAAAGAATGAGGCCATCCTCATGTATTGCACACAATGAAATGAACGATACCAAAGATTTGGTTAGGATAATCAAGAGGTGAACTAGACTTATGTAATTACACATGGTCATTATTAGCCATTGCACAGTGAACCTAATAAGAGTCTTAAACTACATCCTAGGTAAAACTGGTGTTTACACTAGCCTATGAATGAAATGAAATGAAGTACGTATGAATGAATGAAGCAGACTATGTGTTTATTAAAAAAGGCTCCCTAGTTGAGGTGCCATCTGTTGAGCCCTCATATTTGTCAGTCCTAATGTTAAGTACATGATTGCAAGGTCTCATGGAATATGAACAAATGAAATAAAATATGATATGTGCTATATGCAATATGGTATGTGTTCTGTGCAATATGATACGTATGATGATGCATGTTACTCTCACGGAATGACTTTCCTAATATGATTTTGGCAAGTCCACTAACTTGACTTTCCATTACTCATATCGTTAGAAGGGAGCTTTTCTAAATCGAGCATGTGCGTGGTATGTGCTTGAATATAACCATACTTAGTACAACTGTGTACTAATTTCATATGCAGAAGTTATTCGGACGTGGAGCTTTCGTCCGTATTTAATAGGCCCTCATGCTTTCGGGGATGTTTACTAGTTTATTCTAGCGTAGACGTAGGCATTAGATAGTTGAGTATGTTCCACTAGTGTCTATTTTGTATTTGCTTTTTGACGTTGTATTGGTGCCATTTTGGCAACTCCATATTTATGATTATATCTTTCATTTGGTTATCTTGATTTAGATGGTTGTTGTGAACGCTTATGAATTTACGTAGATAGTATTATGCGAGATCATTGTTTTTCGATATAAAGTTTAAGTAAACAAAAGTTCAAATTTTCCCCTAAAATTAACCTAGGTGAAGTAACGATGACATATGTAGGCTTGTCTTTGACCTCTGAGAGGTCAACGACGTCGGTCTCATCTGGGGTCTAGATTCCGGTCGTGAAAAAGTTTGTATCAAAGCATTAGGTTAAATTCCAAGGTTAATAAGTTCACATCAACCACATCGAGTAGTTTCTATGTTATGGTAGTGAAGTGCACCACTATCATGAATTAGAGACTGCATGACGCGTAGGAAACTTTTTCTTCTTCTGATCTTATCCTGCTTTCTCTAATGATTAATTTCTGGGTTTTATGAGCGTATCTGTCATCAATTCTTATCTTTTTCAGAAAATGAACAGAAGAAGAAACGTTGGTCTGGGGAAAGGAGAAGCAGCTGCTGGGGGAAATCAAGTTCCACCCAAAGCTCCACTTGAAGGAGTGTCCATGCCAATTGACCCAGCAGGGTTGACTGATGCAGAGGTGCGGACCGCTTTGGCACATATGGATTGAACCATCAGTGTGCAGGCCCAGGCTATGACAACTCAGGCTAGCAGGTAGGATGTTTAGCTTGAGCACCAACAAGCACGTAGCATGGTAGACAGACTATGGGACTTTACGCGGATGAATCATCCAATTTTCACACAGTCTAGGACTTCAGAGGATCTATAGGAGTTTACTGATTAGGTGCACAAGATTTTGGTGACCATGGGATCCACAGATACTGAGAAGGATAAGCTGGCTTCCTACCAGCTCAAGGATGTTAAACAGTGTTGGTGCAAGATGTTGCAGGATAGACAACCTTTGGGCGGAGGTCCGGTCACATAGGAGTTGTTTAAGAGAGACTTCCTATGGAGATTTTTTTCCCAGGGAGATGAAATGTCTAAGGTTGAGGAGTTCATCAACCTTAAGCAGGGATCGATGGCTGTGAGGGAGTATTCCCTTAAATTTGTTAAGTTGTCCAGGTATGCCACTTCCCTTGTGTCGAATAACAGGGATAAGATGTGCAAGTTCATTATAGGGTTCTCTGAGGATTTGGAGGAGGAGTGTAGGTCAGCGATGCTTCATGATAGCATGGACTTGTCCAGGCTGATGGTGCATGTCAAGAAGGTCGAGGACAGCAGGAAGAAGAGGAGAGTTTGTTATCTCAGGAGGCCTAACCCTTCTGACAAGATAGGTTCCAGCAGAGGTGGTGGCAGGAGCACTTTTGGAATTTGTGATCAGCCAAGATTTAACAAGGGGCGTTAGAGTTAAGGGAACTCTAACTCTCAGTGGAGTGCAGCACCTAGAGGAGTCATACCCGAGCCAAAGAAGGGCAATAGATGTGATGTGCAGCGTCCCATAAAGGAATGTGGCAAGTGAGGCCATATTTATAGGGGACAGTGTAGACTAGGCAGAAATGCCAGTGTCGGTTAGGGAAAGAGCGGACACATGGTCACGGACTGTCCACAGAATAGGGGTCAGGCTGGAGGTAATGCTCAACCTATGCCTAATCCCCAAATTCTATTGCTGTCAAGCCTCCTAAGAGGAACAGATTCTACGCCGTGAAGGGCAGGGAGAAGCAGGAGAAGTCTGCTGATGTGGTCACATGTGTGCTGCAAGTTTTATCAACCTCTGTTTATGCTTTACTTGATCCAGGGTCTACGTTTTCTTTTGTGACTCCCTTGCTTGATCATAATTTTGAAACAATTCCTGAGGTTTTGAATGATCCTATTGTAGTTAGTACTCCCTTAAGAGAAACTGTGAGAGCTGAAAGGGTTCATAAATACTTCCCAATAGTAGTACATTGTAAGACTATGTGTGCAGACCTTGTTGAGTTACCCATGAATGAATTTGAAGTTATACTTGGTATGGAATGGCTCCATAAATGTTATGCCTTCATTATATTGTAAAAATAGGGCTGTGAGATTCCGTTTCCCTAATGAATTGGAGCTGGTCTGGCAGGGGTACAATTTGAGTTGTTCAAGTCATTTTATTTCGAACCTAAAAGCTAATAAAATGATGTCCAAGGGATTTTTATGTCATCTTGTGAGTGTCAATGATCTAGATCACAACAGTCCTTCCATAGACTCTGTGCCTGTAGTGAATCAGTTCCAAGATGTTTTCCCTGATGATTTGCCTAGAGTCCCTCCCCTAAGGGAGATTTATTTTGGTATTGACCTAGATCCCAATACCAAACCTGTTTCAATTCCTCCCTACAGAATGGCTCCAGCTTAACTCAAAGATTTGAAGTTGCAGTTAAAAGATCTCACAGATAAGGGCTTCATCAGCCGAGCATATCCTTTTAGGGCGCTGCAATGCTGTTTTTGAAATAGAAGGATGGAACCTTTAGGATGTGTATCGATTATCGGCAGCTCAACAAAGTCCCTATAAAGAATAGGTATCCACTTCCCAGAATAGATGACTTATTATATTAGCTCCAAGGTTCTAGTTTCTTATCAAAGATTGATCATTGTTTTGGGTATTATCAACTTAGGGTTAGGGATGAAGATATCACAAAGACAGCCTTTCGTACCCATTATTGTCATTATGAGTTTTTAGTCATGTTATTTGGTCTCACTAATGCACCAGCTGTATTTATGGACCTCATGAACTGAGTCTTCCGTGAATACCTTGATTCTTTCATCATAGTATTCATTGATAACATCCACATCTACTCTAAGACCAAAGAAGTGGATGAATAACATTTGAGAATAACCTTACAGTTACTTTGACAACATTAGTTGTATGCCAAATTCAGCAAGTTCGTGGAGGGCTTTTTTTCCATTGCAGCCCCACTGACAGCATTGACTAAGAAGAAATCCAAATTCGAATTTGTGGAGACTTGTGAGGAGAGTTTCTAGGAGTTCAAGGATAGACTCACTTTAACCCAAGTGCTTACGTTACCTAAATGTGGTGAGTATTACACTGTTTATTGTGACACGTCTAGGGTTAGTTTGGGTTGTGTTCTTATACAGGGTAATAAGGTGATAGTCTATGCGTCTACGCAGCTCAAGGTTCATGAGAAGAATTATCCCACTCATGACTTGGAGTTGGCAGTTGTGGTTGTTGCATTATGTTGTGGAGGCATTACTTTTACGGAGTGCACATGGATATGTTCACAGAACACAAGAGTCTCCAGTATGTGTTCACATAGAGAGAGTTGAATCTACGTCAACGGAGATGGTTGGAACTATTGAAGGACTATGATATGAGTGTCCACTACCATCCAGCTAAAGTAAATGTTGTAGCCGATGCTTTGAGCAGGTTGAGAATGGGGAGTACCACCAACGTTGATATGGGAAGAAGGAGTTGGTGAATGTTATACACAGACTATCCAGACTGGGTGTGAGGTTGATGGCTTCTACTAGCTGGGTGTTTCAGTTCATCCTAGTTTTGAATCATCCTTGGTAATTGAAGTAAAAAAGGGTTAGCATCTTGATCTTGTTTTGATGGAGTTGAAGGAATCATTGCTGATAAAGATGAATGAGTCCTTGCTTTGGAAGGTGATGACATACTTATGTTCCAAGACAGGCTGTGTGTACCAGATATGGTTGATTTGCGGACAAAAATTATTGAAGAGGCCCATTGTTCCAGGTATTCGATACATCTAGGTTCCACCAAGATGTATCATGACCTCTAGAAGAACTATTAGTGGGATGGCATAAAGAAGCACATTGATGAGTATGTGGACAAGTGTCCTAATTGTCAGAAGGTTAAGGTAGAGCACCTTAAGACTACTTATCTCACTCAGATGATTGAGGTTCCGACTTGGAAATGGGAGGACATTAACATGAGTTTCGTGGTTGGTCTTTCGAGGACTAGGAGACAAAATGACTCCATATGGATTAATGGACAAGATGACTAAGTCTGCCCACTTTATCCCTCTGAAGTCTATTTATAGGGCCGAGGATTATGCGAGACTCTACATTCATGAGATTGTGAGGCGGCATGGGAATCCTTTATCTATAATATTAGATAGAGGGACTCAGTTCCCTTTGCACTTATGGAGATCTTTCCTGAAGAGCTTAGATACGTAGGTAAATCTCACTATTGCCTTCCATCCCCAAACATATGGGCAAGCAGATCACACCATTAATACATTGGAGGATATGTTGAGGGCATGCATGATCGACTTCAGAGGTAGTTGGGACGACCATCTTCCATTGATAGAGTTCTCATATAATAACACCTATTACTCAAATATTGGGATGGCACCATTTGAGTCACTTTATGGTAGGATGTGTAGGTCTCTAGTTGGGTGGTTCGAGGTTGGAGAGAAAATGATTTTGGGTCTAGAGATCATTCATGAATCCTTAGAGTAGGTCAGAGTTATAAGCGACAAGTTGGCTACTATTTACACTCGGCAGAAGTCTTATGCAGATAACAAGAAGCGACCCTTAGACTTTGTTGTTGGTGACCAACTATACTTGAAGCTATCACACATGAAGGGGATGATGAGGTTTGGCAGGATGGACAAGTTGAGTGCGACGTACATCGAGCCATACGAGATTATATAGCATGTGGGTGAGGTGGCCTATGAGTTGGCGTTGCCTACAGAACTAACTTATGTTCATCCTGTCTTTCATGATTCTATGTTAAAGAAGTGCCTTGATGATCTAGCATCGATTCCTATTGAGATTTTAGACCGGCAGGTAAAGCAGCTGAGAAACAAGGAGGTTGCCACTGTGAAGGTATTGTGGAGGAACCATCTTGTTGGGGGTGCTACATTGGAGGCCGAGGCGGATATAAGATCCTGCTATCCTCATCTTTTCAGCACTTGAGGTTAGACTCTTTATTCTTGAGTCTAAGTTTCCTTGTCTCATCTATTCTTGGTTCATATTGCTTGACTGTGTAAAGTAATTATGCTATAATATGTCTGGCATATACGAGATAACTAGAAGTGTCATTTGAGGAAGAATGTTCCTAAGGGGGGATAACGTAACAACCTGAAAATGACTATGCTAAGTAATGCTTAAACGTACCGAGAATGCATGTATTAGACCAAGTTAACACGGCTTGTTACGCATAGAAACATATCTTAGAACCCATTCAATATTTAAGCCGACCAACTTGGTAAGTTAGTTGATCTAGGCAATGTGAGAACAAACCATGTAAGGCACCCGAATTGAACAGATTCACCCAGATGAGTTTTACTTTACTTTAAAGGGATAAGGTTTGGAGGATCTAGGAATAAAATCGTATTTTCCAAGATACGAGTAGTATTGTATTTACCCTAAATGTTTAAATAGTTATTTAATAATTTAATTAATTTAAAGAGTATGGGCAATTTGGCAACGGATTGGCAGAAATTGACTTTTTCAACAAGTTCGGCTTCACCCAGGTTAGAGCCTTGGTGGAAGCGACATTTAGGTGGACTAATTGATGATTATAATTTGATTTTTTAGGTTTTGGTGGTCATTTCTCTTACCCTTTAAAAAATCAGATTTTTAAACAATGAAGAGAACTCCTAATTTGACTAAGTTTCCACCTAATCTCCTAATTCTAAGCTAACTCATTCTCACGTCTCTCTCTACTCTCACCTTATTTACATACTCAACTTTCTGTAAAACAAGAGAACAAAACAAAAGATATATAAAGTTCATCAAGAACTTGAATGCTCAAACTCTAAAAGCAAAATAAGCTTCAAAACTAAAAGCAAAAAAAAAAAAACAAGTACTCTACGGATTGTGCTTGTGATTACAGTGGTGAGACCTTGGCTTAGTGGGGGGATTTTGGCAGCACGTAAGAACACTTTGAACGACTTCACGTATGGGTTTTTTTCCCTCTTGGTCCCTTTCCTAAGAGACCCCTAAAGTTTACACTATTCACAATAAAAAACTAAGGTTGTCCCCGTAGCATGCCACTGTCATTAAATTCTTTGAAAGATTTAAGTATGCGTTTGTATTAATTCTGGTAGATGATTTTGGGCTTGTTGTGATTACATGTTTGAATATGTATGAGTAATTATCTAGAAATTAAAGAAGTGTTTCCAAAAATGTGTGATATGTTAACTTGTGGGTGCACGTGTGTACAATGATTTTGGTCTCGGCTTGAAGCATGGAATTTGACATGTTAAATTGTTGTATTTTACGTGAATGAATATGTTAAAAATGTGATATTCATATGAGTTCAAAGTTGCTGAATTGAATGAAAATTCTTGATTGAAAGTAATCTTGAAAATGCACCTAAAGATCTCCCTAAAAGCTACTCGAAATGTCTTAATATTTAACTGAATGATGATGAGAAAATGGACTGCAAAAAGGTGATTAAATTCCCTAAAGTAACCATGAAAACTAACCTAAAGATGAAATAGATTCTACACGAAAATTTTCCCTACATTTGACATCTAAAGGTTGAGAAAATGAACTGCAAAAAGGTTGACCAAATATCCAACATTCAGGAAATTTGTTTTCGGCAACTTACTGCTTAAAATGTTGCTTTTAAAAAAAAATTAATGCATAATGTTAGTGGGGATTGAACCCAAGACCTCAACATAAATAAGTTATAAAAATATTAAATAATAAAATACCGCTAAGGTGGATTCGAAATGGGGTAAAGCTGAAGTGAAAAGTTAGTAGAAAAATGAAAGAAAATGAGAAGGGGCACTTGGGGTTCGAACCACAACCTATTGGACGGATGAAGGAGAGAGGATAAAAATGTAATAAAGAAATAAAAAAATGAGGTATGTGGAATTCGAACCCACAACCTCCTGGCCGAATGAGAAAGTAAGGAGAAATGCAATTAAAAATAAGGTGAGACTGTGGGGGTTCGATCCCACGCCCTCTTAGTCTAAACGAAGCGATTAAGTAAAGAAAGAAAAAGTAAAGAATGTGGGTATGAGGATTTGATCTTGGGTCCCCAGGCTGATATGATTAAGGCAAAAATCAAGAAAAAAAAAAGAAAGGATGTGTAGGTATAGGGAATTGATCTCGCGCTCCCTAGCTAAGAAGTTTATGTCACTGAAAATCATAAAGAAAATTTACTAAGTGTTATACAAGGGATTTGAAATAAGATTACCTTGACCAATTCCGTATTGACACATAAGTCTTACGTGATTAAATAATTAATGAATGTAGCCTATAGGAATCAAATTGAGACCTTGTAATACTTACAACATGCATAAGTCTTGTACCACATAATCTTGGGTAATATGAATCACTTAAATGAACTTGAATAAGACTCATGGATTATGTGTGTGGACTCATAAGTCCAACATACATTTATAAAGTAAGTGAACTAAGATGTTATATGATGAATGATGAGACCCCAGAAGGGTTAAGTAAGAGTGTGAAACACACTAAAAGGCCTATTGCATTGGCATATGATGAAATGAATATTCATGTAAAAATCGGTGATGGCCTAAGTCGGATGACTATAGCAAGGAAAGTACATAGGTTGTCTAGTTTGGGGGTGAGGTTGGAGAGTGCACCGGATGGGGGTGCCATAGTTCATCGTAACTCAGAGTCTTCTTTAGTGGTTGAGGTGAAGTCCAAACAACACCTTGATTTAGACTTGATGGAGTAGAAAGAATCGGTTCTTGGCAGGTTGAATGAATCATTCTCCATACGGGGGGATGGTGTGTTAAAGCCCCAAGGGAGATTATGTGTTCCTGATGTAGATGGGTTGAGTGTTCGGATCTTAGAAGAAGAAAATAGGTCCCACTACTCAATTCATCTGGGTCGACCAAAATTTACCATTACCTAAGGGAAATATATTGGTGGGAAGGTCTAAAAATGAACATAGCGGAATTTGTCGCTAAGTTTCCAAATTGCCAACAAGTAAAGGACGAACACCTGAAGTCGGGTATCTTACAACAAGAGATCCAAATTCAAAGTTGGAAGTAGGAAGACATCAATATGGACTTTGTATTAGGTTTACCCCGGACCCAAAAGTCATATGATTCCATATGGGTTGTTGAGGATCGATTGACTAAATTTGCTCGCTTTATCCTCGTCAAGTCTTCATATTCGGCGAAAGATTATGCAAGAATATTAAAAGATGTATGTGTTCCGCCATGGCATACCGTTATCAATCATATCGATGGGGGCGCACAATTCACATCAAGATTTCGGAGCTCGTTCTGAAAAGGGTTAGGGACTACGATGAAGTTGAGCACCGCTTTTCATCCCCAAACAAATGGTCAACTTGAGTGTACGATAAAAACCATTGAAGATATGCTTAGATATTGCATTATTAAATTTAAAGGGATTTGGGATAGGCATTTACCTTTAGTAGAGATTTCCTATAACAACAATTTTCATTCATCCATTTCCATGGATCCCTATAAAGCTTTGTATGGTAGGAGGTGTAGGTGTCCTATTGTATGGTTTGAAGTGGGTGATCCATCACTTCTTGGTCCTGAGTTGATTTATAAGACTTTAGAAAAATTTCACATCATAAGGAATTGGTTGCAAACGGCCTACAGTCAGCAAAGTCTTATGCCGATAATAAGAGAAGAGATTTGGAGTTTGAAGAAGGTGATAAGGTGTATTTAAAAATTTCACCAATGAAAGGGGTAGTTAGGTTTTGCAAGAAAGGGAATTTGATTCCTCATTATGTGGGTCACTATTAAATCTTGCAAAGGGTTGGTAAGGTTGTCTATGAATTTAAACTTCCTAATGAATTGGCTTCGGTTCATCCGCTTTTCCATGTTTCTATGTTAGAAATGTGTATCGGTGACCCCGAGTCCATTCTTCCTATAAAGGGTCTTGGTGTCAAGGATAACCCCTCTTATGAGGAAGTCCCAGTTCAAATTTTTGATAGGCAAGTCAAAAAAGATGAGGAATAAAGAGGTGGTATCCATAAAAGTGCTATGGAAAAATCAATTAGTTGAGGGTTCTACATGGTAGGCCGAGGCCAATATGAAATAATGTTATCCTCATATTTTTGAGAGTTAAGGTTAGCTATTCTTTTTTATTCCATAATTATGAAAAATATTTGTATCTCCATATTTTTGGGTGAAGTGTCGTAAAAAAGGCATTTTCGGAAACCTCAGATTGAGTTTTACAATGAAGCCGATGTAGTATTGCTATTAGATACTCAAAATTTTTCTTTTTGCTTGCTTTGAGTTATCTTTTGCATTTCGATATGGTGAGTCTTCATGAAATTATAGGTAGCATTTTGTTAAGTTGTACTTTGTGCTAATTGACTCATGTGATGTATGTTGAGCTCATAAGTGTTGTGAGAAGGAAATGCCTCATGATGAAGTGTTTTGAGCCTTAGGTGTGGAGATATGAGTTTTGATATTTGATTTGTTGAAGTGACATGACCTATGTTAAATGGATAATGTTGATTGATTGGGCTGCTAGTCTTGGGTCTATTCCTTCAAAAGAATTTTAGTGTCATTTGGGGACGAATGTTCCTATAGGGGGGATAATGTAACACCTTCAAAATCTAAGACTCGTGGTAAAGCCTAACATAGGTGTCATAAAGTCTAAACACTGTTTCTAAGTCCATTTTTAACGAATATAGGTCATTTAGAAGGTTTAAAAACCAAAATGACCAAAACGTCCACGAAGTTGGCTCAAAACGATGTTAGTGTGCCTTAGCTTTTTTCCTAACTTTTAGGAGTCGTAAATGTACGAAAATGGATGGAAAGGTAGCTAATGGGTGTTTTAGTTGTTTCAAGATTGAAACGTCTGTGTACGACTCCCCAAGGACCAACCAATGGCTGTTGAGGAGGATTTTTGCTCTTTGATGCAGCACTTCCTTGTAGTGTGCATCGAAGGGAAAGAAGACGGTCCTTACGTGGCTCGACGGGGCGTCAAGTCCAATATTGTCCCACACTTGGAAAGATTCGTGAAGGCCCTTGTTTACCTAGCTACTGTTACACGTGACGGAAGGGGTTGATGAGGCGTCATTGGCTCGATGGGGCGTCGAGGCCAAAGTCACCTCACACTTAGAAAAATTGTAGGAAGTGCTCGCCTACAACGTCTTTGACAGAGACGATTGAGTGAAGGACATGGGGGGTTTGTCCGTCGACTCACCGACAGACCATTGATCGGGGTCTCCTCGGTGAGGGTCGAGTTTCACTGATGAATTTTATATGATTTCATTTAAATTAATTAAGTGGTTTAGGGGTTAGTTATTGATTAAAGGGAAACTAATTAGTTTAATTAATCCCCTCTATAAATACCTTTAACCCTCATTAACCTAAGTACAACTCTAAAAATAAAATCTCTTCCTTGTCTTTTATTTCTCTCTCTACATGAACTCACAATTGAAGGCTAGCAATAACTACTGTTTAAGGGCTGGAAAAAGGGTGGATTCCTCATAAAATTGTTGAGAAACATTAAGGTATGGGTTCAATTAACCTTTGAGATCCTTTCCTCAAATGGTTCCTACAAAATAATTTCAAAAAGTTGAGTTTTCTTATGGGTTTAATTCAATTACGAAATTGAAGTTATGGATTGAGTTGTTAATGAGTTATTTGGGTTATATTGAGTATATTGACTTGTAATTCAACTTGTTTATGATAATTGTTGATGGTTTGGTCTAATTGAAGAATATGATCCTCTATCATTAACCCTAGGTAGTGATCTTCACCAATTTTGAATGGTGATCATTCAATTGAGTTGGTTGTTGATTAGATTAATATCCTATGGTGATATTATAGTTAAATTCAGATGAATTATATACCTATCATGCTAGTTCTTGAGATTTGATTTAGGTTATGAATTATAATGTTAAATTAGCCTATGTATCTTGTCTCAAGTTGTAATCTATAGATTAAATTGTGTAATAGAGATGCCATTGGCCTTGTTATTCTATTGGTTATCACTGTGCTCTGATGTTACTCCCCAAGTTGATTTAAGTTATGGGTTTATAGTAAGACATTGATGATAAGCTATAAGAAAGACTTGGTAAATCTTAGAATCTATATCTTTACTTCCAATTATGATTAATTGTTGTTAAGATATGATATTACATTGGAGTATGCTTTATATTAGGATTACAGGGTGGTATGATGTTGAACTGAAATGTCTTCACCATGTTGTGAGGTAGATTAAGGTGTATCTGCTGTAAGCATGGTGAAAACTATCAATGTGTCTTAATATGTTATGAAATCCTAAAGTGTTAACCTCACTTATATGAATTGTGATAAAAGGACGTATACTCATACAATTCTTATTCAGCTATTGATGATGATGATTATACAAAGGGTAGACCCTATGGCCTAAATTAAGTTATGATCGATAATTAAACGCTTAAAACATTTCAAATAGGGACTCTAGCTTAGCACCGAGTGAACTAGATAGATATTTTTCCCTTCCCACATAGGGAAGGTAGGAGCACTACATTACTCTTTAGATTGGAGACCATAATGCATGGCGCCTAACGAGGGTACCAACTTAATCTCCTAGTTCTTGAACTATGTTTCCCCCATAGGAATACAAGCTAGTGGATCCACGTAGTTGCTATGTTTTTTATTTTTTGTACTACCTTAGCAAGTAGTTCGTCTTCTTTCGGTGTAGGGTTTTATGACACCGGATTCCACACTATCTCATGTGGTCTATATCGGTTAGGGAAAGATTTTTGCGAAAGGTAAAAGGAAATAAAGGACTTGAACTCTAACTTAGATAACCTAAGGGGTGTAGCTTAGTCTAGGTAGGGGTATGGGACTCTACCTAGACATTGCACTAGTTAGTCTTCAGGGGAGTCTTAAAATGAAGTTATTATATGCTTATATTAAGATAATATATGATGTATATATACAATGACCATGTCATATTGTTGATACTATATGTTGATTAAGTTCGTCTATGAATATGCATTAGATTATAACGACAAAATAAGATGAAATGCAAGCCTAAATGCCATGATATGTAAAGTTGGACATTTGTCCTGTGTTGAGGATACTTTATTGAGTAAGGTTATGGGGCTCTGCTTGGTCATTCCACTTGTTGACTTGATGAGGTCTTGTGAGTAATTATCTTGCTTATTATGATATATTTAACTTTTATTCATTCTTGTGATATTATTCCTTGATGTTAGGGCTGTAATAAATCATGATTCTAAGTGTGTTGGGATAAGTGTTACTTGTTGAGATAGTAAGGATGTTTGGTTGAATAATATGACTTACTCACTTTGCATTAAGCCCTAAAAGGGGTAGAATGACATGTTTTTATAAAAAAGGGTCCCTTTTAGCATGTTTTTCTTGTGTATGTGCATAATATCTAAAGCTTACTACATATGGAGTACTAACCCTATTTTCTTCCTTTGTCTTAATCATTTGAAGTCCCGGTCGTTGAAGAGTTTGGAAGGCACTATTGTTGAAGGCTTGGCTCTTCCTTTCATCCAAGTAGGGTAGGTCCTCAACTTTCGAGGGCAATTCCATCTTCTAGATTTGGATTTTTTATGATCTTATTGCCTCTATTATTTCTTCCTTGTTATTTAAATATTGTACTTTCGTATGACCGATACATGGTCTTGTTGAATTGATGTAAGGGTTATATATATATATATATATATATATATATATATATATATATATATATATATATATGTGTATGTGTGTGTGTGTGTGTGTGTGTGTGTGTGTGTGCGCAATAAAAGTAGAAGGCTATGTAACCTTCCCATATGAATGGTCTACGTATACTCGATATGAATATATATTATGTGTATGTAGAGGTCTATGTATCCTCCAAGTTGAGTGTTGTTTTTCCATGCTAAGGGTAGTATCGTAATTATAATACATATGTAATTAATTATTTAGTTACTAAGGATGAGGGACATTTTGTGGAGAAAGGGCCGAAATTGCCCATTGAGCAAAATTTTGTTCCACCCAGGTTCGAACCTAGGTGGGAGCAATGATTTCACTTGATTATTTATATTGGTGAATTAATTTAAGTAATTAATATATAAATACTGATTTAAGAAAAAAGGAAAATCAGATTATTATTAATTAATTAATTAATTAATTGGGCAGTTTGGGTTGGGTCGACCCAGAGAGACCCGTTTTCGCGATGGGAACGTCACGGGTTCGAACCCCAACTGAAGCAACATTTAAGTGATCAAACTGAGGTTTATAATCTGATTTTGTGAGGGCAATATAGTCATTTCACTAAACTAATTAAATCAGATTTTAAAAGTTTGAAAGAGTCCTAGTTGACTTTGTCTAAACTACACACCTAATCCTAAGCCACGATAATCACTAATAAAGTTTTTTTTGGGCACATTCACATTCATTCACTAAAGAATAAAAATAAGGAGGGGAATTAAAGTAACTTAATATATAGATTATAAACTTATTTTATCATTTAAATTGTGTTGAATAAGTCAACAACAAACTCACAAGGAAAGAGGTAAACGACCTCCACTAGGAGTGTACTCAATGTGCACTCTTAATTCACTATCTCTTCTAAAAACGTTTTTCAGCTTTATTTCATAATTCAAAAACAGAAAAATAAAATAAGCTTACTGATTCTAATTATTTGTAGGCGACATTCATCAAAAACAAAAAGAAAAAAATTGTACGCCTAAGTTCTTTAAGAAATCACGTAAAGAACTTTAGCTGGGTACAAGAATCAAAGCTCTGAAAAAAGGTTTGTGTGCAGGTGAAAACACGTGGTTGTGGCTGGTTATAAATGCTGAAAAGGTATGGGTTTTCTTCTCTCTTGGTCCCTTTATGAAGAGTTCCCTAAGGTTCAGTACGTATTCCCATCGTAAAACTAAGGTTGTCCCCATTGCACGCCCTTGTCATTAGATCTTCTGAAAAGTGATGCATGAGTTGATATGTTTGCTGGTAGACAATCTTAGGAACGTGTTTAGTTGTGTGTAATGTGATGTTTCCGGACAGAGTATGATAATTTTATGTGTGTCCGACTATATGTAATGTTTTATGTACACAATAATGCTTGTTATCATGAGAAGCATATTACAAATTGTTTTCAAGGTAGTGGTAAATTAGGTTCTATGCATTTGTTGTGTTATTAACATATGATGATGAAATCGTGATGTTCATGAATAAGAAAATAAAAGTAAATTCCTTAACAGAATTGGTTAAAATTTTATGTAAAACTCTAAGATAAAACGCCAATGTTAAATGCAAAGAAAGTGAATTAAAGGCATATGTTAATGGAGTATAGTTTCGGCTATTCTCTAGTAAAAATGAAGAAAAGTATATGCTTCCATTGAGGATGAAACTCGAGACCTTAAGGTCCTAATACTAAGAGATTACGCCTTAAAATAAAAGAAAAGAAAATGTGGTGAGAGAGGGATTCGAACTAGGTCAGGTTAAAATAAGCTTGGAAATAAAAGAAAAAGAAAATAGCGAGGGAAGGGGGAGTCGAACTCGGCTCCTTGGCCAAGGGTGTGAGATACATAAATCTCAAAAAAAATGAATTGAGGTCACTAGTATTTGATCCCAGATCCTCTTGGCAAATGAGTGAAGCAATCTAGCACTCCAAATAATTAAAAATAATATGCTTCCTAAGGTATTCGAAACTTGTGTCCCTTGACTGAAATTGTGAGACACATTAAAAAGAAATAAAATGCACCTACTAAGTATTGAACTTGGGTCCCTTGGCTTCATGTGTAAAATGCATAAGTCTTACATAACATATACTTATATTGTCATGAAACACTTAGTCAATTATGAGAACATGAGTAAATGGTAATATTATTAAATGACATTCACGTAATGAGGTGAGTAATTGCATTATACTATGATGCTAATTAAAATAATGACAACATAAGAAGCGGCTAATATGAATGGATGAGAGAGTGAGGAGAAAAATAAAGGAGGAAAATAAATGTGGTGAGTGGGGATTGAACCCACAACCTCTTGAATAGATGAGAGAGTTAGGAGAAAAAAATAAAGAAGAAAAATAAATGTGGTGAGTGGGAATTGAACCCACAACCTCTAGACTAGATGAGAGAGTTAGGAGAAAAATAAAAGAGAATAATAAATGTGGTGAGTGGTTATTGAACCCACAACCTCTTGAATAGATGAGAAAGTTAAGAGTTAAATTAAAAGAAAAATAAGGAGCTTGTGGGGGATTGAACCTACAACCTCCTTGACTTAAACGAAAAACGAGAGGAGAAAAATAAAAAAATATTATGGGGTTGATGGGGATAGAACTAGGATTCCCCAAATCTAAAAAATACAATTCTCAAGTTTAAAAAAAAGATTATGTGTTTTCCAAGGGATTTGAAATCGGGTTCCCTTGCCCAATTCCGTATTGACACATAATTCATACGTAAGTAAATATTTAATGAATGATGACTCTAAAGATCGAAATCAATATCTTGGCATATCTACAATATGGATAAGTCTTGTACCACATAATCTTGGGTAAACCTAAATCACTTATACAAACTATGAATGAAGCCTCATGGATTGTATGTGTGGACTCATAAGTCTAGAATGCGTTTAAAAGTAAGTGAGTCTAAGATGTATTTGATAAAATTATGTAACCCTAGCAGAGTTAATTAAGAGCGTGAAACACACTAAATGGCCAAGTGCATTGGCGTATGATGAAATGAACATTCACGTGAAGGGGTGAGTAATTATAAAAAGGAAATGTGTTAAAGTTAATGAACGAGGTGACAATATGATGAGAGGATAATGTGAAAAATGAGATCAATATCAAATGAGCCTAAGTAAATGTTACAAAAACGTACTCACCTATGAGAGTGAAAATCTAATGAAGAAACCAGTCTTTATGAACACTTTAATGAAAATATTGAAGTCAATGCATACTTAATACTAATGATGAGATGAGAAATCATCTAATGATCTATGATGTCCTCATGCTAGAAGCCATCTTCTATGATCTATAAGTTAAATTTAATTGAACTATATACTGAGCACCGATAGGCTAGCTATGACCGATGATGCCTTCCATCGGGAAGGGCGAAAGATCACATAACTCTCATGAGATGAGACTGTCCAGCATTCCATGTATGAGTATCCATATATCTTCTAGTCTTTGAACTTATACTACATATATAAGGATCTAGTAGGGTTCTATTCCCTATACGCTAGCATGTTTTGGTTCACTTTGGCCGGTGATTCCAACTCTTTTCCGTGTGGGGATTACACACTAGATTTCATGATGCTCAAGAGATCTATGTCGGTTAAGGTTAGAGTTCCCAAAGAAAGAATGAGGCCACCCTCAACGAATGCATAATAACGAAATGAACGCTACCACAAGTTTTAGGATAGGATAATCAAGAGGTGATCTATACTTAATTAATTACTTTAGGTTATTCTTGGTCATTGCACAGCGAACCCGATGAGAGTCTTAAACTACATCCTAGGTATAACTGGTTGTTGCACTAGTATATGAAAGAATGAAAATGAAGTATGTATGAAAGAATGAAGAAGACTTTGTGTTTGTTAAAGAAGGCTCCCTAGTTGAGGTCCCATATGTTGAGCCCTCATTTTGGGAAGTCCTAATGTCAAGTCCATGATTCCAAGGTCTCATGGCATATGAAAGAATAATATGAACTATGTGATATGATATGTGTAATATGTTATGTGTTGTTTGACAAATGATAAGTATGGTGATGCATATTACTCTCATGACACGACTTTCCTAATCCAAAATTTGCAAGTCCACTAACTTGACTTTCCATGATTCATATCAATAGGAAAAATCTCTCCTTAATCATGCATGTCCTATGTGTGTGCTTGCATATACCCATACTTAGTACAAGTGTGTACTAATCCTATACAACTCTACATTTTTAGGTTCAGACACAGGTGGACGTTAGAGCTTACTGGTCGACGTTGAAGCTATCCGAACCTGGAGCATTCGTCCGAATTTTTTAGGCCCTCATGCTTTCAAGGACGCTTGATTATAAACCTCAATTTAATCAACTTAAATGTTGTTTTCGTCTGGCTTCGAACCCATGACGTGCCCATCGCAAAAACGGGTCCTTCCGGGTCGACCCCACCCAAACCGCCCCATTAATTAATTAATTAATATTAATAATCTGATTTTCCTTTTTCTTAAATTAGTATTTAAATATTAATTACTCAAATTAATTCACCAATATAAATAATCAAGTTAAATCATTACTCAATGGGCAATTTTTGCCTTTTCTATCAAAAATGCCCCTCCACCTTATTGATTAATTAATTAATTACACATTTAGGGTAATTACAATACTACCCTTATCCTGGAAAATACCATTTTACCCCTGGACCCTCCAAACTTAAGATTTCCCCTTTTTAAGTCTGGTAAAGACTCGTCCGAGTAAATATTCATATTTGGGAGCCTACATGGCTGGACCCAACCTTTAGTAGCTCAAATAACTCCCCAAGTTAGTTGGCTTTGCTTTCCCAAGGGTTCGGTTGTCTGGTTCTACACACATCAATTCGTGTGAAACCGGTGTAACCGTAGGCATTCTAGACACATTAAGCATTACTTAGCATATCCATTTTTAGGGTTGTTACACTAGCCCCTCCACGTTAGGAGCGTTCGTCCCCAAATGACACAACACATCATTTTAAAATAAAGAGGGTGATTTTTTAAAATATTTTAACATACTTGAGACTTCGCTCTTTGTGATTTTTTGTTTCACACTTACTTTTGGTTATGTATATTAATCAAGCTTATCTGAAACTTCATATTTGAGATTAAGGAACTTTCTTCTCAATCGCACTTAACTTGATGAACCAAAAAACTCATTCAACACAAAAATCATGCCTAACGCTATACAAAAACAACAACATAACATGCAAACATGGATTAATATTAACTCACATAGTACAATTATTACTCATACAATTTTGGACTAACAACACCAAGTCGACTATTTCACTAAAACTAAGAGTTTCTTAAGCGAAACCAGCCTCAAGAGGAGTATATCTAACCCCTTATATAACATCTCGTTGGCCTTAAGGTTTGAAATTGTTTGTCTTTGTTTGATTGGTCCACGCCCTGCCCATTTATACCATATCTCATTTGGCAACTGAAACCTCACTACGCTGGTTTGATAATTTATGGTAGCATAACACTTATGGAGAAAATCCATACCTACGCTATTCAATGCTTTTTATTGGTGAATATCTGATTTACATATTAGTAGGTTTGTGCACATCCTTGAAACCTACTAGCTGCTTCACATTATTAGGCAAAGAAATCCTTCCTAAACTAGTTTCATCAAAGCATACAACATAAATAAACTCATAAGTCACATAAGTCAGCAACCAACATGATAACTCCAACATATTAACTTCATACTAGTGCATAAAATCATACACATGAAAATTTAATTGAGGATACGCACCCGAGAATCGCCAAATGTGTCCTTCCCTACACCCCTAGACTTGAGTGCAAAGAATCGTTGCCTCCTTGGAGCCTATTCACTTGGACTATTAGGCTGAACTTTCTCCTTCCCTTTTTGTTGACCTCTCCTTTTCAAAAAATCCTTCATTATGTGACCTGATTTTCCACAACTTTAATAAGTGTTAGAGCCCATCATACACACTCCTCCATTCAATTTACCACATTTCCTACAAGGTGGCCTCTTTTGAGGTGTATCTACGTTATTTCTCTTAACTATGGTCTCTCATATTTCTGTAACACTAGAGTTGATGTTAGATACGCTCTTAACACCAAGAAATCAAAATTTCATAAGGCACGATAAGATTAAAAGAATGTAAAATTTCCTAATCATTATGAAGTCTCTAATTTAGGATAGTGGTTCACTTCACTACCATGACATAGAAACTACTCAATGTGGTTGATTTGAACTTATTACCATCGGAATTTAACCTAACGCTCTGATACCAACTTTCTCATGATCAAGGTCTAGACCTTAGATGAGACCGGCGTTGTTGACCTCTTAGAGGTCTCAGACAAGCTTACATATGTCATCGTTACTTCATCTAGGTTAATATTAAAAGAAAATTTGAACTTTTTATTGCTTAACATTCATATATGACATTCTACTTAAACTCATAAATGTTCACAGTCAACGATCTAATATTAAGATCATCAAATGAAAGAAATAGTTCCATACTGTATTAAGTGTATACTTGCCAAAATTGCACCAATACAATGTCTGAATTAAGATGATAAAGAAAGGCTAGTAGAACATAATCCACTAACTCAAATTTATATCTAAGCTAGAATATAATGGGCAAGCGTTCTCGAAAGCATTAGGGCCTACCAAATCCGGATGAAATCTCCACGTCTAGAAAGCTTCAGCGTCGACCAGTAAGCTCTAATGTCCATCTGTGCCTGCACCTAAAAATGTAGAGTTGTAAGGGATTAGTACACGTGTACTAAGTATGGGTATATGAAAGCACACACCAAGGACATGCATGATTAATAAGATCTCTTTCCTATCGATATGAATTAGGGGAAGTCAAGTCAGTGGACTTGCCAATTTTGGATTAGGAAAGTCATACCATGAGAGTAACATGCATTATCATGCTTATCATTTTCCAAACAGCACATAACATATTACTCATATCATATCACATAGTTCATATCATTCTTTCATATGCCATGAGACCTTGTAATCATGGACTTTACATTAGGACTTCCCAAAATGAGGGCTCAACATATGGGACCTCAACTAGGGAGCCTCTTTAACAAACACAGCGTCAGCTTCATTCTTTCATACATACTTCATTTTTATTCTTTCATATACTAGTGCAGCCACCAGTCATACCTAGGATGTATTTTAGACTCTCATCGGGTTAGTTGTGCAATGATTAAGAATAACCTAATGTTATTCATTAAGACTATCTCACCTCTTGTTTATCCCATCCTAACACATTTGATATTATTCATTTCATTATGTTCATTTGTTGAGGTTGGCCTCATTCTTTCTTTGGGAACTCTAACCTTAACCGACATAGATCATGTGAGCTTTTTTTAAATTTTCCGCATTTATAAACTATGAATGCAATTACATGAAACTAAGATGCTAGTCTTAGTCCTTAAAATGGATGGCGATGCCGATTACATTTAGGGGTAAACCCGGATGTGAAACTGATAAGCGGTAAAGTCAACTCCTCTCGAATCTAAGAGGCCTAATGACTATAATTTATCTTGAAAAGTTAGCTTGTACTCGTAGGTGTCCTCCCCAATCTCCCCTAAAAATACATGCGGTGACAACCTCTAGAATACCCTGACATCTTCTGCTTGCAAATTGCTATCTCTCTTACCTCTAAATCTGGTGGGGCCGCCACATGAACTGGTGGCGGCTGAACCTCTGGTGCTGGTGCATTAGGCTGACTTTGCGGCTCTAGAGCTAGTGTTGCTGGGGCTGGTGTTAGGGATTATTGTGTTGGTGCCTATAAAATCTCCCTAATACCTACTAGTATCTGAGTTAAAAAGGCATAAAGATCAAGTGATGCAACTGGTGAATGTGGTGGATAAGCTAGACCCGACCCCACTAGCTTTGAAGATACATGTACTTGTTGAGGCACCTCTTCCCTATCCCGGGCTGGTGTTTGTGACCCTACCTCGACCTCAGGGTCGGCGTCTACCCCAACCTGGGGCTCCATCTACAGGCCAGGGTGGATTGCCTCAGAACACACCACATCACATGCGATCCATACTGTGATAGAGTAAAATAAGTGATATTTGAAGAAACCAATAAGACACACGATGCACAAAAGTGAAACAAAACAAAAAATCTTCCTAAATACATCATGTAGCCTCCCGAATAAAATTTATGGACATCTCTGCACCGATCCGCAGGACTCTAGTAGACGTTATCTTTGTACAAGTGAGACCGTTGAATCTAGTTCTCTGATACAAACTTGTAACGACCCAATTTATCGAGTCTAGATGAGACCTACTATAACCCACAGGTAAGTAAGCCAACCAGTAACCTAGAACAACACGTAATGGGTATTGAGGGTAGAAACTAAATAAGAGTAGGAAAAATTTACTATAACAATATAAACAGGCGGAAGCAAACTAATACATATGTACAAATAAGGATCCCTCCATCACCTAGAATTCACTAGAACAGAGTTATCATCAAAACGAGTACAAGTCCCAAAGGTGGACAATAAAAACTAGACTGTCTCAAAAGGTAAAAGAAAAGTCTATATATATACAGATGGAGACTGAAATAGTATAGAACGTTGTGTGCTCACCCCCGTCTACAGATCAAACTCCCCCAAACTCGATCAAAACTAGCTATGGGTTCTCACACATGCATCACAAAAATAGATGTAGAGCGTCGCATGAGTACCAAACAATTGGTACACCATAGGCATTATAGGCCGACTGAACTTGAAATGTAAAGCAATATGAAATGAAGGAATAACACCACTAGAGGTCAAAACTAGAAGTCGAAGTATCAATGGAATGCACATGAGTGTAGAAAAAAACTAAGTAAAGTAATATATATGCTAACTTCACCTAATTGGACACCCATAAACCAAGAAATTACACTCGTGCGCAAGTTTAAATAAAAAACCAAACAGACCCCTATTAGTCTGACAAGTACACATAATAACTATAAATAAGGAGAATAAAACCCAAGGCCAAAGAACATCGAACCAGATTCTAAAACCAAATTAGTATAATCTGACGATACGGAGGTCGGGCCTCAAACCGGAGGCTTGCCATAACTTCACAAGCATAAGTAACTGAGTCCAGACCTCGAATGGGACTCTCTACATAAGTATGCGGATAATCGAGGCCTGAACTTGAACCAAATTCTCTACATAAGTATGCAGATGTTCGAGGCCAGCCTTAAATTATATGCTCTTCAGAAATCATCAATGCAGTCGAGGACGGGCCTTAAATCTGAATGCTTACAAAGGTTCCAATATAGCTGCTGAAAGAGTCTTTATCTATCCATAATCATAAATACCCATGAAACGCCATCCACACTTAGACAATCAATGTAAGTCCTTGGAACTGAATTGAAAATCTAATTCGAATTACGGAGCAAAAGTGATTGACACTGACGAAACTTGTCAAGATGTTGTCATAACCTGCATGCATACCCTAGTAGTTAGGGCATTCTTAGGTCGTGATGCATACTTGACCACTCAGAGGTCTTGTACAAGCTCTTTGACATCATTCATTGCATACATGTATGAAAAGTAGTGAGGACTAAAAACACTTCACACGAAATATCTTAAAATATCTTTCATACTAAATATCATAGAAAACTTTAAGTCACAACATATTCCAATCTTAGACTCAAGAATACTTGGGACACAGCCCATACATTGCGAATATAGAAATACTTAGTCTATTATAATACTTCAAACTAAAATACATATATGCCTTTCAGTCAAGTGAGGACATACTTCAACTTTGCTTGAACAATAACGAATCCAAGCTTTTCTTCAAGATCCTTCTGTCCTTCCACCTACACCTTTAGATATAAAAAATGTATGGAATTAGTGCAAACACTTGTATTATGCATGGCTTAATGCATAAAATCATGAAACCTATTGACTAAGACATCATATCATAAGCATAAGAACAACATTTAACACCTCAGAAACATATTAGAGATCACATAAGGATTTTAACAAACAATAGGAATTATTACAGTAAACTAAGCCAATGTTACAGTGAACTAACTCAACTTCATAGTGAACCTATTTAGTATGCAACCTTCTCACTAAAACTTATCCTAAGACTCAATTAAGTACAACACATAGAGACCGCTAATACACCCTCTATAGGCAAACCTAAATGATCCTTAATACCACCTATAATGATATAGAGACACTTACAATACACCAAACACATAAACATCAGATCCTCCTACCAAAGGTGATTCTAAGGTTCACTTTAGTGAGTTGTGAAGTGGCCACCCACACAATCCCTCACACACACCTAAGAGATCCTTTATATGTCCTATGATTGAATGATTCTCACTACAAAAAATAATATAAATATAACATGACATTCATTTTCCAAAGGTTATGCAAAAGACTTACTTAAGTAATGCAAGAAGAGACTGTCCATACATCCTTTCCAAACTTACCTAAATAATCCTTATGACTACCTAGATTTAGATCATGCCTACTCATTCAAGTTACTTTCCCCATCTTGAGTGATTCTTAAGACTCACCTAGGTAAACATGAAGTAATCATTCTTATTCCCAATTCACACCTTAACTAGACAACCCTTAACTACTCTAGGTAAGTACTTAGTAATTAGAATACTTTCAAACTTAAGTCATTATCTTCATTAGTTCATTCAAAAGACATTCATTAGATAAAGACATTCAATTAATTGTGTTGGATAAGACCTAGGGACTCACTCACTAACATTCTTAAAGCCTATTGTGCAATGTCTAGATAGAGTCTCATACTACCACCTAAACTTCATAGAATTTCTCCACTACTAGTGGGAATCCTATATGATGCAAAAAGGATATAATTGAGATAAACCACGATATCTAAGCATGGAATCCGAAGTTGTAACCTACTCCGATGAAGGGTGTTTAACTTGCCAATGGTAGAACTTGGACACATCCTATGTCGGCACATGGTTAAGGAATTTGAGGGGTTTGTTTGTTCTCCATTCTCATGTTTCAAATAGAGAAACTCCCCTAGTCATACTCACTCAGTGCTAGCCTTTGTTCTCATGAGTATTTCCATAAAAAAGTACATGATGAGGTTCCATATCTATTTCACAACCCAATCATATTTACCTTAGAAAAGAGGTCCCCTAGGATTGTCTTCCAATGGTCAATAAGATAGCCTAATGATTTTCCTAAGGATGATTTCAAGTCATTCCAACCAATCAATCCCTAAGTCTACCATTCACACAAGAAGGATACCATTAAGACTTTGACTTCAAGAATATCATAACCTTACAACTAGGTTGAAAGCTCCACATAAAGACCTTCTTAGCATCATTCAAGGTCACATGTCTTTCATACATAAAAGACAAAGAAACTCTAGCATCTTAAGTTAAGAACTCATATTCTTATTATACATGTATAAAGTAAGGAACACAGGTCTACCAAAACAAGACACAACATACTTCACAAATAACATATCATTCTAGAAGAACATAGGGTCAACTAAGCATACTTACTAGTTATCCTACATAATTCTATAATATCATAAATATGATCATAAGACCCACATAGCAAATTTGGAATAATCATGAATCAACTCTAAGACTACACATATAAGGACATGGTCATAGTCTAACATGATTACCTAATGTCAATAGAAGAACACATACTTTCACGTTACTCACAACTAGATAGATATGATCATACTCCACATAAATCACTCCACAAATCATCTTAATATATCAAGTAATTTCCAACATGTCCATGATCAACATAATACATAAAGTAATGGCGACGAGGCCATATAATTCACAAATAAAACACAAAGAAATGCAACCATAGGTGGACCATACCAATCACAACATTTATCAGGAATTAATTTACATAATATAAATAGAACTAGGAAAGCGTACCACCAATACATTCTCACCACTTTAATCCATAGCTAAATCATTCAATACAATACCAAAAGTCCCTTACCCATTACAACGATCATCAATTCAATACAAACATCATAATACTCAATGAATATAAATCAATTCAATATATATTTATCAATTTAAGACATCCTATACATTAATCTAATACAATCCTTACATCATTCAACAACCCAAGGAAAACTACACTAAAATTCATATGCATTGAGACATGATCATAACACCCATAATATAGCCAATTTCAAGAATCTAGGTTTTGCATGGGTTCATCAAGATTTAAGTTAAAATATTCTAATTAACAACAATTCAATCAATATTCAATGATTCAAAAACTTTAATACAAGAACCCATGTTTAGATTTCAATTTAGAAAACTCATATTTTGAGAAGTCTTTGAAAAACACTTCGAATTTTGGCTCCTTGAGAATTTTCAAGGATGGAAAAAACGGACCTTAACTAATGTTAATCTTTAAAAATTGATATAATTTGTGTAGAAATCAACCTTCAATATTCAATCTCCCTTCAAGCTTCAATTGAGTTCTAGAGAGCTCTTTACAGGTTTTGGGCTTTGTTTTTAGAATAATGAATTCATCTAGGTGTTTAGGAATTATAAACCCACTTAAAATACCTAGAATACCCTTAGGAAACAGCACAACTAATTAGTTGGACGTTGTCTTTCATTTTACATTGAAGCTGCAAATTGCAGACTTCACCTACGCTTGCAAACTTACGCCCCGTCTCCCAACGAACGGACCATCCTGTTGGTCCGTGGTTTGGGTCGGAGGCTGGTCCATGGATGTCTATCCTTCCAAAGCTTTAGTTTCAGCCTAAGACTCCCACCTACAAGGCTTCGGCTGACCTACTGTTCGTCGATTGCCAATCGTAGGTTGAGCTGGGTTGACGCTTTTGGCTCATATGAGGGGTCCTTCCTCAAAGTCCCTTATTTGGTCCTTGGGGATGTTTTCACGTTTCCAACTCAAATATGTGTTTATCTGAGTTTAGGACCTCTCTCATCAATTTAATGCAAAATGAACACATAAAACTCGACAAAACATTCTTAGACAGACAAGTTCACTTCAAGACAAACCTTTCGAACATCATGGACGTTCTTAGACGTTCGATATTCAAACCTAATGAAACATGACACACTGGTTGTAAACAATATTATTACTCATATAAGGACATCTTAAGGTCGTGACACACAGATAAGCACATAAAAACAAAAGACATATATAGGTGACTTAGTCGTCAAATGTCTTGGATGTCCCTTGATGTTTCACTTTCAAATAACCTAAATCTTTAGACACTGCCTCATTACCACATTATAAACCATTTTAGCACCTTAGACCCTCATAACAAACATGTTAGGCTCCATTTACACCAAATTTATTTTAGAGGTATTACAGTCGTAACTTCGATAAAGTAAGGATAACTATCGCCAGAGCAAGCTCATTGCTTTCGAAGGCCCAAACAATTACACTTACATCTACTATACCATTCTAAAAGGGTTTATGTCAACCAAGCGATGTAGGGGCAAAACTAAGTCCTACTAATTTTGAATCATGCATTTCTAAGTCAGGCCCTAGTTAAACCTAAACTAAGGCCCAAAATACTTCAAAACAAGTACTCCACATAGCAAGAAGGTCAATACATAACACAAAACATGCTCGCAGTTACCCAATAATTTCCAGAAATAGGCTGAAAACATGATTTCTGACACCTACACATGATTCAATAACTACCCAACCCAAATCCCAACTAATCAACATACATTCACATGATCGAATTTAATGCAAAAGAAGGAAATCGTAGCCTACCTGTAGGTAGATCACACAGACTCCAAAAATCACTTCTATAGAGTTTCTCCTTTCCGAATGTCCTGAATACGGTCATTTAGATATATTCGCATGAAATAGACATGGGCCAATTTCGGAGTCAAAACAGGAAAAGTGGGACCCGTGCTAAAAACTCCAGAATTAACCACCAAATATAGTTCCTAAAAATCTCTCCGGACTTGTCCTCCAAAATGGAACACAATTTGTGGCTCAAAACGTAGCAAACCCAAACATTAATCAACTTAAAAGAAATCTGCAGCAGTCTAAACTAGGAATTTACAATAAGTGAAAGGTACCCAGCCCTCTTTGAACACTCCACGACGTATCCATGATAATTCCCAACATGTGGGACTTCGAATTACCTAAAATTGAGCTAAAATTAGAAGCTACCAAGCTAAGAACACTCTACACTGAAACTACCACAAATAAGAAGCTCCCGCACTTCGAACCACCTAATTGGTTGAGATATCAGAGAGTTATGAGGTTTTAAGGATTTCCAAAATCTGCAGATTCTTCGACAATTCATAGCAGATTTTTCTACTTTTTCAAGAAAACTTAAAAAACTCCAATGGGGTTCTCCGAAATCATTTAGAACACCGTGCAAACAAACAATATAGGAAATCATACCAAATTTGATCTTTCGGACTCAATGGTGCAATCAAAATTTCCATACAAGGTCATCTTGACAAAAAGTGGGTCCCACACCCAAATGCCATTTTAAGTCAAAAACCACAAAAGGGATCGAAAAATTATTGAAAACCTCAAGAAACAAAATAAGTGTCAAATTAGACAAAACTTGATATTTCAGAGCTAACTGCGCTGATAAAATTCTCATCGAGCACGTTTACTTAGAATGTTGACTAAAGTAAAACTTAGTCTCAGCCTTAAAGTTAAAATGCCTAATTGCACCAACATACATTAAAAGCCTCGCGAATCATGTCGACCATGGTACAAGCCTAAAATTGTCACGACCAGAGTCTAGACCCCAGATGAAACCGGCGTCGTTGACCGCTCAGAGGTCGCAAACAAACCTACTTACATCATTGTTACTTCATCTAGGTTAATTTTAGCGGAAAATTTGAATTTTTTGTTTATTAAATTGCATGTTAGTCATTCTACTTAAACTCATATATGTTCACCATCAACCATCTAACATTAAGAACATCAAATGAAAGAAATAGTGCAATACTGCATTAAGTGTATACTTGCCGAAATGGCACCAATAAAATGTCTGAAATAAAACATGAAATGAAACACTAGTGGAACATGTTCAATTGGCTAAAGCCTAAATCTAAACTAGATAATAACAGTAGACATCCTTGAAAGCATGAGGGCCTACCAACTCCGGATGAAAGCTCCACGTCTGGATAGCTCCAACATCGTAGTGTAATCTCAAACGTCTACCTGTGTCTATACCTAAAAGTAGATATTGTATGGGATTAGTACACACTTGTACTAAGTATGTGTTAGGTAGTGGAGCCTGATTAATTTTAGGTTTTCCTATTTATTCTCTATTTTAGGCTTTCCTATTTATTCTCTATTTTAGGTTTTCCTATTTATTCTCTGTAACCAAAAATACTCTGATTTATTAATATAAATATACCTCACCGCCGTGGAAGTTTACTCACGTGGTTTTACCACGAAATATTGGGTTTTATCTCTCTCTCTCTCTCTCTCTCTAGATTTCTCATCTCTTTCTGTTGAAAGTTCTTGTGTTCTTCCTTCATCTAGTGTGTGTGCGTGAATTCCATCCTAACAACTGGTATCAGAGCTAAGGAGAATCAACACGATCACTGAAGATGGATAGTTCAAAGATTGGAATCGAGAAGTTTGATGGATATGATTTCAGTTTCTGAAAGATGCAGATCAAAGATTATCTCTACCAGAAAGATCTTCACAAACCGTTGACCAGGGTGAAGACGGAATCCATGACGGAGGAGAAGTGGAAACTCAAGGATCGCCAGGCTCTAGGGTTGATCCGGTTGACTTTGTCAAGAAACGTGGCGTTCAACATCGTGAAGGAGAAGACTACGTCCGGATTGTTGAAGGCACTGTCAAACATGTATGAAAAACCATCGGCTATGAACAAGGTAGATTTAATGCGTAGATCGTTCAATTTACAGATGTCTGAGAATGGATCCGTTTCTGATCACATAAATGAGTTCAATATGATTGTGAGTCAACTCAATTCTGTGGATATTAATTTCGAAGATGAAATTAAGGCATTGATTTTGATGTCATCTCTGCCCGAGTCTTGGGATATTGTTGTTGCTGCGATTAGCAGTTCCCGTGGATCTGAGAAACTGAAGTTTGATGAAATCTGTGATGTTGTTTTTAGCGAAAGTATTCGCAAGCGAGAAGATAGAGATTCATCGGGCAGTGCTCTTAGCGTTGATCGAAGGGGGAGAAGTAAGACGAAAGGCAAAAATCAACATGGTCGATTAAAATCAAAGAATCGAGGAAAATCACTGAACAAATCAAACGTGACTTGTTGGAACTGTGGAGAAAAAGGACACTTTAGGACGAACTGTACAAAGCCAAAGAAGAAACAGAATCAGAAATTTGGAGATGACAATGATTCTATAAATTCAGTAGAGGACATTGGGGATGCTCTAATCCTTAGTGTGAACAGCACGGTTGAATCATGGATTTTGGATTGTGGTGCATCTTTCCATTCGTCTCCAATCAAGGAGTTGTTAAAAATTTTAAATCTGGAAATTTTGGAAAAGTATATCTTGCTGACAATAAAGCCTTAGAGATTGAAGGAAAGGGGGATGTTTGCATAAAGACCACCTCGGGAAACCAGTGGACAATGGAGGATGTCAGATATATTCCTTGGATCAAGAAAAAATTAATCTCTGTTGGTCAGTTGGATAGCACGGGATATGCAGCAGAGTTTGGGAAAGGTTCGTGGAAGATCGTTAAAGGTGCTATGGTAGTAGCTCGTGGCACAAAATCTGGAACCTTGTACACCACTGCAGGGTGTATAAACATGGCCGCTGTTGCTGAAGGTGCTTCCGGTTCATGTCTGTGGCACAACAGACTTGGACACATGACTACTAAAGGAATGAAGATGTTGGTTGCAAAAGGAGCATTAGAGGGTCTGAAGTCTGTTGATATGGGTCTTTGCGAGAGCTGTGTTATGGGCAAACTGAAAAGATTAAGCTTCACAAAGACTCCTATAGATCCAAAGAAAGTGCGGTTGGAAATGGTCCATACAGATGTTTGGAGACCATCTCCAGTATCATCACTTGGGGGATCCAAATTCTATGTTACCTTCATTGAATATTTCAGCAGGAAGGTATGGGTTTACTTCTTGAAGCATAAAGATGTGTTTGCAACTTTCAAGTAGTGGAAAGCTGAAGTTGAGTATCAGACCTGTTTGAAAGTCAAATGCCTAAGGTCTGACAATGGAGAAGAGTATGACAAATCAGAGTTCAAGGCATTCTGTGCAGCTGAGGGAATCAGATTGATGAGAATAGATCCTGGTAAGGCAAGGCAGAATGGAATTGCTGAGAGGATGAACAGAACATTGAATGAGCGTACAAGGAGTATGAGGATACACTGTGGGCTGCCCAAAACACTTTGGGTGGATGTTGTGAGCACAGCTGCATACTTGATCAACAGGGGACCATCAGTTCCTTTAGGGCTCAAGATTCCAGAGGAGGTGTGGACAGGAAAAGAACTCAAGTACTCACACTTGAGGACTTTTGGTTGCACTGCTTATGTTCATGTTGATCCAGAAAAGTGAGACAAGCTTGACGCCAAGGCTGTGAAGTGTTACTTCATAGGATATGGTTCTGATTTGTTTGGTTACAGGTTTTGGGATGACAAGAACAGAAAGATCCTGAGACATTGTGGCGTGACATTTGATGAGTCTGCCCTATACAAGGACATAGACCAGAAGGTTCTAGAGATTACAAAGCAAGTGGGAGTTGAGGTTGAGTTGGAGAAGAGTAACCCCAGAGATGTCGAAGCAGATACTCAACCAACTCCTACTGAAGAATCTAAAGTGGAGCAAGTTACACCTGAGCAGGTGTTAAAGAGATCATCCAGATCCATAAGGGCAACAGATTGGTATTCACCTTCATTACACTATCTATTTCTGACTGATGAGGGGGAACCAGAGTCTTTTGATCAGGCCCTACCGGTGGAGGATTCGATCAAGTGGGAGCAAGCCATGGATGATGAGATGAGGTTACTTGAGAAGAACGACACATGGGTGTTGACTGAGCTACCTGCAGGGAAAAGGGCTTTGCTGAACAAGTGGGTGTTCAGAATCAAGACTGAACTAGATGGCAAAAGAAGGTTCAAGGCTTGTTTAGTGGTTAAAGTATATTGACAAAGGAAAGGTATTGATTATGCTGAAATATTTTCTCCTGTTGTGATTTTAACCTCTATTCGAATTCTATTGAGTATTGTTGCATCGGAAAATTTGCATCTAGAGCAAATGGATGTAAAATAGCATTTTTACATGGAGATCTAGACAAAGAGATCTATATGCATCAACCGGAAGGATTTGTGGTTCCAGGCAAGGAACACATGGTGTGCAAGCTCACCAGGAGTTTGTATGGACTAAAGCAAGCGCCAAGGCAGTGGTACAAAAAGTTTGACTCCTTCATGACCAAGAGTGGATTCTGCAAAGCTGAAAAGGATCCTTGTTGTTACTTCAAGAAATACACTGATTCATATGTCTTTCTACTCTTGTATGTGGATGATATGTTGATTGAAGGATCTAGTATGAGGGAGATTAACAATCTGAAGACAAGGTTGTCTGCAGCATTTGAGATGAAAGATTTGATTCCAGCAAAAAAAAATTAGGGGATGAAGATTTCTCGGGATAGATCTGCTGGCACTTTAAATCTATCTCAGGAGTTGTACATTGAGAAGGTGCTGAGCAGATTCAGGGTTAATGATGCTAAACCCAGGACTACTCCATTAGCAAATCACTTTAAATTGTCAAAGGAGCAGTCACCCAAGACTGCCGAGGAGCGTGATCACATGGCACTTGTTCCATATGCTTCAGCAGTTGGTAGTTTGATGTATGTTATGGTCTGCACTAGACTTGATATAGCACATGAAGTGGGAGTTGTTAGTAGGTATATGGTGAACCCTGGGAAAGAGCATTGGGAAGTTGTGAAGTGGCTTCTGATATATCTGAGAGGTACATCCAGTACTTCACTTTGTTTTGGCAAAGGCAAGGTGACTCTACAGGGTTTTGTGGATGCTGATCTTTGTGGGGATGTTGACTCGAGCAAGAGTACATCCGGGTACATTTACACCATAGGTGGAACAACAGTGAGTTGGATGTCCAGGCTTCAGAAGTGTGTTTCTCTTTCATCTACTGAAGCTGAGTATGTGGCAATAGCTGAAGCTGGGAAAGAGATGATATGGCTGGCAGATTATCATGAGGAAGTGGGCAAGAAGCAGAGCGAGAAGATTCTTTACTCAGATAGCCAGAGTGCCATACACTTGGTGAAAAATCCAGTCTATCATTCGAATACAAAGCACATCAGAAGGCGATACCATTTCACTCGCAGGGCAGTGGAGGATGGTGATATGTGCTTGGAGAAGATAGAGGGTGCAAAGAACCCGGCAGACATGTTGACGAAATGTGTTGATGTTGGGAAACTGAGGTTATGCAAAACCTCGGTTGGTCTTCTGTAGTTGTTACTACAGATGTTGTTGTGCGGTAAAGATGTTGATGATGAAGAGATTTTTTTTTTGAGAATGTATTTTTTGGATGACTGAGTCAGTCTCCAAGTGGCAGAATTGTTAGGTAGTGGAGACTGATTAATTTTAGGTTTTCCTATTTATTCTCTATTTTAGGCTTTCCTATTTATTCTCTATTTTACGTTTTCCTATTTATTCTCTGTAACAAAAAATATTCTGATTTATTAATATACATATACCTCACCGCCATGGAAGTTTACTCACGGGGTTTTACCACGAAATATTGGGTTTTCTCTCTCTCTCTCTCTAGATTTCTCATCTCTTTCTCTTGAAAGTTCTTGTGTTCTTCATTCATCTAGTGTGTGTGCGTGATTTTGATCCTAACAGTATGGGTATATGCAAGCACACACCAAGGATATGCATGATTAAAAATAGATCTTTCCTAACAACATGATTTATGGAAATTCAAGTCAGTGGACTGGCCAAACTAGGATCAGGAAAGTCAAAGGACTTGCCAATTTTGAATTAGGAAAGTCAATGGACTTGCCAAATTTGAATTATGGAAGTCCGGGGACTTGCCAAATTTGAATTAAGAAAGTCATGCCAACAGAGTAACATGCATCATCATACGTATCATAATGTACACAACACATAATATCTTACACAGAGCACATAACATATTGAATATAGCTCATAACATATTTCATATCATTTGTTTATATGCCATGAGATGAATATAGCTCATAAAATATTTCATATCATTTGTTCATATGTCATGAGACCTTGGAATCATGGACTTGACATTAATACTTCCCCATAACGAGGGATCAACACATAGGACCTCAACTAGGGAGCCTTCTTTAGAAAACACGGAGTCTGCTTCATTCATTCATACGTACTTTATTTCATTCATTCATAAGCTAGTGTAAACACTAGGCACACCTTGGATGTAGTTTAAGATTCTCATTTGGTTTGTTGTGCAATGATAAAGAATAACTTAGTGTCATTACATGAGTCTAGCTCACCTCTTGATTATCCAATCCTAACACCTTTGGTATCGTTCATATCATTTTGTTCATCATTTGTGGTTGGCCTCATTCATTCATTTGAGAACCTTATATTTAACCGAAATTGCTCATGTGAGCATCATGAAATCCACTGTCTTCCCCACACCAAAAATAGGTGGAATCACAGGCCAAAGTGACCCAAAACATTCTAGAATATACAGGGTATTGAACCCTGCTAGATCCCTATATTGGCAGTAAAGGTTCAAAGACTAGGCGATGTAAGGAGACCCATACCCGTCATGCCGGATAGTCTCATCTCATGAGGGTTACGTGAACCTCCGCCCTTGCTTAAAGAAGGCATCACCACTCATAGCTATCCTATCGGTGCTCAGTATAAAGTTTAATTACATTCAACTCATACGTCATGGAAGCTGTCTTCTAGTATGAGGACATCATAGCTCAATAGATGATTTGTCATCTCATCAGTATTGAGCATACCTTAATCTCAATATTTTTGTTAGAGTGTTCATAGAGACTGGTCTCTTCTTTAGCTTTACACTCTCATAGGGGAGTACTTTTTGGTAATATTTTCTTAGGCTCATGTGAGATTGCTCTCGTCTTTCATATTAGCCTCTTATCATGTTGTCGCCACATTAAATAGCTTTATCATATTTTCTCTTCATAATTACTCACTCCTTTTTACGTGATTGTTCATTTCATCATATGTCAACGCACTGGGCCGTTTAGTGTGTCTCGCACTCTTACTTGACCCTTCTAGGGTTTCATCATTTCGTTACCTACATCTAAGGTTCACTTGCTTTACACGCATGCTAGACCGATGGGTCTATACATACAAGCAATGAGGCTTCAATCATAGTTCATTTAAGTGATTCATATCTTCCTAAGATTATGTGGTACAAGACTTATGCATATTGTAAGTATGCAAAGATCTCGATTTAATCTATGTAGGAAACATTTTTTTAAACATTTATTCACGTATTATTTATGTATCAATACGGAATTTGGTCAAGGGAACTAGATTTCGATCCCATGGACAACACTACATTTTTATTTATTTTTGTTAGATCCACACGTCTTTTGGACCCAAGATCGAGCCCCAACACCTTCATTTGATTTTTCCCTTGATTTCTCTCTTTATTTTTCGTTCATTGGGACTGAGAGGGTGTGGGATCTAACTAGCACAACCTCGCTTTCTTTTTTTTTCTTTTCATTTAATCCTCTCCTTCTTGGTTGAAAGGTTTTGGGATCGAACCCCCACAACACACTTTAATTTAAACCTTAAATTCCTTTAATTCTGCCTAGAGGTCGTGGGTTCGATTCCCACATGCCTCAACCTTTTATCTTTATTTTAATCCCTCGTTAAATCAGACTAAGAGTTAGTGGGTTCGAATCCCACTCCTCTCATTTCTTATTTTTAATATTTCATTTTCGGTCAAGGTCAGAGGTTCGAATCCCCCTTGCTGCATTCTTTTTGAACTTACATTATTTCTATGACTTTTATCATGGTGAGGTCACGTGTTCGACCTTTAGTGACCTCACTTACTTTTCTTCATTTTCTTCAAACATGTTAATTGACATAACTTAACCGAAACTAACATCAAAGTTTTGGAATTTTGATCACATTTTTTCAGCCTATTTTCTCACTTCTTTCACGTTAAATGTGTATACGTTTTGAGTAGTTTTTAGTGATTTATTTAGGTGCATTTTAGGATCACATTCTATAAAGAGTTTGCACTCAAATCAGCCTTTTTACATCACTTGTCTTGGTCTAGACTCATCAACAAGATGCTGGAAGTTTTGTATGTTTTTCAACTCGTTTTCATCAATTTTTACATGTTAGTTTATAGGGTAATTCATGGTTCATTTAGTACATATCTAGGTGCATTTTCAAGGATACATAATCATTTCCATTCAAATCAGCTACATTATACTTCATATGAACATCACAATTTATACAAGTTTGTGCATGTAAGAATACAACAATAACATGTTATTTTCGAACTTCAAACCAAGAGTATATGTCACGGCTACAAATTGCACACACATAAATGCATAATTTCGGACAGCATGATTAACATTCACACAACACCGAACATACATATATGAACATAATCAACACAAAGACACATTACATCCCTAATTTCTACCATCAAACATACCCAACCTACAACCCGATGGGAGCTAGTGACACGGAACATGTAAAGGGGAACAACCATAGTTTTCAGAGTAGATTCATCTGATTCCTAAGGGTCTCTTGGGAAAGGGACCAAGAGTAAGAAAATCCATACCTTATTTTGTTATTTATTAACCGCACGAGCTACTGTCTAACACCCTCTCCAAATCACGTTCAAGTCCAAAATTTCAACACCAAACTCGACGGAAAAACTTCCCTTTTTGCCTAACGTTTTTGCATATGTTTGGATTATATTTTTCGTGTGGGTTATTCAAGTGTGAAGAATTTTGTAGTTTTTTTGTTCTTGTACGTTGGTTAGGCAGAAAGAATCGTGAAAGAGAAAGAGAGTGGAGAGACGTGAGAGAGATGAACGTGAGAGAGTAGTTTAGGATTAGGAGTTTTAGTTTGGCAATTAGTCAAACTAGGACTCCTTATTAATTTAATAAAAATTTGATTTAATTATCTTAGTGAAATGACCATAAAGCCCTTCAAAATCAGATTATAACCTCGAATTAAATACATTTAATTGAAGCTTACATTGGTGTTCGAACCCCGGTGGAGTGACCACTGCGAATGGGTCATTTCAGGTCGACCCGAACCAAACCATCCACTTAATTATATTAATAAATAAATTTATTAATTCCTTAGGGTAATTACGATATCACTCTTGTCCTGGAAAAGACAGTTTACCCCTAGACACTCCAAACCAAAGATTTTCCCTTTTTAAGTTTGGTAAAAACTCATCCGAGTAAATCTTCATATTCGAGAGCCCTACATGGTTGGACCCAACCTTTTCTAGCTCAACTAACTCCCGAAGTTAGTTAGCTTGGTTGTAGAAAGGCTTCAGAGGTTTGGTTCTATTCTCATCAATATGTGTTAACCCGGGCTAATCGTAGGCATTCTAGACATATTAAGCATTACTTAGCCTATCCATTTTTAGGGTTGTTACAAAAATGACCCTTCCGGAGCTTATGGAGTCGTTAGAATTGGATTCTGATGCCATCTTCTTGAACTTTTGATCAAAAATGATCATTCAAGGTTCATACGTTCCAAAAATACTAAAACTCGCACAATAATCAAACGAACGACCAAGTAACCAAACTGTCAGTCCCAGTAAGTCATAAATGCTTAGGGTCACTAGAAGAACACTCTAAACGAGGAACAAAAGAAAAAACACATGAAGAGGTTCCATTTCTAATTCATAATCCAAACACATTCACCCTACCAAAGAGGTCCACTAGGTCTACCTTTCAACATCATGACTTTCCTAAGGATGATATAATGTCGTTCTAGCCTATCAACCCTAAGTCCATCATTCACTACAAGAGAGATACCATTACAGCTCTCGACTCCAAGTTCATAGCAATAAACTTACCACTAGGTTTAAAGTTCCACGTACATGACCTTCTTAACACATTTAAGGTCTCACATATCATCCGTTCATACATGACAAGGCTGCACTAAACCTACCTATTCAAGACATCTCATATTCAGATATCATTCATACATGTATCAAGTAAGGGACACAAGTCTACCAAAACAAGACACAACATACATTACTTTATTACATATAGCATATCATTCTTTGAATCACTTAGGAATGACCCTTATTTTTATTTCATCATATACATTACTATATCATCATTAATATAACCATCATAAACTCATTTAGTCAATTAGGAATAATCATGCAACAACTCTAACACTACACACAAAAGACATGGTCATAGTCTAACATGATTCCTAACAACATCAATAGAACACATACTTTCACTTAACCACGTGTAGATATATATTCTCATACTTCACATAAGTCAACTACAAAAATCATCATAATACTTCAAATAGTTGCCGACAAGGCCATGATCATCATAACACATAAAGTAACGATGAAAGGCCACATCAATTGCAATTAAAGCACATAGCACCGCCACCATAAGTGGACCATACCAATCACAACATAATTGAAGTCTAATTAATATAAAATAGAGATAACTAGGGTAGCGTACCACCAATCCATTCTCACCACTTCAATCAATGTCTAAATCATCCAATTTAATACTATAAGGCTCTTACACATGACCATAACCAATAATTCAATACATAGACTATGATATTCAATGAAACTAGGTTAATTATATATAGATTCATCAATTCGATACAATTATTAATCAATCAATAGCTCATAAAAAACTACACTAGAATTCATAAGCATTAAGACAATGTCACTTAACCCATTAAGTAGTCAAAACTAGGGTTCATCAATTACATGGGTTCATAGAATAATTGAGTTAAAAACATCAAATTAACAACAATTCAATCAATATTCAATTCTTTAAAACCTCTAATGCAAGAACCCATGGATAGATTTCAATTTCGAAAACTCATCTTTTGGTTAACATTTGAAAATCACTTTGAAGATTGGCTCCTTGATGAATAGAGTTTCAAGGATCAAAAATCATATCTCAATGATGCTAATGCAACAATTTGATGAAGAATCACCACTCAAATCTCCAATCGAAGCTCTTCCTTGAGTTTTGGCTTCACTCGGACGTTTCCAACCCAAATATGTTCATATGCAAGTTTAGGACCTCCCACATGAATTTCATCCAAAATTAACACGTAGAACTAAATGAAAAATGCTAAGACACACAAGGTCATTTCAAGGCAAACCTTTCGAACATCCTTCTTGGATGTTTGACCTCCAAACTTTATTAAACTTGACATACTGCCTATAAACACTATAATAATTCATATAATGACCTTATTAACTCATGAAACACACATATAGGCACATAAAACTACATGAGACACATATGTGACTTAGTCGTCGAACATCTTAGTCGTCCCTGGATGTTTGACTTCCAATGCACCTAAAACTCTAGACCTACCTCAATACCACATTATAAATAATTTTAGGATCTTAGAACCTCATCACAACCATGTTAGGCTCTAGCTTCACCTAAGTCATTTTTGAGGTATTACATAAACCCCATCTCTCCATACTTATTTGCTATATGTATGGAATACCTTAGAAGATGCCTTGTTGAAGATAGAGAATATGAGGGGTTCAAGTTTCATCCTAAATGTGGAATATTGAATGTAACTCATTTATGTTTTGCAGATGACTTGTCAATTTTTAGTAGAGGGGATCAAAATATTATAAAGATAATAAACCGGTGTTTACAAAAATATTCTCAAACATTAGGAATGCAGCCAAACATGAATAAAAGTTGCATATATTTTGGTGGTGTCCTTGAGCAGTTAAAACTGAACATACTCCAACAGAAGGGATTTGGATGTGGTCAATTTCCTTTCAAGTATCTTGGTGTTCCTCTATCCACCAAAAAACTAACTATTATGCAGTGGTCGCCACTAGTTGAATAAAATTAATTCTAGAATCTCCTTCTGGACTACTAAGAAACTCTCATATGCAGGAAGAATGCAATTGATCTGTATTATTTGGTATTTAAGCCTATTGGTTCAAGTCTTCATCATTCCAGCAAAAGTTCTTAAGCTTATTGGATCATATTGTAGAAGTTTCACTTGGTCAGGATCTAATACTATTAAAAAGAAAGCATTGATAGCTCGGGAAAAGGTATGTTTATCTAAATCAGCTGGCGACATGAACCTCATTAACACAAGATTGAAGAACCAAGTTGCTATTGCAAAAACCTGTCGGGACCTTGATAACAAATATGACAAGTTGTTGATTAGATGGATCTACTCTTTCTACATAAAGACTCAACAATTCTTCATTGCACCTATTCCAAAGCAGACTTTATGGTGATAAATAAATATACAGTTAGTTACCAAAAAAAATCCCTTCCTTGGAAGAATGCATGAATCCTTACCCAAATTCTAGTTTATTAAAGGTTTTATTTCAAAATTAAGTTTTTAAAATTTTTTTCTTAAATTTTTCAAAATTTTGTGGCGGCTCTATTTTGGTTTTTGTCAAATTAAAAAATAGACAAGTTGTGAAACCTATTTATCTTAGTTTAAAATAGGTCATAACAAAAAATAATATCATAAAAGAAAATTTCCTTTGAAATCTTGAAATCGTAATTTTTATCATACTTGCGGATTCTTGTTGAGTTTGAGGGTTGAAAGCTAAAAGTTAAAATAAAACTTATTACCAAATGAAATATATTCCCCTAATAGGAATTGAAAGGTCATGGCTTAGGCATAGAAAGAATGGAAAAAGTCCAAAACAATCCCAATTATATAACTGTAGGAAATCTTCCACGAGGTCATCAATAGTCTGTGGTCTGATCTTCGGGTCATAGATCCAATCCATGGAAATCAAAGTGAAATTTTAATCCTCAAGTTCAGATTATGGATGAACATTATGGTCAATAGATGATTTTATGACCCGTAATTGGGTCCATAAATATAGGACAACAAAAATGAATTAAAAAATTTGCTTTATGAGTTGGCAGTACGGTCATACTTCAGTGTATGACCATGAAATGAGGTTTTTAGTAGTCTTTAGTAAAAAAGTAATAACATTTTATTTCAAACACACAAAGAAGACCTTTAGCCTTTAATTGGATATGTCATGCCCCACCTAATATATTTGTATATAAGAGGAGAAGAAAAAGGACACATGCCAGTACCACAAAATTAAAAATTTTAAATTATACATGATTAAATATTATATAACGACTTACATATTCAAAATTCAAAATATGAAATAAAAATACGCATGTCAAATAAAGATCAACTAGTTATGAAACTCCACTTGAAATCACGTTTAAAAATTCAACATTCAATTTAAAAAAATAATCTAGGATATATTTAATAATTTTATAAAAACTAATTTTTACGTCTAGTTAAAAAAATAAAAATGCAATACTATACACACGGATAAAATGGCATCCATTTTTATAAAAAGATTATCACACAAAAAGTCAATTTTTTTTTTTAAAAAAAAATTATTCAATTTGTTAAGATTGATTTTTTCTTTAAAAACCATTTAATCTAGGAAATTTTTAATATTTATATGTATATGTATATATGACTTTCGCACTTCTTTAGAATAATTATCAATTAAATTATCTAATTAATTTATTTTCTTGCAATTATTTACCCTTTAAATAGATATATATATATATATATATATATATATATATATATATATGACTTTCGCACCTCTTTAGAATAATTATCAATTTAAATATCTAATTAATTTATTTTCTTGCAATTATTTACCCTTTAAATAGATACATGTATACTGTTTATCTTCTAAATTAATTTATGTTCTTAATTAATATTTGTCTTTAATTTTTGTAATACTTGACCTTCAACTTTGTAACTGAATACTCATATTCCAAAGCTATAACTTTTTCCTATAAATATAAATCTTTTAACATTATTTTCATAGAAAGATTTATGTGTGATACAATTTTTATGTGTGGAATACCAGAGAATCTTTAATCAAGTGAAGAAAATTTCAAGGCAGGAGGATTTGTGTCAAGATTACAACGCATAATGTGTTATAGGAATGAATAACGCTTTAACTAATAGAATATTGAAGATTGATGTATTTATTTTTTTACTTATTTGTCGAGATCAGAACTATGAGAAGACCCCGCCATTTATGTAGTTAACTATCACTTCCATTAACTTTTCTTCCAAAGATTTTAACTTCTTTTTTATGGTCAAAAGTTGAATGTTTATTACAATAACTTTGTTTCAATTTGCATTTTCAATAAAAACATAGGGAAAAGATTGTCTTAGAATTATTCTAATTTTCGTTGGTAGCCTTATGCTAAACTTGCTCCTATATATGATACTTTCTTTATATTTGTAATTTTGTTTTAAGAATATATTTAATTGAAGGCTATATTTTTTTTTAAAAAAATGAGACAAATACGATCATAAAAATAATGTATAAGGCATGTAAAACAATTAATGCCTACAAAGTATTCTAATTTCAAATTATTAATAATTAAATTTTTGAATCTTAAATTTTAAAAAATTGTAAAGAATCATTCTTACATGTGCTTGTGGATAAAATCTATAGTTTTTAGACAATTTTCATTAAAATTATCATGAGATCCAAATCCCAAAGTCAAAAAAATTGATACACCAAAATGCTTAAGAAGTTAGAAGATCTTTTATCCTTTGACCAAATATTGCTCCTATTAAGTTTTTAACAAAAAAATGTAAAATATATTTTAACAACCTTTTAATTGTAAGAATACTAATATTGTCATTTTGGTTCTCCATTAATTAAAATCTCATTTATTTAATTAAATATTAACATTTAATTTATATAATTACATAATTTACATACCAATCATTGCACTTTAAATTTTTAGTTATTTCCTTCTAATAAATTCTTATTTATAAATTTGAATTACTTAGTTGCATTCTACTTAATGAGAAAGAGAATTTCATCTTTTATTAATTAATTTCAAATATTTTATCTTATTGAATTGTATATGTTGTGTAACTATTAATTTAATTTCAACATTTTTACTCTATTCTGTGAGACAAGAGAGACATTTTAAGGAAGAATTTCAATATTTTTACTCTATTCTATTAGACAAAAAAGACATTTCAAGAAAGGTAATCATAAGATAGTGTGCCTCCATATTATTTTTTTTGCTACTTTATTTTGTCTTTAAAATATATATAAAATTCTATATCAAAATTATAATAAAGGGAGAACTAAATGCAAAAAAAATTCTTCAAATTAACTATACACTACAAATGCCTCAAACATTATCTTCTTCTTTTTCATTATCTTCTTTTAGATTCAACACATCTTTTAGCTAAGGAAAAAGATAGATGCTTGTTAGTGTAGACCACCATTTGATTAACAATAACAAAAACAAACTCAATAACGAGTAGAATGACACATTGACAACATTTTAATTTATTATTGTTTTAAGTATTACATAGACAATTAAAAAAAAAAAACTTTTTTACTATAAAGTAACAAATTTGTATGGCTAATTGAGCAGAAAACAACCAAATTCACATGTTAATGACACAAAAAACTAAATTCACCTTAATATAACATCCCTAGAGAGTAATAGAACACACTTTACTCCCTCCATTTCAATTATTTGTATTACTTTACTTTTAGTTCGTTTTAAAAAGAATGTATCTTCACTTTTTAGTCGCTCTTTAATTTTAACTTTTCATATAACATGTGTAAGATCAAATGTCATTTTGGTACATTTTATATATTTTTAATCTAAAATCACAAAATTCAAAAGTCTATATTACTTTCTTAAATTTTGTGTCAAAATAATTCATAGTCGTTGCCACATCATTTATTTGGATAACTCATCAGATAGAGATTTCACCTAACAACACAAGCAGTACCAAAAAAATAAATTACCAACCTTGTTGACTCATGAATAGAGTCTTGCTCCAAATTCATTGCAAATTCAGCATAGCAGCAAATTAGGTTGTATCGCAGGTTTTCCTTCTCATCTTGGGTACTTGTTTCATGCATGTTCTTTAATCCAAGCATTACTGTTTTGATGCTGGTGGATGTTGTAACGTAAGACAACATCCTAAGAACCTCCGATCTTCTAAACATGTATTTGATTTAGAGAATGTAATACTAGAAGAACTAAAACATGTCAGGTTGTAAACAATGTCTTCATAAGGTTTGACATTCTTAGTGCCCGTTTGGACATGTTATTTTAGGTGTTTTTGAGTCAAAATAACTTTTAAACAATTTTCAAGTGTTTGGATAAAGTTAAAAATGATTATAAGTTCTTATTTTAAAGTCAAAAGTAACAAAAATAAGTCCAAAACCTTCTTGTGAGTATTTTTATTTTGAGACAAAACTTTCTTTTTTATCAACTAAAGTATAATAATACGGGACATAGATTTACATGGTACCTAATAACCTATTGCTGTGAGAGGTGACATGTATCCCATGAAATTAGTCGAGATGCGTGGAACCTGACCAGGACACCACAGTCATTATAAAAGAAAATATTCCATTTTTTCTTTAACAACAAAACTCAGCCAATTCTTTTTTCTTTTTTCACTGAGGAAGCTTTTTTAGTTGGTGATGCTCAATGAACAGATAACATAAACAATGTTTTGAAAGAAACCTGGATTATTGCCTTTAGGATCGTCAGTTCTGACTCATGAAAAACAAGATTCACCATATTCTCCATAGTTTATCGACAGGTAGGTTAAAGAAAACAAAGAATTTAGAGGACAACACAATAGAACTTCCATCCGCTGGCAATGAAGAAAAAGAGAGATACAAAAAAAGGTTGTGATGGCATGAACGTAAATCCAAAAATTTCCAAGTCAGCAAGTTGTATGCCAACTGACTAACAAATGATAATGTGATAACCTTAATCAGCAGGAAAAATATGATGTTTCAAGGAGGGTGGGGGACAACTGTGTGGTGGTGATGGGAATAACTTGCTCTGAATTTTTTAGCAGATGCATAAACGGAAGGATAAAAGCTAAACTGTTGAATCCATCCCATTTTTTAGTCAACTTTAGCTATTCAATTGGTACAAGCAATTATTAAAAAGGAATAGTAATTGGAGTTGAAAATAAAAGATTTGGTGGTTGCCAAATTGGTAAGATTTGCAACCATTCTTGATTTTGCTATATTTACATATGTCATTAGTGACATAGGCATGGTTTTATCATTCTATAAATAGAGCATTCTTGCTCATTTGTAGAATACACCAAGTTAGAGATAAAAACAATTTTGTGACCAAAGTGAGGTATTCCATAGACTATACAAGAAAATACTCAGTGAAGAAAAATAGAGTGTGAGCATTATTTTTGTAAGACGGAAACCAAAAGAGAGTTGTTCCTATTGAGTGTATAGTAGTCACTTTGAGTATTGTATTCGTGACTACACAGTGTAAAATTCCTTACTATAGTAATATCAGTTGCTCCTCTTGGCCCGTTGTTTTTTTCCTTATTCGGAAGGGTTTCCACATAAAATTCTTGGTGTCGTTATTTTTCCATTTTATTTTCATTACTTTTACCATATATATTTTTGTGCTCGTCCATGTTTTCCCAATAAACTGGTATTAGAGACAAGGTTTTATCTGAGTATGCTCTGTGGTTGCAGCACAGTCTGAACTTCCACATCAGAAAAGATTTACTTTGATTTGCGATAACTATATTTTTTGGGGTAAACAATGAAAGCCAACACAAGTACAAAGGTTAATTTGATTTGAATGGTGTTAATTATGTCATTTGGAAGGGTGAAATGGAAGAACTGCTTTATGTTAAAAATATTTACATTCCAGTATTTACCACTGTAAAGCCTGATAAGAAAACAGATGAAGAGTGGAATCTGTTGCATAGACAGGTTTGTGGATTCATTAGGAAATGGGTCGACGATAATGTGTTGAACCATATTTCTGGGAAAACACATGCTCGAACCCTATGGGAGCATCTTGAAAGTGTGTATGCTCTAAAGACTGGCGACAACAAAATGTTCTTAATAAAGCAGATGTTGACTTTGAAGTACCATGATGGTTCTCCGATGACAGACCGTCTGAATAATTTTCAGGGGATTATGAACCAATTATCTGCTATGGACATCAAATTTGATGAAGAAATTCAAGGCTTGCTTCTACTTGGTTCCCTACTAGATTCTTGGAAAACATTTAGAACGTCATTGTCAAATTCTGCTCTGGATGGTGTGATATCTATGGATTCCGCCAAGAGTAGTGTCTTGAATGAAGAGATGAGAAGAAAAACTCAAGGTTCCTATTCGTTGGATGTCCTAATAACTGTCCCCATGGGGAGAGATAAAACTCCTGGTTCTCAGCATAGAGAACAAAATAGGAGCAAATCCAAAGGAAGACTTAAGGATATTGAGTACTATCATTGTGGCATGAAAGGGCACACAAAGAAATTCTACAGGAAGTTGAGGAGGGAGAACAAAAACAAAGAAGAAACTAAAGAAGATGGCAATAAAAATTATCTAGCCACCATTACAACCGAAGATCTTGTTACTGTTCTTGATGCAAACATGATAAATATTTCTTGTGATGAGTCAAGCTGGGTTGTGGACACTGGTGCCGCTTCTCATGTGACATCAAGGAAGAATTTTTTTCACTTCCTACACTCCTGTTGATTTTGGAACCTTGAGTATGGGTAATGAGATTGTTTCTAGGGTGGTTGGTATTGGTGCAATTTGTTTCGAAACTAGTGTTGGAACTAAACTAGTTTTGAACAATGTGAAACATGCTCCTGATGTTCGTCTGCACCTAATTTCTGTTAGTATTTTAGATAATGAAGGATATGTTAGTACCAACGGTGATGGAAAATGGAAGCTCATTAAGGGTTCCTTGGTTGTGGCTCATGTCAACAAACGTCGTGGTCTATACTGGACTACGACCTCTGCTTGTGTTGATATGGTGAATAAGGTTGAGAGCGATAGTTCTTCAGCATTATGTCACAAGAGGATTAGCCAAATTAGCAAGAAAGGACTTAATATTCTAGCCAAGAAGAAATTATTGTCAAATTTCCACGGTGCTAAATTAGAAAAATGTGAGCACTGCTTGGGTGGTAAACAAAATAGAGTTTCCTTTAAGTCCTACCCTCTTTCGAGAAAGACAGATTTGCTTGAGTTAGTGCACTCTGATTTATGTGGTCCAATGAAGACAAAGACATTGAGTGGTGCACTTTACTTTGTTACTTTCATTGATGATTGCTCGAGAAAACATTGGGTCTATGTCTTGAAGACTAAAGACCAAGTGTTAAGTGTCTTTAAGCAGTTTCAGGCTTCAGTTGAAGGAGAAACTGGAAAGAAAGTGAAATGTATTCGTACGGATAATGGTGGTGAATATTGTAGACCACTTGACGGATACTGCAAGCATCAAGGTATTAGACACCAGAAGACTCCTCCCATGTCTCCTCAGCTTAATGGTTTGGGTGAGAGGATGAACAAGACCTTGATGGAAAGAGTTAGATGTTTGCTTTCTGAAGCAAAGTTGCCAAACTCATTTTGGGGTGAGGCTTTATTGACCGCTGCACATGTTATTAATCTATCTTCTGTTGTTGCTTTGAAAAGTGATGTACCAAATAGTGTTTGGTATGGAAAGGATGTTTCCTATGACCATTTGAGAGTATTTGGTTGCAAAGCTTTTGTACATGTGCCAAAAGATGAGAGGTCAAAGTTAGATGCCAAGACAAGGCAATGCATTTTCATTGGATATGGCCTAGATGAATTTGGTTACAGGCTATATGATCCAATTGAAAAGAAACTTGTGAGAAGTCATGATATTATTTTCATTGAGGATCAAACAATCGAAGATATTGACAAAGCGGAGAAGCTAGAATCTTCAAGTTTTGATGGTATAGTTCATCATGATGAAGTTCCTCACACAAGTGTGCATGATGTTGTTGGGTTTGATAATCATGGTGATGCCCAGAATCATGTATCGAATCAACATGTTGATGTTGATAATAACAATGATATTGTTATTGATGATCCTGTTGCTCATGAAGTTGTGGACGAATCAAATATTCCGCTTCGGAGGTCCATAAGACAGTGGTTCCCTTCCTCCCGTTATTCACCCAATGAGTATGAGTTACTCATTGATGGGGGAGAACCTGAATGCTATGAGGAGGCCATGGAAGATGAGCACAAGAATCAATGGATTGAAGCCATGCAAGACGAGATGAAGTCTTTGCATGAGAACCACACTTATGAGTTGGTAAAATTGCCCAAGGGCATGAGAGCTTTGAAGAACAAGTGGGTGTTCAAAGTTAAAGTTGAAGAACACAACTTGAAGCCAGGTAGAAACCTAGATTGGTTGTTTAGGGATTTGGTCAAAGGAAAGGTATTGACTTTGAATAAATATTTTATCCTATCGTGAAAATTTCCTTGTTTCGCACAGTTAGGTTGGCTGCTAGTCTTAATTTAGATATTGAGAAGATGGATGTGAAGACGGCTTTCCTTCACGGTGACTTAGAAGAAGAGATTTATATGGAACAACCTGAGGTCTTCAAAGTAGATGGTAAAGAAAATTTTGTATGCAAACTCAAAAAGAGTCTCTATGGCCAATAACAAGCTCCCAGACAGTGGTACAAAAAGTTTGAATCTTTTATGGGGGAGCAAGGCTATAAGAAGACTTCTTCAGACCATTGCGTATTTGTACAAAAAAATTTTGACTATGATTTTATCATCCTTTTGTTGTATGTGGATGATATGTTGATTGTGGGCAAGAATACTTCCAAGATTGACGAGCTGAAGAAAGAGTTGTGTAAGTCTTTTTCTAAGAAAGACTTGGGTCATGCCAAATTAATTTTGGGCATGAGAATTACTCGTCTTAGAGATAAAAGGAAGATTTATTTGTCTTAGAAGAAGTACATTTAACGCGTACTGGAGCGCTAAAATATGAAGAATGTTAAGCCTGTTAGTATACCTCTTGCTGGTCATATGAAGTTGAGCAAGAAGATGTGTCCTACAACTAGGGAGGAAAAAGAGAACATGGCCAAAGTTCTATATTCCTCCGTCGTCTAAAGTCTAATGTATGCAATGGTATGCACTAGACCTGATAATGCTCACGCAGTTGGTGTTGTCAGTAGATTTATTGAAAATCCGGGAAAAGAGTATTGGGAAGCTGTGAAGTGGATACTCAGGTATCCTACAGGAAGCTCAGATGAATGCTTGTGTTATGGAGCATCAAATCCAATCTTGAAAGTCTATACAGATTCTGATATAGCAGGTGACCTTGATAACCGAAAATCCACTACTGGATATTTGTTTACTTTTTCAAGGGGAGCTATATCATGGCAGTCAAAGTTGCAGAAGTGTGTTGAACTATCTACAACTTAAACTGAGTATATTGCGGCTTCTGAAGCCAGCAAGGAGATGATATGGCTAAAGCGATTTCTTCAAGAGCTTGGTTTGAACCAGATGGAGTATATTGTCTATTGTGATAGTCAGAGTGCAATAGACTTGAGCAAGAACTCCATGTACCATGCAAGAACAAAACACATCGATGTCAGATATCATTCGATTTGTGAGAAAGTGGAGAATGAATCATTTCACGTCAAAAAGATTCACAAAGGTGAAAATCCTACAGATATGCTGACCAAGATGATACCGAAAGACAAGTTCGAGCTATGCAAAGAACTTGTGAGTATGAGCTCTCTCTAACGAAGTTGAAGATACCTTCTTCCAGTAAATGGGACTGGAGGGGGAGATTTATTGAATGCATCCCATTTTTTAGTCAACTTTAGCTATTCATTTAGTACAAGAAATTGTTAAAAAGGAATAGTAATTGGAGTTGAAAATAAAAGATTTGGTGGTTCGCAAATTGGTAATATTTGCAACCATTCTTGACTTTGCTATATTTACATATGTCATTAGTTACATAGGCATGATTTTATCATTCTATAAATAGAACATTCTTGCTCATTTGTAGAACACACCAAGTTAGAGATAAAAACCATTTTGAGAGCAAAGTGAGGTATTCCACAGACTATACAAGAAAATAGTCATTGAAGAAAAATAGAGTGTGAGTGATATTTTAGTAAGACGAAAACCAAAAAAGAGTTGTTCCTTTTGAGTGTATAGTAGTCACTTTGAGTATTGTATTCGTGACTACATAGTGTAAAATTCCTTGCTATAGTAATATCAATTGCTCCTCTTGGCACGTGGTTTTTTCCCTTTTTCAGAAGGCTTTCCACGTAAAATTCTTGGTGTCGTTATTTTCCCATTTTATTTTCATTACTATTACCATATATATTTTTGTTCTCTTCCGATTTTTCCCAACACAAACTTCAACTAAAAAGATTCAACAGCACCGTAAGCCTCAATTACAGACTGTTAAAATTATTTGCGGTAAACAAACAATGCAGAGTTCTTTCTTCCAAGTAAAGAGCCATAGAGGGAACCACAGTATTCAGGGAAGCGTGAAGCGGAAAAAAGTGATAAGGACCCGCTTCAAGCTTTAAGCGGTGAATCCCTCACATACTCATTCTAGTCTGTGAAGCGTAGAAGGCTTGCATCGCTGAAGCGCTCGCTTTCTTGAACACTGGGTAACCATTTCTCAATCAGAGTTTGATGTTATTGCCAAAGCAAGGATGCAAAACACAACATTTAATGAGGGAAATTATCATAAAAATGTAGTTTGTAATTTACTCATCATAATGTATTCAGGAAAACAAAGCGTTACAACTTGAAAGAAACTTGTAATGCACAAGCTAAACATCTAAAATGCAACAAACAAAACTTCATCAGAAACAAAGCTGCTATACCATTTGATATACCATAGTGGTAAGTTCAGTAGAACAATAATTTATAACATAGAGAAGTTTAAGATTCGGGATTGCATGAAGTTGACCTAAACCTTGATACAAGGGGAAATTCATGTATCGTGAGACAGAAATACTTGTATTCTAGTTATATAAAACTCACAGTTGGAAGATATTCACAAAATCGGTAGAGGATCCAGTTTCTTAGACGATCGCGATAAAAATCGAGACATGCACTTGATTCCACATATCTGACACCTTTGTCTATTTGATGCGATAACGAATTTCTCCAAAACAACTGTATTCTTTAGAAAAAAGTTTGAAAGTTTGAAAATTTTCTTAGGATTCTCCTTCATGCACACCCTAGAGAAGATGACAATCTTAACATTCTTTAGATTGGAAAACACAAAGCCTGAAATATATCTCTGCAAACCAATACTATCACTACCAAATATTTTCTCTCAAAACAGCACCTGGAATCATCAAGACGAAGAATATAATCAGGACTACATACAAGCCAGCCTAATGAAAACTGAACTAAATGTGACAAAAATGATTTCAGAGTATGTCTGGTACAAAAAAATTTCAAAACCAAGAGATATTAGTGGTGCCTGGAAAAGATAATGATGGTCATGCGTATCATAAATATTTGAGGCATAGTGTTACAATGCAAGAACCCCTTTCATTTCAGAGCCTATTTACCACAAAGTAAGCGGCAAAGTCTAGCTTTAAAATTACAAAGGCAGAGCTTCTTGGTGATTATTTAAGATATATTTGAGTTGTCATTCAAAAACAACTTGTGGGGAGGGGGACATAGATGTTAAAACTTCATTAAATGAAAAGATGTAAAAAGAAAAGAAAAAGTTCCAGAAAGTAACATGCTTATTTTCTATTGCTATGTTGAGTGTCTCCACAAGACGTGAGGCTCGCAAAAGTCTAGCTGCCCCATACAAACTAAACTTTTCTAAATGCAACTCCAGTGCTAGATATTTGCATTCCAATACTGGAATTGGCACCTCTTTGAACTGCAATATGTATAGGATCTGATACAGTATTCCCAATGAAATGTCTTATATAGTCACTTGCAATATACGAATTTTTAACAAGGGTGAAATAACGCTAGACTTAGGATTCTCTATAATAGACAGTACAACAATATCTATGTTTTTTATGTGTTGTTCATATTTATAGTAGACATTATATCTTCTTTTGTGACGAAAACAAATATTTTAAGATTGCACCTTGTCCTATTTGGATGGACCTTATCCACTTTACTAGATTTCTACATTGTCGTTTGAAGTAAAATAAATTAATACACCTCCAAGGAATGAAAAATGTTCACCAAATATGAGCAGCTCCATTGTGAAAAACCAAGAACGAGAGAATTTTCCTTGACAATTAGTTAGCTGAATATTCCTCAGAAATCTTATTACACTTCTTTGTTTCTGTAACATTTGTTAGTTTTAGGAAATACTACTACTTCATGCTTGTGTAATTTCTAAAAAGATGAAAGTCATCTATCATTTCATGTGTATTCTTAAGCTTTTTATATCTAGGTTATGAGAGGCTTCCCACTAGATTTAAATAACAGCTAATATATAATTTATATGAGTGTTTTCTTTGAACAACGCTCCCCAGTCAAAATTGAAAGGACATACCTGATACCAACCTTCAAAGGATTATCAGACATTCCTTCATGTCGGGAGGAGGATAAGAAAGATACTATTTGATAGTCAACTTCTTAATGTTCATCTTACCTGTCTTTCCCAAAGTATATACTTAAGGCTAAAGTGATATATCATGATATCCAGATTATGAATTTGCCGCTTGAGGTGCAGTTCTTTTAGGCGTGTCTGTGTGTGATATTATGGAGATTGTGATTAAACATATCTTGTTCTCACATTTATTTTTATTTATGAGAGGACAAAAGTGTTATATATGCCTACATCAAGCATTAATGCTAATGAAGAAGAGTTGGTACTTTATGAACGCAATGAGGTATAAGTCCTTTAGCGACACTTGAGATTGCAGTTTTTTGTTACTGATGTTATAATAACAATTTATTGTGGACTAATCCTGAAGCAAAATAAGCAACATATTGTCACTTGGTTGTTGATCAATATATGGTAAACGTTAGCCACTCTCTGTTAAATGTATTTTTAAAAGGATTCAGCGAGGACATAATCTCTATTTTTCTCGACAAGGAACTTAAGTTGGTAATTAGCAAATGTCCAGATATCAATCATATTTTGCATTATAATCTTATTAGTTAATTCATGTGGTAATCATATCTTGATAGTTTTCCATCGAAATCAAGAAAGAGCTTCTTCTTGTGTTCAATCTTTTCCTTGTTTTGCAGTTGATGACTTAAGGCAAATACAAATAGTCTGCATATTTGTATCATCTCTTATTAATTTTATCAAAAATAGTATTTTAGATTTAAGCAAGAAAAACAAAGTTCACCTTCTTCATTTTATCTCTAGGACCTCAAAGGTAGTTTGTTGCTTTCATGTGATTGCAAATACATGTTCTATCTCCTGCAAACGTCTAACAAATCTTTGTCAACTTTTTCCGGTGTGTTTGAAAGGGTTTATTCACTGCAAGAAAATTTTAGGCTCCAAGAAACTTTAGAACCCACAATAATTATACCACTCAAAATCAATTACCTATAACTCAAATCTGATAATATATTTTATCATGTGGAATTATAGTATGATTGAACTCTTGATATTGAAGATTTCTACCAATGAAAGATATGTATTTCTCCTCTCCAAGTTACTTAACCTCTGTATTTTTGTTACCATCTTAATTTACTTGTATATGTATTTCTTAAGATACCAGTGAAGTTCATGTAGCTTCTTTGTCCAAATTACTACTCTACCTTTGTTTTTCCTATGTGCTTATTTAGTTTGTAGTATTAAAAGCTTCGCAGGTGATCTGAGTAAATAAAAATTACATATACACCACTACTATCATTTATATTTATTGATAAGAGTGAGATTGTAACTCTCTCCATATGCTTTTGTTTTCCAGGTTCAGAGATGGACGAGGAAAAAAAAGAAAAATAAGCTCTTTGTGAACAAGATTTGTAAACTAGAAGTGGTCGTATAAACATTTATCTTAGTTGAAATATAAGTATTATGTAACAGAGGATGGCGGTAAGACTTGAGAGATTGAATTGATAATACGGAGTGTCAAGAGTCTTTTTGAGAATTAAGAGCTAACTCATAACATTTTCATTTTTGGAAAAAGGTAGAACAGAATGTGTCAACTGATACACTTGGTTCATAAATTGAATAAACTATTTAAGTTATTAGTAGTTGTCTATGTTGTGTTGACACTATTTTTAGTCCAAATTGGAGTCCATTTGATGCGTTTGCTTCATCTTTTTAAGCTTTCTCAAACATGTAATTGTATCTTTTGGTGTATGAACATAATTTTTGTAAGTAACTGCGCAAGATCATGGCTAGCATAGTATGTCATTAAACCTCTAATTTACAGAGTAGAGTAATTTGTCCATTTCTGCTTATTATGTCTGAATATATTCTTTTGTTTGAACTGCTTCCCTCACGAAGTTTCTGCAACAACGTACACCTCGATAAGATGCATGACACCTGATTTTTTAACAAGGTGCGTCATGGTCACCATACTCCTTTCTTATAAAGCTGCACATTCACAACTTTAAACACTTCTCCTTCCTACTGCAGGTATTCTGCAACTATGCCACCACCATAATCTATTATGTATATATCATAGTGTAAACATGCATAAGCAGTGTTGTAATGCATAAACAATATGTTTGTTTAAACCGTGCTATTACAATGTAATGTTTAATCACGTCTCTATAAATTATCAACCTTTTATTAATTATCTTCTTATCAATATTTGTGCTAGTTATTCCCTAATAATGTAATGTATAATCATGTGGGTATATTGTCAACGTTTTACTAATGGTCATCCTATCAAAATATTAGTATTAATGAATCATTGGTGATGGTTGTTGCAGAAGATGGATAATGTCATATGTCATATGTCATATACTTTTAGAAATATTCAGAATATGTACAATAGACATCAAGGTGATGCATACTAACTAAGGTAATACGACCAAAATAATATATTTTAGTTTTGACATATGAGATTAGCATGTAATTGTTTATCATATGTAGAGGATATCGGTGTTCGCTTTTAGTAGCTAATATTCTTATTTCCTAAAATCATAGCATAGAGTGTTGTTGGGGGTTGCTGAGAAAGTTGTGAAGTGTTAGTAAATGCACAAAGTTAGAGTTGTCGATGATGGAAGTGATACTGTTTGAAAAATGACATATGGGATAAAATATTACGTGCAAAGCTAACTAACAAAGTTGAAGAAAATAATGGTGTTGCAATTGCTAAATATGTACCCACAATAGATAGTTTAACACTCTGATTCAAAGATGTTATATTCATATTACCATCAGCCGATATATGTTCTTAATTTCTTTCTATTTTATAAAATCTTGTAGTAGTAATGATTTCATTAATGGCATCGAGAAGGTGCAGGAATTTACATATGTTCTTGATTTCTTTCGATGGACGATTTCTCTCTATCTCCTGGGATTGGACTTTAAAAATGTTATAGACTGTGAATTAATATGTCAATTGCACTTACTTTGATTGATGAACCAACTATTTATTTGCTTCGGTTGGAACCTTGTTTCCTAGATAAGTTTTGTGTTAGCCTCTTCTTGCAACAATTTCTCGTTCTCATAAGAGAAATCTTGACTATATAAATGATAATGACATACACTTGTAAAGGATCAAGTATACTTGCAAAACAACAAAGTTTGTTAATTCATAATATATGTATGTAGATATGATCAATTAATTAGGTGACAAACTCCCAGTTAGATAAGGCCATTTTGAGTGTTGCTCATGTCAATTCTACAAAATATTAATCGTATTACCAGGTAAATTTCCTTCATTCTCCTTCTCCTTCTCAAAAACTCTTCCCCAATATTCAATTATTTATCCAAATCTCAGTTGGTAGCTATGATATCCAAAGTTAATTACTTCTTGCTAATTAAGATGCATTATATTAAAATAGTTGTATTACCAGGTAATTTTCCTTCATTTTCTTGCTACTGCTTGCTGCATTGGACACTAAATTGAGCAAAAAAGAGCTCATAAAATAAAAACTATTTATCTATTTGTTAGAGAGATCCATATCAAACACGTGATTTGCTTTCATTATCAGCCGAAACAACCACAACATCTCTCTTGTTAGCATTCCCCTTCATTCAATTGAGGAGGCAATCTCTTCATTTGCCCCAGAGGCAGATTCGAGCGTAGACACTCTGATGCTCAAATAGTTTAAGATACCTCTATAATTTTTTTTGAATGAGTCAAAATAGTCCTAGTTATCAAAACGATCTTACGGATCGTTACATCACCTACCACTTAAACAAACATTCGTCTCATTTAGCTTCCTGCACTGAATAATGATTTCATTGAACCATTACTGAAGCAATCTCAAAGTTAAAAATCTTAGGAGGGACGGTTGTACCTGAACAATGGGTTCTTCTTACATGCCGAAGAGAATTTACCCCAATTTTTGTTTTCCTCTAATTATGATATAATAATTTTGACCTCTCTAATTTATTTCAATAATGGGTAAAATGGTAACTATTAATTTTTTATGTGACCTACTAACTATTCAACTATAATACTTATTTAAAAAGATTTCATGAACTAGTTACTCATAGTTATCGAATAGTTTTAAGATACCCCTATAAATTTTTTTGAATGAGTCAAAATAGTCCTAGTTATCAAAACGATCTTACGGATCGTTACATCACCTACCACTTAAACAAACATTCGTCTCATTTAGCTTCCTGCACTGAATAATGATTTCATTGAACCATTACTGAAGCAATCTCAAAGTTAAAAATCTTAGGAGGGACGGTTGTACCTGAACAATGGGTTCTTCTTACATGCCGAAGAGAATTTACCCCAATTTTTGTTTTCCTCTAATTATGATATAATAATTTTGACCTCTCTAATTTATTTCAATAATGGGTAAAGTGGTAACTATTAATTTTTTATGTGACCTACTAACTATTCAACTATAATACTTATTTAAAAAGATTTCATGAACTAGTTACTCATAGTTATCGAATAGTTTTAAGATACCCCTATAAATTTTTTTGAATGAGTCATAATAGTCCTAGTTATCAAAACGACCTAGCGAGTCGTTACATGACCTACCACTTAAACAAACTTTCATCCCATTTTGCTTCTTCCACCGAATGTTGATTTCATTGAACCTTCACTAAAGCAATCACTTTCGACCTTAAATTTCGAATTCGCCTATCCAAAATGATAACCGAATCTTTCTCAAAAGAAAAATTCTGATAAAGTAACACCGAATCCCTTTGAATCACATGAGCACCATCCTGCTGATACCTTTTCAACATTGAAATATGAAATAAGGGATGAACACCAAACAAACCAGTTGGCTTTGCCAATTGACGTACCACCTCACCAATAGACTCCATAATTTCGAAAGGACCAATAGACCTTGGGGGATCAACTTTCCCTTCTTTCAAAATTGCATCATACTTCTTCATGGGTGAAATCTTCAATAGAACCCCCTCTCCCACATTGAACTCCAAATCATGAACCTTTCGATCTACATAAATATTTTTACTACTCTAAGCCATGAGAAGTCTATTTTGGATCAACTTGACCTTATCCAAGGACTCCATCTACATATCTGTACCCCACGGTCTAGCCTCAAATGCATCAAACCAACCAATTCATGATCGACATCTCCTACCACACAAAGCCTCAAGTGGTGCCATCTCAATTCTCGAATGATAACTATTATTGTAAGCAAACTCCAGTAATGGAAAGAATTGATCTCAGTGACCACCAAAGTCGGTCACACCCGCCCGCAACATGTCCCCAAGAACCTAAATTTTATGTTAAGATTGACCATCATTCTAGGGGTGAAAGGTTGTACTAAGATCCATTCGAGGTGCCTAACTCCTTTTGCAGAGATATCTAGAAATGAGATGTAAATTTTGTGCCACTATCAGAAATAATAGAAAGGGTAATCCCATGCAAACAAACTATCTGTCGAATACCAATCTTAAGCTAACTTATTTGAATTACAGGTAGTCTGAACTGGTACAAAGTGTTCAGACTTATTCAGTCGATTCGGGATGACCCATATCCCATCAAACTTACTCAAGGTAGGAGACAAACCTATGAAAAAGACCCTAATGATGCGCTCCTACTTTCACTCAGGTATGGGCATTCTTTGGGTCACACATCGAGTCTTTTGATGTTCATACTTTAGTTCCTGACAATTCAGACGCTGAGATACAAAATCTACTATGTACCTCTTCATATACACCAACAATGCTGCTTCAATTCATGGTACATCTTAGTATCCCCCGGATGAATAGACTACCTCGAATTATGTGCCTATTCTATGATTAGTCTAGTCAAATCACCTCTGAGGAACACATATGCAACTTTTTATCCTCAAAACTCCCGCACTATCATTACCTGCATCCTTGTCTTCTCTTTATGACACCTTGTCTCAAATCTTACATAACTTACCATCATCAAACTATTGAGCCCAAATATGCTCCATCAAGGATGACCTAGCCTCCACATCAGCCAAAACCTTACCAGATTTTGATATATTTTCTTACAAAGCTATTGGTCAAGGATTAGACATCCCTAGCTAAATGACGATCGCCAACCTGTAACATGGCTAGACTACCCATACTTACCGCCTTCAACTCAAGTCATCTGCTACCACATTTGCCTTGCATGGATGATAAAGAATAGTCATGTCGTAGTCTTTGAGAAACTCCAACCATCTCTGCTACCTCAAATTGAGATATCTCTTATTGAATGTATACTGAAAACTACGATGATCTGTTAACACCTCACAATGCACATCATGAAGATGATTCCTCCAAGTTTTCAATGCAAACACAACAGCAGTCAACTCCAAATCATGAATAGGATAGTTCTTCTCATTAATCTTCAACTGCCTAGAAGCATAAGCTATCACCTTCCCATTCTGCATCAATACACAACCAAGACCGATTCAAGAAGCATCATAATATACAACAAAACCTTCTCCCTCTATAAGTAGGGTCAAAATCAGAGGAGTAGTCAATAATGTTTTGAGCTTTTCAAAACTCACTTCACATTCATCACACCACTAGAAAAAAGAACTATCTTCCGGGTCAATTTAGTTAATGGGGATGCAATGGACGAGAGTCCCTCTAAAAATCATCGATAATAACATTCAAGGTTCTGAATATCATTAATTGAAGCAGCTCTAACACAATCTTAAACTGCCTCAGTCTTCTTAATATCCACAATAATACTTTCCTTGGACACTACATGTCCCAAGAATGCTACAAAACTAATCCGAAACTCACACTTTGAAAAGTTTGCATAAAGTTTATTCTCCTTCAAATCCCCAAGCACAATTCTCAAATGATGCTCGTATTCCCCCTTACTACGGGAGTATATCAATATATCATTTATGATGACAATAACAATGAAATCCAAGTACGCTTTGAAACTTATATTCATCAAGTCCATAAAAGTTGTTGGTGCACTAGTAAATCCAAAAGACATCACCAAAACTCGTAATGGCCATAACGTTTTCGAAAAACTTTCTTAGGTATATCCTCCGCCCTAACCTTCAGCTGATGATAGCCAAATAAATATTAGAGAAAACTGAAGCACCATGCAGGTGATCAAATAAATCATCAATACGAGGTATTAGGTACTTATTTCTGATGGTTACCTTGTTCAACTATCGATAGTCAATACACATACACATAGATCCATCTTTCTTTTTCACAAATAGCATTGGAGCACCCCAATAAGATACACACACTCTTATAAAACCCTTGCTCAACAAATCATGCAATTTCTCCTTGAACTCTTTCAATTCAGTCATTGTCATACAATAAGGAGGAATAGAAATATGTTGAGTGTCTTGCTATACATCAATACAAAAATCAATATCATGATCAGGTAGAAGATTTGGTAAATCTATCAAAAATACCTTTGAAAATTCACTCACCACCGGAATATTCTCAAGCATAGAAGTCTTAACACTAGTATCTCAAAAGTGCGGTAAGTTCGCCAAGCGTCCTCTCTGTACAGAGTTGCAAAGATAAGTATGCTCATTGACAAACAAGTAAAAAATAAGTATGTCATAAATCAACTCACATTTGAAGAGAAAAATTAAAATGCTCCTCGATGCACGAGCCTAAGGTGCAAGTCATAAAGTGCATCAAATTCTTTTGAATCTTCAAGTTTTAAAGCTTATCAAATTCATGCAAAATCTTCAAATAAAAAAAATATTTCACGAACCTCATAAAATTCGTGCGTAATCTCAAGTATTAAAGAACTTCAAATTTGAGGTAAGTTTTCTAATCATGATATTTTTCAAATGTGATACAAGTCTTCAAGATAGAAAAACTCAATGAAGATGAGTTAAATATTCAAATTGTTACTTTTTGCCCTCATGCGTTTTAATCTATATGGTCCAAAAAAATTTAATAGGTTGAAAACCTGGAAATAAGGGTATACAAAAATTAGAAGAAGAAAAAAAACTCACATGTTTTGATTTGATATTTAAAGTAAATACATTTAATTGTCTCAAACGTGCAAGAGTTTTTACACATCATAAGGAAGGGATGAAAGAAATGGGCATATCATCCCATACAAAAGGTCAAAGTAAAAAAATAAATCAAACACCACGAAGTGGTTTGTCAACTAATCTTGGATGTCTTTATCAAGTTTACATCACCGTCTCATCAAACATTAATTCTTCAAATTTTATCGATGCAGCTATAAGGGAGCCTCTATATTTGACATGGGAACATATTTTGAAGTTTGACTAAATGAGTATTAATATGACAAATATTTTCTCTTCAGAATGAGGACAAACTATGGAAAAATCTCTTTCTCGCCAAAGCCGGAGGTACAAAGTGTGATTCATCGCTAAGCTTCAATATGGTGAAGATACACTAGGTGTTGTTCTCGCCAAAGCTGCAAATTTTAGAAGAAGATGCTCTAAGTGTGGTTCATCGCTAAAGTTGCAATGGCAAAAAAAAATATGTTTCATGTGTGGTTTATCATTAAAGTTGCAATTCTTAAAGATGATTCACCACGTTGGTCTGTCACCAAAGTCACAACTCTAGAAGAAAATGTACTAATACTGTTTGTCGCTAAAGCCGAAATTGAAATAGAAGATGCCCAATTGTGGTTTGTCATCAAATGCATAACTACAAAATAAGATGCATGATATGTGTTTCGTTATCAAAGTCACCACTACAAAAGAATATGCAGTAAATGTGATTCATCGTCAAAATCGTAATTTAAACAGAAGATACATCATGCGTGGTCGATCATCAAATGTGCGATTATAGAAAAAGATGCACTAAGTGTGGTTCATTACTAATGCTGCAACTGCAAAAGTAAATGCATCAAGTGTAATTTTTTGTTAAAGTCATGACTGCAAAAGAAGATGACGATGTGTGGTTCATCTTCGTCAGTGGCACTATCGCCAAAATATTGCACCATGAATGATTTGTCCTAAAAAATACAACTACAAATGAACATGCATCAAGTGATTACTCATTAATTATGGATTACCCCTCTCTTTTGTATGGTATTTAGAATGTCTGCAGTCCATCGTAAACCTATGAAAAAAGTGATGTATCTCACTGTGTCAATTGCACGAAGCTTCTGATCGGCATGAAAAAAAATTGTAGCATATTCTCTCGCGCTCATCATGATAAATATGATTTTTTTCCTTAAGATTTTTGTGTTATCTATCCATGTAGATGATGAAAAAATCCTCAATCAATTTAGAACTCAATAGCCGGCTCTTCGGCGAATGAGTAGAGAAGTGAAGTCATGAATGTTGTCAAAAAATCAGTTAGATCACCCACTTCAAAAAAAATAGTCATCGTCAATTCATGAAGATTTTCACCTTGATTTTTGGATATGTCGCAGAGTTTGATGTCTACTTCTATAAAATTAAGTCATTCGTCATTGGAAATCTCCTACATTAAGGTAGAGATGTTTTGGTGAGACAACATAGAGGTGTATAAAAAGGCAGAATTATACAAAACTTAAAAAAATTGATTCCCACCAATTCAGAAGGGTTTTGATTTTGAATTTATGATATGTCATAAAAATCCAAGTCAAGTTTGTGGAACATCAAACAAATTGTAATTTTGATGTTTCTACAACAAGTTATGAACTCTCTACCGCAGGCGTGTTTTGCTAAAAAAAAGTGACAAAAATTGAGTTTGGTATGCCTCAAGTTGATAATGTGTTATTGTAAAAGCATGTGTATTTTCATAAATCAAAAGTTCATAAATTTGGTCCCTACAAAATAATGAAAAAAATCATATTTAAAAAAAAATTATGGTAGGTTTCTGTAGGAATCAAGTTATGGAAAATTTCATTGAATTCAAGTTACGGAAAATTTCCATTGGAATAAAATATGTAAAGTTTTGAAAGACTGCATTAAAAATATTTCAGGAATGCTTCAAGCCTCATCTTTAAAGGTTGAAAACCACGATAAGCCTCAAAACATGGAGCATTTGTAGAAAGTAGAATTGTATTGATAAATACATAATAAATTTTGGATTAATCTATAAATTCATTATATATTAACCAAGTAAAATAAATTGTTAATGAAGTCAAATTAATATATAAGTCAAAATATATGACTTAAATAAATTTCAAATCACATTTGTGTTAGTCCATTCAGTTGACAAGAGGATCCAAACTCGTGTTCTTCAAGCCCAAGAACCAAAATTGCTTGGACAAAAATATCCCTAAACCCTTGTTTAGGCTTATATAAAGAGGTTTTCATAAGACCTAATGGAAGAAGAAAGAAAAATAAGAAGACATATAGAAATGTATAGAGAATCTTTGCTCTTCTATGGTGATATGCAAGTCTTCCAGATAGAAAGAAATTTTCGCTCCAAGTGTAGAGCCACAAGTACAAAGAATCTTCGCTCCAAAAGTTGAACCGCAAGTATTTCTTCAAATTAAGAAAAGCACTAAAGAGAAGAATCTAGGAATTACATATCTTTTCTTAAAGATTTTATAAATATCATAACCTTCGCATAAATTCAAATACAAAAATTGTTATTTGCTTACTATTTTCTATTTCTGTTTAATGTATTTTAGGATCGAATCTTTAGACGCACGTCTTTTGTGAAATGGAGTTTTTTACCGATTAATCTCTCTTCATGTATATCTCATTAATGTTATGTATGTATGCTATTTCCAATTTTTATATAATTCTATTTTTAATATCTAAAAAATATTCTCTCATTTCTCTAACGTAACTCATCATAAATCATGTCATAAAACAATTAGGAGGTAGAATATTTTAAAAATATATCTTGGCACTGCTGTCATGCTAATTATTTACTCGAACAGTATATTTGCATTTCTTTATTTATGTGAATGAATAATAAATTTAATAAATTATTTAATTTTAAAAATTATGGCATTTAAAATATTAGCGCAACAGACGGGAACAAATACTAGTATTTATAATAGGAGACGAAAAAATAGTGCATGTTAGCATCACAAAATTTTGAGAGTTCTTAATTATAAATAATTAAATATTATATAGTCATATGTAATAGAAGAAGAAAAAATGACACACATTAGCACCACAAAATTTTCTGAGTTTTAAATTATAAATAATTAAATATAATTTAAATTTTGAAGTAAAAAATATAGTAAAAGATCAACTGGTTATAAAACTCCACTCCACAAATGTACGTTAAATATCTTATAAACAATTTGTAGTATAGTGAATGCCTAATTATGTGGAGTCCTTGTAGGATATGGTAAGGAATCCTACTTGGGGACCATCTAAGGTTTTCTATATGAATAAAGGGTTTTCTTTCATTGTAAATAGGATTTGTGAAAGATCAATGAATCGTGAATATACTTTAAGATGAATAAGAAATCTTTTCTCTTTTCTCTACATTCTTCTTCTAATTTTATATAGTTTGATAACACGTTATCAGCACGATTGTTCTATTCTTAAAGAATTATGAAGAAGGCGGGAAAAGTGCATAAGAGATCTTTCATAAGTTATGCAATAAGATTTTTATATCTTCAAGGTATGATTTATCTTTATGTTATAATTATTTATGTAATAGATCTGGAGGTACCATCTAAAGTAAGTATTTAAAGAGACACGTTTAATTTTAACCGACTGGAAAAAGAATTCCTTAATTTATTTTAATAATTGAATAAGAACATTTTTTAGTGAAAGATATGTTTTCAATCATTATACGAGGTACGTGATCTATTAAACTATATCTATTAACTGCTAGTGTTGATTATAAGAAATCATTAATCTCAGTTTTGTGTGTAATTATGATATATAATCATATTAATGATCATCAAAAGTGATAAAATTGCAATTATTTTCAAAGGCTTGAGGTTGAACCTCATTGTAGGTAAGACAATGAATTTAAGTTATATCGCACAAAAAAATTAGGACGATGGATTAACGTCCAATCACACCAAGAGAGTAAGACATCAAAAGTCTTGATGCTTTGTTATGAAAGATGTTGGATTCAAGTCCCTCATTGATTTATGGCATAAGACGTTGGGTTTGAGACTCAATGCACCATATTGATGATATTATGATGACTAAGGAAAATAATGAGTTTTTGATAAAATTAGTCATGAAATATAACTCGTTGAAGCATATCCATTCCCCAAAGTGAATGTAGCAGTGAAAAAATGCCAAAAGAGGACAATTGATTAAATGATGCACATGAATATGGAATGAGGTACTAAGTTATCAAAATTTGATGTACTTATATGATTGTGTTTCATTCATTAAGAATGAGAGTCTTTGATAAATGGTAAAAATACAGATTCATTTTTTTATATTGAATGAGGTGATAAGACACCATGCTAGACATTAAAAAGATAGCAACATTTGGTCAATAATGTGATATCATCAATAATGTCTCTAAGAAGACATTTATTATAGAAAAGTTTCATGTTTTATCTTCGGCTTGTATTGGACAAGAATTAATGTAATTGAGTCACATTCTATGGTAAATAAGAAGTTTACTAATTCCAATAGTTTCTTAGTTTGACACGATTGTTTGGGACATCATTAGTCTATAATGTTTAGACGAATTATGAAAAATTAAAATTGGCATCCATATAAGAAATTAGAAATTCTCTTAAATGGTGAACTCTTTTATACTACTTGTTAGCAAGGCTAGATAATTGTGAGACCATCATAAATGAAAGTTGAGATTGAATTCTCTACATTCTAGAAACATATACAGATATTTGTGGACCTAGTCACCCACCTAGTTGATTGTTAGATATTTAATGGTCCTAATAAATTTTTTCTTCTATATGGTCTCATGTGTACCTATTATTATCTTGCAACTTAATGTATGCAAAACTATTAGCACAAATAATATATTTAAATGCACAATTTTCTTCAGATTAGTTCATTCAATGATGGGATCACGACTCACCTAAAAGGTAAAGTAATTGAGAAGAAATAAATCTGAAAATTACTCTTGAAGTAATAAAATTGAAATTTGCTCAGATAATAATAAATTAGAAGTTTTTACTAAAGCAAAAGGCACATGACGTAGTAAACTTGGAGTTTACGAGTACTAATAATTTTATTAGTTGGCATGAATAATTTGGTCATTACAAAGATGTACATACTGAGTAATGGACATACATTAAAAAACTAGAAGATTCTTCAAGAATTCTTTACGTTGCTTGTTCTCGTGATAGAGTTGATTGGATCAACTAAAGTTGAGACTAAATCCCTAAATTCTGAAAAGTATAAAAGGTGAATATGGGTATGTTCATCTATCATGTTATATGATAAAAAGATGCATCTATAAGATAATCACATGTGCGTTTGTTGTCAACCAGTAGTTTGACATTCACAAAATTATTTGTACAAAAATAATTGAGTTAAGAGCACAGTTTCAGAATATGTAATCAAGACAATTTATCTTGATAATATTGATAAATACTCAAGATGTTGTGACATTAAGTGTTTAAGATAGTGAAATCATTGCCGGTGAAAATAAAGCTTCATGTGTTGATCTGAAATATGATACTGCATATAAAACTGATTGTATGTATCAAACCAATAAATTATGATCATATTTTCTATTAATTGATTTATGGTCAAAGATCAAATACTTTTATCTGATTATTTTGGTATGTAGTATATAATCAATGAATATACAATGATTCACAATGATAGGTTCTCCAAGCGATTGATATATATGTTAGTTTTTCTAACATAAGGGGGAGACTAGAAGCAACACAAGAATTGTAAATACATCTATTGAATGTCCCTAAAGGATAGAGTCTACAACATGCATGAAGCATGATAGACTAATCAATTCTAAATAAAATAATCATTGAAAAAGGGGTAGGATCAAAGAATCAAAATGATCATAATCAGAAGATAATGTACTCTTGGAGAGCCTACGACATAACACTTTATGAAACCTCATTAGAGGGGTAGCTACCTTTAAATAATGAAGTGATGAGATCTCAATAAGTTTTGTTGTATTGTGAATCAATACAAGCTGATATATTGTTGACGATATCTATGATACAATAGCGCTCAATATTGTAAAAGATTATGAGGATATGAATTCTACATCTACTAAAGCATACTTGTGTAGAAATAATTATCAAGTAAAATGTGGAATGGTGCATCTTGGTAAGCGTAAAACTTATTTGACTTGCAATATAGGCACTAGAAGCTGTCATACATCTAATATTGAATGTTTTTACTTGACGAAATTGATATGAAAATATCCAATGGTTTCAAAATCTAAAGCATATACAAGTTTTCGGAAAACTTGTGTGTCATCCTAATAAGGATTAAATAGATTAAAAATGCATAGAGCATATACAAGTATTATTATGCAAGTTGATGACTAGAATTTAAAATCTTGAAGAGTTTTCAAAAGTCAATAAATTATTTGCTTAAAGAAGTAGAAGTAAGGAACTTGCAGAAATCTTTGATCCTGAAGGAAAGATTCATAAATAAAGATAGAATAAATCATATTTCATCAAGGTTTTTCTACACTCATGAGTTCCCAAGAATGGTGATATTAACATACAACATGTTTGTTAAAGTAATACTACAATTGATTTATCCACCAAATCTCTACCAACTACAACTTTCAAAAAGATGATGCTCAAGATTGGAAAACGAAGATCCAAGTCTCTTGATGTTTTCATGAGGGGGAGTTAATACGTGATGTACTTTTTTTTCCTCACAAGGTTTTGTGTCATTGGATTTTCCTTGTAAGGTTTTTAATGAGGCATCCATAATGCGTATTATTAGATATGCGTACTCTTTTTCCTTCACTAGATTTTTTCCCACTAGGTTTTATCTAGTAAGGTTTTCACGAGGCACATAATCTACTTACATTCAAGCAGGAGTGTTATAAACAATTTGTATTATTGTGAATGTCTAATTATGTGGAGTCTTTGTAGGATATGGTTAGGAATCCTACTTGGGAACCAAGTACGGTTTTTCCTATAAATAAAGGACTCTCTTTCATTGTAAATAAGATTTGTGAAAGATCAATGAATCCTGAATATACTTGATATAGTTTCATAACATAATATATGTATATTTTTAAATTTTTTAATATAGGACAAACTTACTATTTTTTAAAACAAACTAATTAGACTTGTTTTTTTTAAAAACAAAACAACAACAACAAAGTTTGACAGTGTAACCTATCAGTTAGATTCATGAATTTTGAGTTGTACTTATTAATTAAATAATTAATTAATACCAATACTAATGATTATAATAATGAGAATCTCTCTCTCCCTCTCTCTATTGCCCCCATTCCTATTTTTTCTCTTTTTTTTGAAATTTTTATCAATTTTTTCATTAATTAATTTTTTTTATTAATTATAATATCAGTTATATTTACTATTATAATTATATTTAATGAGTTACAAAAAATCTCTATCTATGACATTTCTACATAAATAGCATGTCTTTGCAATTCCTTTCTAACTATTTTTATGGCCTATCTAATCTATAAATACCAAGTTTTCAAGTTAAGTAAAGAATAAAGAGTTGAGTTAATTTTTCGAAGGTTATAAGGGAATTAAGTATTCCCTAGAATGTTTATAAATGCTTTCAAATTTAAGTTCAGAGGAAACTAAGATTTCCCAAAAGCCATGTGAACAAGAAAAGGGAACACTAATTCCAAGAGAGGTTATTTTTAAAGCTAAGTGTTGAGCAATTATCTCAATCCAAAGAATGGAAGTTGTTTTTAAAAGCATGACCTAAAATATATTGTGGGAATAGTATTGAGCACCGATCTGGGGATGAGATTTCATATTAACTCAAGTCTCCATGAAAACCATGTATCCATCATGGGTATTAGCGAGGCATATTTTTTAGATGATCATGTAAGTTAAGATAGTGAATCCACTAAGTTAAGGAATTCTATGCAACGACAAAGTATATGACAGTTCTGGAAGCATTGGCAAGATGTTGTATCACCACTTAGGCTTATAGTGGTGGTTGTCTCTTAGAGAATCTCCCACAAAAACTATATTACTTTCAAACATAAGAAACGTTAAGTTTGTTATTGCTTTTTCTTTAACAAAAAAAGTTGTTTACACTTTTTTACATGCTTTATATATATTGTATGTGTCATTATTGACTTATATTAAGTTCAGTATTTCATGAGTTGAGCACGATCAAGGTAAGTGTTTCGTCTTATTTTATTCGAGCTTAAGTTGTAGTTTAGCATTCCAACTCACATACTTGTACATTCACTGTACTGAATGCCTTGTGAATCCTGTTTGAGCATTCAAAATCAGTGGTAAGCCTCCTTGTATTATGAAACACTCTTTTATTGCTTTCCAATCTTTACTTATAAGGTGTTGTAGGGTCTGTCTCAACATCATTCTTAGTATGATACATGCTTCATTGATAGATAGTCAGTAAGATAGCTTAGTTTTGAACCTATTTTTATTTGTATTTCAAATATTCTATTATGAGACATAAGTGTCATTTTGGCTAAGACATTTATTTTATGTTTTTTCTGCGAGAATTTTTCTTGCTTTATATTGAGTTAAGTCTTTCGCAAAGTTAAGTAAGTTAGTCCAAGGGTTCTCTCAAGGAAAGTAATGGTCATTGGGTGCCGGCCACGTTCAGGGTGTACGCTCGTTACGTGACAAACTTGGTATCAGAGCACAGAGTTCAAGAGTCGTAGGGAGTCTATGAAGCCGTGTGTGTAGAGTCTTAATCCTCGGTGTGAAGAGCGTCACACTATGATTAGGAGGCTACAATGTTGAGGAACTTCTTCCTTCTTTCATATTCATTTTCGCGCGTTATTTTATCTCTAGTTTGTGCTTGAGCTGTTCAAATCATCATGACCCCATGAAGACCAGTAAGAGGTTGTCCAGCCGAATGAATGTTGAGGACCTAGAGGTACCTAATGCACCAAACGTGCAACCTTATAGAGAAGTCACCAATGTTGAATTCTTTGAGGTTATTCGGATGTTAAGCTAAGCGGTGACTAACCGAGTTGGGAAACAGAGAGGATCTCGAAAAGAAGAGGATAACACCTCAACGATTCGTGAATTCGTAAGAATGAATCCTCCCAGTATCACTGATCTGACCACTGCCGAGGATCCAGAGAATTTCGTTGAGGAGCTAAAAAAGGTTTTCGATGTGATGATTTTTATCGATACTTAAAGAGTTGAACTAGCTGCATATAAACTGAAGAATGTGACTAGGACTTCATTTGATAAGTGGAATGAGAGAAGAGATGATAATGCACTACGTTCGAGTTGGGCTTGCTTTGAAAAAACTTTCTTGGGGCGTTTCTTTCCCCAAGAACTAAAAGAAGCAAATGTATGAGAGTTCCTTACACTGTTTGTCACTTGCTTGGATCGTGATTCAAGAAAGAGGGCAGAGCTTCAATGTTGATAGGCGACATGGACATATAAAGGTTGATGGTTTACGTGCAACAAGTTGAAGAGGATAAGTTGCGGGACAAAGAATAGTGTAGGAACAAGAAATTTAAGACAGGGAATGAGTCGGGGAAACAGAAGGTGGTCTGAGTTGGCCACAGTTTCAGAAACAAAAGAGGTTTGCACCATCATATGCTAGTTATCCTGCACTCAGAAGCAAAGTTGAACAACATGGACAGAATCGGCAGAACATCAAAGCTATATCAACACAAACTCAAGTAAGTGTGGCACAGGGAGGAAGTTGGACTAATGCATGTGATAAGTGTGGTAGAGCCCACCCACGTAACTACCGTGATGGCCAAACATGTTGCTTCAAGTGTTGTGGTCACTTCATAAGAGATTTCCCTAAGAACAGGCAAGGTAGTGGAAATTGGGGAAACAAAGTCGAATTCTCGTCAGTTGCTCCACCAGACAGGGATGCACCTAGAGGAGCCACTTCTAGTACTAGCAGAGGGATCACTAGCCGCCATGACCAAGAGAACTCTCCAGATATCATCACTGGTATGATCAAAGTCTTTATCTTTGATGTTTATGCGTTGCTAAATCTAGGAGCAAGTTTGTCTTTTGTAACTCCTTATGTTTCAAATAAGTTTGAGATTCTTCCTAAGAAACTTTGTGAACCTTTCTGTGTTTCTACACCTGTTTGAAAGTCTATTCTAGCGGAAAGAGTCTATCTTGAGTGTACCATTTCTATCAATCAGAAGAACACCACGACCGACTTAGTGGAGTTAGACATTGTAGATTTTGATGTCATTTTAGGTATGAACTGACTTCATGCCTGTTATGCATCAGTAGATTGTAGAACTCGAGTTGTCAAGTTTTAGATTCGTAATGAACCAGTCATAGAGTGAAGTAATAGTGCAACAATGCCTAAGGGTGTTTTCATTTCGTACCTTAAGGAGAGAAAGTTCGTTTCAAAGAGATGATCTACTCGAAGTCGCTCATGAGAGAGAAATAGACTTCGACATAGACATCATTCCAGATTTGGCTATCATCAGTTAAAGGTTAGGGAATATGACATTTCGAAGACAAATGTTAGAACCAGGTATGTACATTATGAGTTTTTGGTCATCTCTTCTGGGTTGACCAATCCACCAGCATTTTTCATGGATCTTATGAACAAAGTCTTCAAGCCTTATTTAGATATGTTTGTTATCGTCTTCATTAATGATATACTAATGTATTAAAGGAGTGAGGAAGATTATGCTATCCACCTAAGGATAGTCCTTTAGAGTTTAAAAGACAAGGAGTTGTATGTCAAGTTCTCTTAGTGGGAGTTTTGGCTTAAGTATATGGCATTCTTGGGCTACATAGTTTTCGGTGATGGGATTAGTGTTGATACCTAAAAGATAGAAGCAGTTCAGAGTTCTCCAACGGATATTAGGAGTTTCTTGGGTTCGGCTGGCTACTACAGAATGTTTGTTGAGGGGTTTTCATCTATCACGTCTCCCTTGACCAAGTTTACTCAGAAGACAGTTATGTTTTAATTGTCTGAAGCTTGTGAGAAAAACTTTAGTTGAAAAAGAGGTTGACTACTGCCCGAATCTTGATCTTACCACAGGTTACTCAAGGTTTTGTGGTGTATTATTATGCATCTAGAGTTGGGTTGAGTTGTGTTCTAGTGCGTAATGGTTAAGTTATAGCTTATGCCAAAAAACAGTTGAAGGTTCATAAGAGGAATTATCCAACCCATGATATAGAGTTGGTTGCAGTAGTATTCGCCTTGAATATATGGCATCACTACTTGTATGTCGTTTATGTTGATATCTTTACCGATCACAAGAGCGTTCAATATGTGTTCACCCAGAGAGAGCTAAATCTTAGACAGAGAAGGTGGTTAGAATAACTCAAGGATTATGACATGAGTATTTTTACCACCTAGGTAAGGCTAATGTGATTGTTGATGCTTTAAGAAGGCTATCCATGGGGAGTACCGCCCATGTTGAGTAAGAAAAGAGGGAGTTAGCCAAAGATGTGCACAGACTTGCACACCTAGTATTCAGACTTATGGATTCCACAAAAGAAGGGATAGTAGTGACAAATGGGGCTAAATCATCACTACTTTTAGAGGTGAAAGAAAATCAAGACCAAGATCCCATTTTGCTTGACTGGAAGGTGAACGTTCATAAGCAAGGAGTATTGTCTTTTGAACAATGAATGGATGGTGTGCTGAAGTATCAAGCAAGGTTGTGTGTACCTAGGGTGGATGGACTCCAAGAAAGGATCATGGAAGAAGCTCATAGCTGTAGATATCCCTTTCATCCGAGTTCCACAAAGATGTACCGCGATTTGAGAGAGGAACTTGGTGGGAAGGTATGAAGAAGGACATTATTGAGTTTGTTGTCAAGTGCCCGAATTGCGAGCTAGTGAAAGTAAACACTAGAACTTCCGAAATTGAAGTGGGAGATGATTAATGTAATTCATCACATGCTTGCCAAGGTCTCGCAAGCATCATATTCAATTTGAGTGATTGTTGATAGAATAAAAAAATTAGCCCACATTTTTAACCGGTAAATACTACTTATTCGGTAGAGGATTACAAAAAGTTATACATGCAGGAAATGTTGAGACTTGTAGACACGTAATTTTTTACCGAATATTATTCTACACTATTTTTTATTCCTTAAATGTTTCTTTTATATCTAAGTTAGATATTTTAATTTTATCTTATTTTAGTAAATTTATGTCAAAAGATTTGAAAATTAAAAAAAATAATCTATTTCAATTTAATTTTAGTTTAATAAAAAAGTTAATATTTCTTAATTATAATTGATTAATGTTACTCAACCTTTATTAGTTTAAAAAGTACTTAAACATAGTATATAGTATACTATATTATAAGAAAATAAAAATAATAAGAAGTATTTAATTATAGTATTAGATTATATTATATTTCGAAAAAATAAAAATACTAACCTATACCCACTACCCCAACCCACCTATACTACACCCTATTATCCAATTCCTCACTACCTACATCTCAACCCCACTACCCTACTCCTACACACTACAATATGCACTACATATATACATTAAACACATACACACACACAAAAAAAAAAAACAGATGAGAGACAGCAACAAAAAAAAAAAAAGAGAAGAAGAGAAAAGGAAGAAAAAAAATCAGGAAAATACAGATACACGCACAGAAAAAAGAATAGAAAAGAAGTTAATTTCTTTTCAACCAAAAATCAGCCAACATACTTACATTCTATAGATATTTTTCTTTCATTCACAAATAAATATTAAATCTGAGATTTACTTTCGTGGTTTTGTGTTCGTGGATTTTGATTGCTAGTCCTTTCTTTTGGTGAGCTAATTTCCACAAGAAGTAACACTTGTTTATATTTTTTTGTATAATATTATGTCATTATTGTGCAAGAACTGAATCCCATGTATTGAAGTTCAAATCCAATATGTTGAAATCCCTTAGTATTTCTTTGATGTTATAATTCCAATTATATCGATCGAAAGTCTTATTTCATTAACTATATAGTAACAATGATATAATACATTATTATTTCTTGCATGCTTATTATTTTTACTCTTTAGCAAATTCCTTTCTCGTCTATCAATACTAGATAGAGGTGTCCCGTGCTTGCACGGGCCCAACGTTGGAAGATTTTTGTTTGTTGGATCTAAATATATAAAAATGTATGAGCCGGCTAAATGTACATATGGAGATACATAGATATATAGAGATCATTAGGTATTGTAAATATAGTTGGCAATTGTTTAGTTTGTTTTTCTGGCTGTATTACTTAGATATTTACATCCTATTATATTTACATAGTTGTGCCTTTTGGCTGCTTTTCAGAGTTGGGCAGCTCCAGATAAAAATTACCTGTGAAATAAGAGGAAAAATGAATTTAGTACAACTTAAAGTGATTGGATTATGTAAGAATGAATATAATATAGTAAATGTTGATCACTGGATCAACAATTCTAAAATTTGTTAGTGAATGGAGTATTTCAGAATTAAAGACAGCATGTAAGATCAAAATATAGTATAATCATTTTGGATTGTACCAGAGAATTTTGAAGTAGACAACAAAAGTTTACGCCATCAACATCAGAAGAGCCATCAACATTTGAAGGTATCAATTATTGGAGAAATAGAATGACAAATGAATGTAGTTTGGTTAATTAGAGTTAGATCAGGATTCTAATTAAGAAAATGAATGTGTATTTGCGTTCGTGGTAGTATGAATCAAGTAAAATTAAGTTGTGAAGAGAATAACTTTCAGTCTTCCTCCATCATGATCTGGTACAACTTGCATTTGCTGCTTTCTAGAGTTGCTGGTGCAGTGAATGACAATAGGTGATTTCTATCAGTATTGGTCTTGCCTCTTCCATGCAGTTGCTGACCAAGTATATGGTGATTCTGAAGCTTATGATTTGATCAGGCAGATGTGCATCGACTACATGGTAATTTTTGTGCAGAACACACTGTATAAATGCGATTTTATTTGTTGACTACCTTTTCTTCTTTGGTAGGTTAAGAGTTTTGTTCACTTAATTTTGGTTTCATTTAGAAATAGATGAAGCTATCCTCTTGGTTTTACATTAGAGGGTCACCAGTTTAATTGGGTCTCTGCTTGTTGATTTTCAATTGTAAAATGTGGGTGACAATGGCTTGGTACAATTGAGGATAGAAAGAGTGCACTGACAGAACAAAGCATCTACAATAATCAAATACACATCTGTTAATTTGAGAGCCAGATTGGTTTCCTATATGTCTATATGTAGTAGGTTCTTGGCATGCTGAGATGTCCTATTTTGCATATCTTTTTTATCTGAACTGAAGTAACTTCCAAGTGGAATACTATAAGGTCTTGATGCTGCTGAATATTTTATCCTTAACTTGACAAAAGATAGAAATTCCTAAATCATTGCGAAACAATTCATAAAGTTCTCAGCAGCCACAATTTCTTGAAAACTCATCTTGGTCTGGGTCCATACTGTGATAATAGTTGTTTCAAGACGATGCAGCAAAGATCAAAAAGTGCACATACACACAAAAGTCAGAGTCTCCAGATTGACATAGAATTAAACATATTTAGAACTTCAGAACATTAACTATTTTGGGGGACTTACAAACACAAAACTAATTTTTAAGGTTGGATAGTGTACCTCTAACTTCAATCATGAATTGAATAACAAGAACAATTCCATGGTCAGAAAGTATTTCAGTTTTCCTGATCCAATGCAGCAATCACTTAAAAATAACAGTGATAATCAAGAATTGAATTTTCTTCTTGTTTTTTTTTTAATCAAGAATTGAAACAAAGATGTTCTCCCAATATTTACATAGTTTCCCGAGAGGTTTACCTTTTCCAACAACATTTGTTCTGAATATCATCTATCTGATCATGTAAATACAACCAAACAAATTGAGAACTTCTGGACAAAGGAAAGGAACCCTCTTCAACTACATTGACTATTTTTGAGGTTGGAAAGTATTTCAGTTTTCTAGATTCAATGCTGCAACTTTGAAAATAACACTACAAAGCTAATAATTCACTATCTTCAATCAATAATCGAATTAACAAGAAAAAATTCAAGGTTGGAAAGTGAACTGCTAATCTTATAATTCTCCAACTTCAATCAAGAATTGAATTAACAATAAAATTTCAAGGTTGGAAAGTCTAGTGATAATCTAATAATTATCTAATTTCAATCAAGAATTTAATTAACAAGAATTCACAAGAAGTATGTTTCTTTCCAATCTAAACCTCAAAAAAGACACCAAAAGAACAATCTTTGATGACTGTAGCTTAACTTTCCCCACCAACACACAACTAACAACGTTTCGATTCCCTCAAATCCATTAAAAGTATGTTTTTTAAACCTGAACTTCAATACACACCAAAAGTACAATCTTTGATATACTGTTGCTTATTCCCTTCCTCATTAACAAACACCCAACCTTCAAGACCCACAAAAGTACTCTTTCATCATGAGATTTTTGCTTGGGCAATTTAAACTAGTGGTTTCTTAATGAGACTCCTAGCTTAAGCTTAATTTAGATGGAAAACAAAATCGAGTTCAATATTATATATTATAATAGTAATGGTTTCAAAGTAGATAAATGATATAAAAAATATATAGGTGTAACGACCTGTTTAGTCGTTTTGAGCAGCGGATTTTATTTCTAGAAAAACTGGCTGAGACGACGGACACCACGACGGACCGTCGTGGGCACGACGGACCGTCGAGGGTGTCCCGTTCCAAAACACTTAGGAATTCTGAAATTTGAGTGCTGAAATCGACTCTCTGAACTCTGTGACAGACCTGCAGGACGGACCGTCACAGGCACGACGAACCGTCGTGATCCCTCGTTTCAAAACACTTCAACTCTTGAGAATTGGGTACTGGGAACGAGTCTCTGAACGTCGTGACGGAAGTGCAGGACGGACCGTCGTAGGTACGACGGGCCGTCACAGACTCCTTAAGAAAATCGAGTCTCTGACGAACCTGCATGACGGACCGTCGCAGGAACGACGGGCCGTCACAGGTTGCGTAATCCCAGTCGGAGTCGGATTTCTGGTTAAGTTTTAAAGGGACGTTTTGGACTATTCCTGCCATAATTATATATTTCGTGGGTTTATATTAATAACTCAATTTCTAGGGGGATAAAAGAGGTAACTTGGAGTTAATTAGTGGGGTATTATTGTCATCTTTTACACTTAATTATATGTTAATTAGGGTAAAAGAAAGAGGGTTTGAATAAAGAAAATAGAAAGAACAAAGAGAGAGAGAGAGAGAGAATCGAACGAGGGAGAAGAAGAAACGCAGCTTGGAGAAATTTGCTTGTTGATCACTAATCTTCGGTGGAGGTAGGTTATGGTTTCTTTTGCGATATTCGTAGTGAACTCTTAATAGCGAATGATATGTATCGATAGTATTGTAAACCCTGCTATGTGCTTAATTGTATGCTTGTATGAATGTGAATATATAATTGTGATTATATGAGCATGATGAAGTTATTGAATTCCAAATCTTGAAAAACCTAATCTCTTTGTTAATGATGATGCCTTGGTATAAAAGAAGGCGTGATGAACTAAAGTAATGAGATTGATGATGCCTTGGTAAGAAAGAAGGCTTGATGAATTGATAGAAGGAGATTAGGGGATCGGAGTGTCACGTTCCGACACATAGAATTAAGGGATCGGGTGTCACGAACCGACATGTATTATTAGGGGGACCAGGTGTCACGAACCGACACGTAGATTTAGGGGATCGGGTGTCACGAACCGACACGTAGATTTAGGGGATCGGGTGTCACGAACCGACAAGTAGATTTAGGGGATCGGAGTGTCACGTTCCGACACATAGTAGTAGGGGATCGGAGTGTCACGTACCGACACAAGAGTATTAAAGATGTATGAGGGAGCGGAGTGTCACGTACCGACACAAGAGAAATAAAGATAATGAATCTTGAAAGATGCTAATATACTCAACCTAATGAACATAATCTCCAAATGAGTATGGTATTGAGGCTTGAGTCCTCATGTGTGAACTTGACGGTAATTGTTAATGATATAGTACTTGTTGTTGCTACATGTTGAGTATCATAGTTGATTTTATGATATTACTTGGTATATACTGTTTTCTATTTTGAGTTGGCCGATGATATCTACTCAGTACTTGTGTTTGTACTGACCCCCTACTTTTATGTTTTCTTCTTTGTTATTTGTGGAGAAGTATATCCCTCGGACTTTGAGGGATAGGAAAAGAGATGAGTTCTTGAGCTTAGAGCAAGGTAGGATGTCGGTTACTGCATATGAGGCTAATTTTCGTGCATTATCCAGGTATACCACCCAACTTTGTTTCAGTCCACAAGAGCGGATTCGCTGTTTTGTGAAGGGGTTGAGGTCAGAATTGCGGATTTCAGCCTTACAGGTAGCGGCTATGGCAAAATCCTTCCAAGAAGTGGTAGATTTCGTGATAGAGGTGAAAGGAGTGAAGCCAGATGAATTCACCATGGCATCGACATCAAAAAGGTTTCGAAAGGGAGGTGAGTTTAATGGTTCTTACTCTAGAGGACAGGGTTCCGGAGGTTACTCAGTTCGACCAATTCAGTCTTCACTACAAACTGTAGTTGGCGGTCCACCCCAGACCTGTCAACACTTCTCTGAGAGACCTATGCTTGACTCTAGAGAGTGTTATGGATGTGGGGAGACTGGACATATTAGGAGGAATTGTCCAAAAAAGAGTTATAGACCCCCAATAGCTATAGGTAGAGGTGGTCATGGTAGAGGCCGTTATTCTGGAGGACGTGGTGGTCGAGGTAATGGTGGTCACCAAAACGGCCGGGGTGATGGGCAAACTGGAGCCACTACATCACAATATGGTAGGGGCAACGGACAGACAGGCGTTAGGGCCCATTGGTACGCTTTCCCTAGGACATCTGATGCGGAGGCATCTGATGCTGTTATCACAGGTAATCTTTTGATTTGTGATTGCATGGCTTCTGTATTGTTTGATCCTGGATCCACATTTTCTTATGTATCTTCCTCATTTGCTAATGGTCTAAATTTACATTGTGAATTACTTGACATGCCTATTCGTGTTTCTACTCCGGTGGGTGAGTCTATGATAGTTGAAAAGGTATATAGGTCTTGCTTGGTGAATTTTATGGGGAGCAACACTTATGTAGATTTGGTTATCTTAGAAATGGTTGACTTTGATGTAATTCTGGGTATGACTTGGCTTTCTCCGAATTTTGCGATCTTGGATTGTAATGCTAAAACTGTGACGTTAGCCAAGCCTGGGACAGATCCGTTAGTGTGGGAGGGAGACTACACTTCCAATCCAGTTCGTATCGTCTCCTTTCTTCGTGCTAAGAGAATGGTTAGTAAGGGTTGTTTAGCTTTCTTGGCACACCTCAGGGATGACACTACCCAAGTGCCTTCAATTGAGTCGGTTTTGATAGTCCGTGAGTTTCTGGATGTGTTCCCTGCAGATCTTCCTGGTATGCCACCGGATAGGGATATTGACTTCTGCATTGATCTTGAACCGGGTACTCGCCCCATTTCTATACCCCCTTATAGAATGGATCCCGCGGAGTTAAGAGAGTTAAAGGCCCAAATTCAAGAGTTGTTGAGCAAAGGCTTCATTAGACCAAGTGCATCTCCTTGGGGTGCTCCGGTATTATTTGTAAAGAAGAAGGATGGAAGTTTTCGGATGTGCATAGACTATAGACAACTGAATAAGGTAACTATTAAGAACAAGTATCCTCTTCCTCGCATTGATGACTTGTTCGATCAGTTACAAAGTGCTTGTGTCTTCTCTAAGATTGACTTGAGATCCGATTATCATCAATTGAAAATACGGGCAACGGATGTGCCCAAGACTGCTTTTCGGACAAGGTATGGGCATCACGAATTTGTAGTGATGTCTTTTGGTCTTACGAATGCCCTTGCTGCTTTCATGAGCTTGATGAACGGGATTTTTAAGCTATATGTGGATCTCTTTGTGATCGTATTTATTGATGATATACTGATATACTCAAAGAGAAAGAAAGAACATGAGGAGCATTTGAGAATTGTGTTGGAAGTATTAAGGGAGAAAAGGCTTTATGCCAAATTCTCTAAGTGTGAGTTTTTGCTAGATGCAGTGTCCTTCTTGGGGCACGTGGTTTCTAAGGATGGAGTGATGGTGGATCCTTCTAAGATTGAGACAGTGAAGAATTAGGTAAGACCTACTAATGTGTCAGAATTAAGGAGCTTTGTTGGTTTAGCTAGCTATTACCGTCGATTTGTCAAGGGATTCTCTTCCATTGCTTCCCAATTGACGAACTTGACTAAGCAGAATGTTCCATTTGTATGGTCGGACGAATGTGATGAAAGCTTTCAGAAGCTCAAGACTTTGTTGACTACTGCACCTATCCTTACCTTGCCAGTAGAGGGTAAGAACTTCATTGTTTATTGTGATGCATCATATTCTGGTTTGGGTGCAGTGCTAATGCAAAAGAAGAGTGTAATTGCTTATGCTTCAAGGCAATTAAAGGTGCATGAACGTAACTATCCGACCCATGATATGGAATTGGCCGCGGTAGTATTTGCATTAAAGCAATGGAGGCACTATTTATATTGGGTTAAGTGTGAGGTCTATACGGATCATCGTAGCCTACAGTATGTCTTTACTCAGAAACATTTGAACTTGAGACAGAGGAGATGGATGGAACTACTGAAGGACTACGACATCAATATTTTGTATCATCCGGGAAAAGCGAACGTTGTGGCGGATGCTTTAAGTAGAAAGGCGGGAAGCATGGGAAGTCTAGCTCACTTGCAAGTTTCTAGACGCCCATTGGCTAGAGAGGTTCAGATTCTGGCTAATGACCTTATGAGGTTAGAAGTAAATGAGAAGGGAGGATTGTTAGCTTGTGTGGAGGCAAGATCTTCCTTCCTTGACAAGATTAAGGGAAAACAGTTTGATGATGAGAAATTGATCCGGATCCAAGATAAAGTGTTGCAAGGAGAGGCTAAAGAGGCACAAATCGATGAGGAAGGTGTTTTGAGGATTAAGGGAAGGGTATGTGTACCCCGCGTCGATGATTTGATCAACACTATTCTGACAGAGGCTCATAGTTCAAGGTATTCTATACATCTGGGTGCAACCAAGATGTACCGTGACCTAAAGCAACACTTTTGGTGGAGTAGAATGAAGCGTGATATTGTTGATTTTGTTGCGAAATGTCCAAACTGTCAACAAGTAATGTATGAACACCAGAGGTCCGGAGGAACACTTCAGAGAATGCCGATTCCTGAATGGAAGTGGGACAGAATTGCAATGGATTTCGTGGTTGGTCTTCCAAAGACAATGGGTAAGTATGACTCTATTTGGGTGATAGTCGATAGGTTGACTAAGTCTGCTCACTTCATTCCGGTCAAGGTGACCTACAATGCAGAGAAATTAGCCAAAATTTACATCTCAGAAATTGTTCGATTGCATGGGGTTCCACTCTCCATCATATCAGATAGAGGTACGCAATTTACTTTTAAGTTTTGGAAAACATTGCATGCGGAATTGGGTACTAGGTTGGACCTTAGTACTGCGTTCCATCCTCAAACTGATGGTCAGTCTGAGCGAACGATTCAAGTGTTGGAGGATATGCTTCGTGCATGTGTGATAGAATTTGGTGGTCATTGGGATAACTTCTTACCCTTAGCGGAGTTTTCATACAATAATAGTTATCACTCAAGTATTGACATGGCCCCATTTGAAGCATTGTATGGTAGGAGATGTAGGTCTCCCATTGGGTGGTTTGATGTATTTGAGGTTAGACCCTGGGGTACTGACCTTTTGAGGGATTCATTAGAGAAAGTGAAATCTATTCAAGAAAAGCTTTTAGTGGCGCAAAGTAGGCAAAAGGAATATGCGGATCGAAAGGTTAGAGACTTGGAGTTCATGGAGGGTGAACAAGTCTTGTTGAAAGTTTCGCCCATGAAAGGGGTGGTGCGGTTCGGTAAAAGAGGTAAGCTAAGCCCAAGGTACATTGGACCATTTGAAGTACTTAAGCGAGTAGGGGAGGTGTCTTACGAATTAGCCTTGCCTCCAGGGCTGTCCGGAGTGCATCCGGCATTTCATGTGTCTATGTTGAAAAGATACCATGGGGATAGAAACTACATCATTCGATGGGATTCAGTTCTGCTTGATGAAAGTTTGTCTTATGAGGAGGAGCCTGTTGCCATTCTAGATAGAGAAGTCTGCAAGCTGAGGTCAAGGGAGATTGCATCCATCAAAGTTCAATGGAAGAATCGACCGGTTGAAGAGGCTACTTGGGAGAAGAAAGGCTGATATGCGAGAAAGATACCCACACCTGTTTACAGATTTAGGTACTCCTTCTCGCCCTTGTTCTTCTTCCTGTGATCGTTCGAGGACGAACGATAGGTAAATTGGTATCTATTGTAACGACCTGTTTAGTCGTTTTGAGCAGCAGATTTTATTTCTGGAAAACTGGCTGAGACGACGGACCCCACGACGGACCGTCATGGGCACGACGGACCGTCGAGGGGGTCTCGTTCCAAAACACTTAGAAATTTTGAAATTTGGGTACTGAAATCGACTCTCTGAACTTCGTAACGGAATGGCAGGACAGACCGTCGTGGGCACGACGGACCGTCACAGACTCTTCAAGGAAATTGAGTCTCTAAACTCTATGACGAGGCAGCAGGACGGACCGTCGCAGGCACGATGGGCCGTCACAGGCTGCGTAATCCTAGGCTGGGTCAGATTTCTTTAAATGTTTTAAGGGACGTTTTGGACTATTCCTGCTTTAATTATAAAGTTAGTGGGTTAATGTTAATAAGTCGAATTACTTGGGGGTTAAAAGAGGTAACCGTGAGTTAATTAGTGGGTTATTATTGCCATCTTTTATACTTAATTATATGCTAATTAGGAAATTGCTTGCTTGACCACGAATCTTCGGTGGAGGTAGGTTATGGTTTTTATACTATTCGTAGTAAACTCTTAATAGCGAATGATATGTATTGGTAGTATTGTAAACCCTGCTATATGCTTAATTGTATGCTTGCATGAATGTGATTATATGATTGTGATAAAATAAGCATGATGAAGCTATTGAATCCCAAATCTTGCAAAACCCTAATCTCTTTGTTAATGATTATGCCTTGGTATAAGAGAAGGCTTGATAAACTAAAGTAAAGAGAATGATAATGCCTTGGTATAAGAGGGGGCTTGATGAACGAACTTAATGAGATTAGGGGATCGGAGTGTCACGTTCTGACACATAGAATTAAGGGATCGGGTGTCACAAACCGACACGTAGTATTAGGGGGACCGGGTGTCACGAACCAACACGTAGAATTAGGGGATCGGGTGTCACGAATCGGCATGTAGATTTAGGGGATCGGGTGTCACGAACCGACACGTAGAATTAGGGGATCGGAGTGTCACGTTCCGACACATAGTAGTAGGGGATCGGAGTGTCACGTACCGACACAAGAGGAATAAAGATAGATGAGGGAGCGGAGTGTTACGTACCGACACAAGAGGAATATGGATAATGAATCTTGAAAGATGCTAATATATTCAATCTAACGAACCTAATTCTCAAATGAGAATGGTATTGAGGCTTGAGTCCTCATGTGTGAACTTGGCGGTACTATTAATGATTAAAGTACTTTTTGTGCTACATGTTAAGTATTGTAGTTGATTTATGATATTACTTGATATATACTGTTTTCTATTTTGAGTTGGCTGATGATACCTACTCAGTACTTGTGTTTGTACTAACCCCCTACTTTTATGTTTTCTTCCTTGTTATTTGTGGAGTGCAGCAAACGGACCGTCGTCTTCAACTCAACCGCAATTCTAGCCAGTCTTCGTCACACCGGATCTTCAGGGTGAGCTAATGCTTCTAGCTTGGACTGGATCTTCTTCTTCATGTCTTGATGCCTTGAAGTTCCGGCATGGACTAGCTTTTACTTGTTTTAGCTTCTTAGAATACTCTTAGTTTAGTAATTTGATCATAGATGTTCTTGTGGTGATGACTTCCAGATTTTGGGGAATAATAGATGTTGAATTTTAGAAGTTATTGAATTGGTTTTTATTAATGAGTTTAAGTCTTCCGCATTACTTTCTGTTGATATTACATTAAAATGTTAGGGTTTAGATTGGTTGGTTCGCTCACATAGGAGGGTAAGTGTGGGTGCCAGTCGCGGCTCGGTTTTGGGTCGTGACAGCAACTAGTGTTGAGCCACAAGATAGTGCCACATCGGACGAAAAAGGGTAGAAAAATATTAATAAAATAAGTTCAGGGGGGGTAATAGGACCTTAGTAAGTATAAGTGTGTCTCTGAGATTTCAGGCATAGATTGAGGGGGTACTTGTGCATTATCCCTTTTTTTTAAAAAATGAAAGATTTTTCACTAAACAAAAAATTTTAAAATAATATTGAAATTATTTTTGTATAATTAATTAAAAATAAGAAAACTTAACCATACTTTGAGAAATATTGCATTTGTCAAGTCAAGTATTAATATCTACAAAAAAAAATTAAACCGTTCAATTTGAACGAACTATGCACACCTGATTCTCGATTCGATGATATACGTAGGCAACCTTTCTCGATTTTGGTGATCTTAAAAACAATTATTAAGAAAAGAGAATTACAAAAATAATGTTGTGTTTACAATATTCCTTAACTATATCAGACGAGATTCTTGCTTTGATAAGTTACGTAGGCAACCTTATTATTTTAAGGTTTTGTTCAAACAAAATCTACAAGAAAGTCCTAGTCACAAAAACTGAGCCAAAAAAATGACTTTTTTTTTTAGAAAAAAATTGACTTGGTTGGTAAGTGGGCATAAGAAAATTAATAAAGTATTAAACTATTTGATAAGACGGGTTAACTGTGTTGTGACCTATGAACTTCTTTTGGTATCTCTTGATATATTTATGTTATACTTTAGAAACTATTTTGCTTAAAGTGAAGGTTAAACAAATTCGACCTCATTATTTCATGTGCATTGTGTGGTGACCTTTAGATATAAAATTTAATGGAATGACTTTTGATCCAGAACTTGGCCTAAATGTTGGTTAAAGTGAAATAGTGAGTAACATTTAACTTGGGAAATAATTATAAGATTTCTTTGATCCGATTGTGTCTTTCAAGCCTACAAAATGACATGTTATCCATAGGACTCCCATTTCGAGCCTAAAACATTTTTAATTTAATAACCACAACTTCACATATATCATGTATAGTCCATAAATGCACTATTGTTGGATCTCACCTCCATGTGTGCACTATCAATTAGATACACAGCGCCGAGACTTAAGTTGAATATCAAAGTGAAAAAATCAAGTATGTGCAAGTTCAAGAAAAATAACAAAAAAACTACGATAAAAAATAAAATGAGAGAAAATGGAAAAAAGAAAAAAAAAATAACGGGAAAAAGATTTCAAGAAAAAAAAAGACCAAATGCCAAAATGAAAAAATACTGAAAGTTGTGCAAATTTTAAGGAGGAAATAATCAATTTACCCCAAATGAATATCCTACCTTTCTCCAAACTACATTATAAGACAATAAACAAGTCCTATTTGATCCCATTTTGGTTGTTTTCACATCAACGGATACTTACACAAGGGCCAAGCATATGATATTTCAATCTCATACATTGAATATTGTTTAAAGTATGAGTGACTTTGATATAAAATATCCTAAGATTGAAACACTTCATTGTGCAAAGTAGGACTTTATTTGTTGCAAGAGAACTTGAATCATGAAGATATGAATAATTTTATCCCTTAACATAGGGAAGATGAACTCAGGTAAATATTTATGTTTGAACTACCATTTGAAATTATAGTGATTACTCAAACTTGACCTCAAATTTGTATGAAAGTAGTTGAAGATAACTCATATAAATCATGCTAATTGTTGGTACCAACGAAAGTCAAAATATTGTCAACCATGAACTGATTCACTTCTCAAAAGATGTTTTTTATAGGAAAAATCAAGAAAAAATAAAAATAATTTTAGATTTTTATGAACTACGTTTGACCTGATTCTTCTTATACAAGAAACGTAGGCAGTGTCACAATGGGTTCGGTCTCGCAAAATAAAATCTTATATCCTCAAATGATAAAAAATGGATCATCTTTTTTTAATAAAAAAAAGATAAATTAAAAAGACTTTCAAAGATCCTCAACATAAAAACTGAGCATATTTTTATTTGTTAAAAAAAAGGTGTAGATGAAACAAAAACTCTGTCATCATTCATATTGAAGGAACAACTCCATAATTGCATATTGTTTTGCATTTCTTTTAGGAACATGTATTTCTCATTCATTACTAATAATTCATAAAAAATTATTTTCTAGTGCAAACTGGACTAAAAATAAATAATATTGTGGTGATTCTAAATGATGATTTTGTTTAATAAGTGATACGCTCAAACTTACTTCTCAAATAAGAAGTAAAGCGGTCGTGTCAAGTAAATAACCCAACTAGTGAGGTTGGAATCGTTCCCACGAGGAAAATAGTCTAGACTTAACTTCAACCTATTATTACTATTGTTTGGTTAATGACTTCCTTGGAAAGTAAAAACATAAAAAGGGGGGTTTCTATCTCTAAATAAGTTAAAATAAATAACAAACTTGAAAGAGACACTTAACAGCTTTGAATGTTGGGTTTTAATCAATTAATCAAAGTAACTAGGGTTTACGTGTTCCCCACAGGTTCATAACTTGATAACTCTAACAATAACAATTCTTTCCTAGTAATTTGCATGCAAACTGATAAGTTATGTATTTCCAAATCCTTGGTCCGGCATCTAGAAAATCTCACTCCGCACCTTGGTCCGGCTACGTGTGTTGCTATCCTAATCCTTATCCTTACCTCATATTAAGCATCGTATTCGATATTTGTCTAAGTTATTACCTCGTACCAATCAATACTAGCCTATTAGATAGTATACACTAAATCTATGTTAATAATTCTTTTCCTATTATCTACCTACTTGGTCCGGCAAGTAGCATTAAGGCGAGTTCTAACGTTGGCCATCCGTTAAAAAGACTTTTAAGCGAAAGAATTATTAATGCATGCAAGACACTAATCTAGAATTGTTATTTTAGTTAGGGTTTATCTCATTATTTGCCTATGGTTCCCACAATCCTAGTTATGGAGTTTATTTACTCATAGCCATAAACACAATATTCAAATATATTAAATACGAATTCATGTACTTACTTCTATGAGAAAGAATAAAATCCAAAATTTGCTTGATTAATCTCCAAAAATCACTTGCAAGAATCTCAAAATCCAACACTAATACACAAAGTCTAAAAATCTGATGTCTAATCTCATAGAATCTAACTATCTTGTGTCTAACCTCAAAAACGAGGTTTTTCGAACTATTTATAAAAAGAACAAAAACCTAATTTAACAAGGATTCTAATTGCTGGAAATCTGCCAAAACGCGGCTGGGTCGACGGACCGTCGTGGTCACGACGGACCGTCGTGGACTCCGTCGTCCCATACTTGTGCAATTTCTTCTGCTGCTCTCTTCATTCCCCTCGACGGCAAGTATGACGGACCATCATAGGCACAAAGGTCCGTCAAGGTTATTCGTTCTAAAACACTTCCACTCTTGGAATCTGGGTACTGGGATCACTTCTCTGAACTTCACGACAAACCTGCAGGACGGACCGTCAAAGACATGACGGACCGTCACAAGCTTCGTAACCCCACACTTGGTCAGAATTCCCCATGTTTCTTCAACAGCTGCACTACGCTGCCACCTACGGACCGTCCAAGCACGATGGATCGTCATAAGCTCAGTAGGTGGTCTCTTCTGCATTTCTTCGCTCAAAATCTCCGCATTCAACTTTGGACAGATTTCCTGCAAAACAAAGAGAAACTTATATAATAATTAGTACAAAAAGGCTTTTGAACACACTAAACTTAAGGAAAAAGTATTAATAATACCGTGAAACTGCGGTATATCAACACCCTCAACTTAAATTCGTTGTTTGTCCTCAAGCGACGCACTATGACTAACTACACAATCTTTGTACAATAGTATCCATGTTTTATCCTTTGCAATCATTTGGTTATCAATCCCGATTAATCTCATCAAATCTATGCATGCTATCACTATTAGGCTTGAATTTTGTGGGATCAGAACATGACACAGACTCTCCACGCACTAACACCTATACTCTTCAAATTCACACCGAGATGCTAACAATTCTGGTATTGCAACTAGTGTCCTCACTTTAAAACAAAATCCTCTTTTTTCACACAATGATTTCAGTTTGAGTATAAGGATTACTTTTCAACACTCACTCTCAGAACAAAGTCACACTCATTAATACATTTTGCCATAAGCTTGCCCTTATTTTCACTACCTTAAGTTCGCTATACAAATCTTAAGATCACGATAGGACTTTTTTTAGCTTATAACATAGGCTCAGGGTCAGGTAAGACATATTTTGGTATACTTTAGTTACTTTTTTCCCTCCTTGACACATCGGCAAAACCTTCCACAGTCTCTCATTTTATCTCGCCAGATTCTCATATTCTTTCACCTTGCTATTTTCTCTTCTTTCTTCATTTGTGTAAGTGAATCTCTTTTCTTGCTTGTATTTCTCTTTTTCTTTACTTTTCTTTTCATCTAATTCTTGAGTCACTTTACTTTTGTTCTTTCTCTCTCTTTGTTCTTTCAACCCCACTTTCCAGAGCATTCCTCATAGTAGCCACCCTCAACTCATGGCTTTGCCATGAGTCAAGGTACACAATACCCAAAGTTGGGTCAGGGCCATAACGAAGGTTGTTTATGCATTAGCCACCCTCAACTTATGCTTTTAGCATAAGCTGAGGTGCACATGTCCAAGGAGGAATCAGGGCCAACACATTGTTCGCAGAAAAGATCAGTTGGGGTGAAAAAGAAAGGTCTAATTTTAAGCTCAGATTATTTGGATCAAAGAAGGATCAATGAAGGACTATATTGAATAAGGGCCTGTGATCATTTCCTAATTGTCTATTACAGCTTACTTTTAGCAGGACTAACCAGGCATGTTCTAGCTCAGTACCAATAGTGGACTATTCAAATTTTCTCACACTCACTTAACATCTCATCACATTACCAGATTTTCAGACACTTAGTTCGAATTTAAGACTTAGGGTAATGCAATGGTGTAACTCTATTTCATGCTTAGTGCCAAACAATTATCAGTTACTAGGCCTAGTCATGCCTTATTTTCCAGTTTATCGGGATATCATTTTAGCCATCATGTTTCAGACTTAAACTATGTACAAAAGATACAAACATGCCGGTTCAACAGAAAAAGTAATCAGTCTTTTGGGGAAAAAGAACACAGGCAAGAAAACCCCAAAAGAGGATAGTGAATTGGGCTACTCAGACTTCACCCTAACACTCACTATCCATTTACCCCATCCCCAACAAAAAGGCATGCAATTGTCCCCAATGCATAAAAATCAAAATACAAGAGTGGTAGGTGAAGCAAACCTTTGGCGCAAAAGCGTCGTCGATCAACAAGACAGTGGGTCCGGTTCCCCAGAACCCACGTCCTCTGCAATCTGGACACCCTCAGTGGTGTCCTCAGCAACATCTGCACCATCAGTAGTGCCTCCTGCTATCTCCACAGTGCGGGAGCTAGACGCCCCAGCCACTAACTCAGATGCTCTCATTCGCTGCGCCTCCTCCTCAGCAAGGGAGGCTCTCCTCGCAGCCTCTATATCTCGGTGCTCCTTCTTCCATGCTCGCGCCTCGTCCTCTACTCCACCCCTACGCCTATTGGCACTCTCTCGAGGGGGAGGTGGTGGAATGTCAGAAGTAGCAAAAAGGGCTGCCAACACGGTGTCCTCAGTAGGCTCGACAGAAGGGGCCTCATACTCCGGCACCCTAGCCTCTAAGATCGTGTCGATGTATGCACGAAGACTGTGGACTGCAGCCTGAAGAGTCGACACATCCACCGGAGGGGCTGGTCGGTCTAGCACTCTCAACTCAAAGGCATCCAGGCGCTGGTTAACCTCAGCGATCTTCCGCTCTGTAAACTGCATCATCTTCCTCTCTAGACGCTCTTCGGACTCAATAATCGACTTCTGCATCCACGGCTGGATATGATGCAGAAGAGTGGCCATTTGTGCCTCTAGTTTTTGGACCCTTGCAAGCGGGACCAGTGCCGGTAGGGTGGCTGTGCGAGAGGAGCTCGGGGGTGTGCTACTACCCGGGATAGACTCGACCGGGGTAGTGTCAGTGGACGCCTGTGTAGCTGTGCGGGCCTGGGCTACCGTAACAGCAAGATCATCAGCAAGTGGGGGCAGCTCTGTACGAGGCCCTCTGCGTGGAGCCAACTCATTGGCCTCGTCTCTGATAAGGCTGACGTCTACAGTGCCCTGCAGGGTCTTAAGCTGATCTATGTGCCATATAAGCACACCTGCGAACCTGCAAAGGGCAAAGATCATGCACGGGAAATGGTAGGTAGTAGTGACCTTGAATGCCCTCTCATGCATGACTGCCTGGAGAATCCATGCGAAGTCCACCTCGAATCTGGCTATCATCGCCGCCATCAACACTGCTCGATCCCAGGTAACGATGTTATCAGCAGCTGTGGGGGAAAGGCAGTGATGGACAAGCAGCCACAAGAACTTTGTTGTGAATGTGAGGTTGGCCTTCTTGATGGCCCCCTTTGGCTCAGTCACCCAATCGGCACCCTCTCCATCTACTGATAGGTGCAGGGCCATCCACCTCTTGGTGGTCTCTCTTAGTGCTGGCTAGCGCAAGAACTGGCCATCCTTTACTATCTGCCAGCGGTAGTCAAACTCGGCAGTGAGGGGGGTCCGAGTAGCATCAATACTCTCGCCGTATAGAAACTGGCGGATGGCTGGCAGGGAAATGTCAACCTGCACACCTCGGACTCGGACCTGCTCCAGTGGGGCCTGTTTAGCGAGGGCAGCCCGCCTATCAATCTGTGATCGGAGAGTCGCTACGTAGGATGCGTAGAACTCTCAGACCAATTCTTCGTTGTATCATCCCAACGAACGTGCTGTCCACTCCAAGCGATGCCTGGTGAATAGGTTATGGATCTCTGGCATCGTCGGGAGACTCCCTGTAAGTACCCGCCGGACCAAAGTGAGTGTTCCAGTCATCACTCCTTTATCAGTCAGGAACTTGGCGTCGGAGTAGACTTGAAACTGCCCGTCGACACACCACCGGTTGGGCTGGTCAGTGGCTGGAGTGGGGACCTGAGCTGGTGAGCCGGATGAAGAGTCTGAACTGTCAGCCTCATCAGACGCGGCCGATGCTGCAGTAGTGGCGGGTGCGGGAACCTCAGCAGAGCCAGAGGCTTCCTCGGACCATGATACTCCTAAGGAGCCAGACGCTCCTTTCTCATTTGTGGCTGACCTAGAGGGTGTGCCGGTCAGTGTGCGCTCCTCATAAGACTGGGAGGCAGTGACTACGCCAGACGCCACTTTTTTGGGTGTGGCTTTGGGAGCACGTGCAGCGCGGGAAGGTGTGGAAGTTCCTGGGGGCACATACTCACGGTCCCTCTCATCATCAGAGCCGACGATCATGCGTGCAGACGGGGCGACAGACTTTGATCTCCCGCGTGCGTAGATTCGGTCTTGCTTGGGTGCCATTGTAGATAGTACCTGCAAAGGATCAATATTAGTACGAGTAGTGGCAAACAAGAAAAGCGACCCATACGAAATAAAACATTAAAAAAAGTATGTCATTACTGTAGAAACATGACACACGACGGGCCTGGTGACGGCTCGTCGTGACTATGACGGACCATCGTGAGGTCCGTCGTGTTTTACCTAGACTATGTATATATAGAGAACCCTGAAGGAGATTCTCTGACTAGCATGATGGTGTGTACAGGACGGACCATCATAGGCAGGACGGTCTGTCGTAGATGTCCGTCGTAGGACACTTGAGAAAAAAAAACGGAGACCCTTAGGAGAGGGGTCTCTGACCGTCATGACGGTCATGCAGGACGGACCGTCGTGGGTACGACGGTCCATCACATGTGTCCGTTGAAGGACACTTGGAAAAAAAATGAGAGACCCTTAAAAACAGGGTCTCTGACTAGCATGACGGTTGTGCAGGACGGACCGTCGTGAGTACGACAATCCGTCACATGTGTTTGTTGGGACAGGGGTGCTAGGCCTTTTTCAACGGACCCTACGACGGTCCGTCGTGGGTACAATGGTCCGTCGTGGGTACGACGGTCCGTCATTAGGGTCTCGTTGTGAATAACAGTGACAAAACTGAGGGTACCCTAAGCATCCCTGATGAACCCACATCAACCTTGTAGTGTTTTGGACCTACATGTGTCTAACCCAACTACCTAGGAAACTAGCAAAGCAAAAGCACCTATGTCTAGGGTGGTAAACATGGACATTTCGAACATTTGTAACCTAGGTTAGACAGAACCGTCTAAAGTAAACAACATACGAAGAGGAACTAAGCATCATACTAACTAGTAAACAAAAAGGCAAGATAAATGAGTATAAAGTTAGAGATGCATACCGTAGTAATGGAGAAAAACAAATGCACAAGTACTTGGTGGCAAGATAGACACTCACAGCAGCAGTTTCAACTAGTAGATAACACTGTAGGGCTTTGGAGAATTGTGAGAGGGAAATGATCGACGGTTGATAGAGGAATAGATTGTTGAAGTTGAGAAGGAAATAGTAAATGGAGAAATAATGAAGTAATGGGGGTGAAATGAGGGGTTGGGGAGTTTAAACGATAAGATTTTGAAAAAAGGTCCAGCTGGGTCGGGTCGGGATACCTCATTAATAACGCGGCGGTTCCCCGACGACGGTCCGTCGCAGTTGTGACGACCCGTCGTTGGTTTCGTCGTGTGTGCCCTATTTTCAAAATAACAGAAAAACGTACCTGGTACGATTTATGCATACGACGGTCCGTCGCAGGCGCAACGGTCTGTCGATGTGTCCGTCAGTGACTGCTGCAGAGTAATTTTCTACAGAATTTCCTGATGATGTGCCTGCAAATTTAAAAACCCATTAGTAGAAAAATGCTACCATTACTAAAAAGACGATAAGTATTGGGTTGCCTCCCAACAAGCGCCTGATTTAATGTCGCGGCACGACTGGGGACCCTTGATTACTCAGACTTCATCAAGATAGTATGCCTCTATCACTTCATTCCCCGATGCTTTATGCTTAAAATAGAGTTTTATTCTATCTCTATTCCTCTAAAACCGCATTCCCTCCTTGGCTTTTAACTCAACTGCTCCATGAGGGAATACTTGGGTAATCAGGTAAGGGCCAGTCCATTTGGACTTGAGCTTGCCCGGAAGACAAGGCACCCCAGAACTGTCTACAAGCACCAAATCCCAAACCATAAACTCTTGTTTTGAATTTTTCTGTTCAGTCTCCTTCTTCATCTTTTCTTTGTGGGATATGGCAGATACCGATTGGAGTTCACCACTCTTCCTCATGGTCCTACAAATGTTGAAGGTCGCTTCTTCATTATTCAACTGAAATGTCATATGTCCCTTCTCCATATCAACTAATACTCTACATGTAGCAAGCAATGGCCTCCCAAGAATAATAGGCACTTCAAAATCGACCTCGCAATCAAGAATATTTAAATCAGCCGGAAAGATGAATGACTCCACTTTTACTATCACATCATGGAGTATCCCTATGATCCTTTCCACTGTCCGATCGGCCATCAGTAGCCGCATCGCAGTGGGTTTTGGATCTCCCAAACCCAACTTCTTGTAAATTGAGAGGGGCATGAGATTTATGCTTGCTCCCAGATCACATAATGCTTTCGCAAAATGTAATGACCCAACTGTACAAGGAATAGTGAACTCACCCGGATCTTCTTTCTTTTGTACTAGGGATCTTGTAGCAATAGCACTACAATGCTGCAATCTATCATCATCCTCAAAAGTGACCGATCTTTTCTTGGTGACCGGATCTTTCATAAATTCGGCATAACCGGGCATTTGTTCTAGAGCTTCTACCAAAGGGACATTGATAGAGAGCTGCTTCAACATTCTTATCAAGCGCCGATATTTACCATCCTCAGTCTTTTTCACTAATCTCTGAGGGAAGGGTGGTGGTGGTCTAGGCACGGGAATTACCTTGATAGGTACTTTTGCATCTTTTCCATTACTTCCCTCTGCTTCACCACTACCCTTTACCACATTATCATTATCCTTTCTCACATTTTCCTCAGTATATGTCATAGGTGGGTCAATGGTTTGCCTACCACCCCGAGTAGTGATTGTCATACAGAGCGTATCATTCTTTGGATTTTGGACAGTGTTTCTAGGAAGAGTGCCCGGTTGTCGCGTGTTCACTGTCGCAGATAATTGGGCCAATTGCAATTCGATCTGTTTAATCGAAATTGCATGTGTATCAACTTTTTGCCCAATACTAGCTAAATCACACCTCAACTCTTTAATGTGTTCATCACTAGTGTCGAACCTCCTCATCAGTTTGTGCAACATATCCTCAACTCGCGCCATACTATCTCCACCATCCCTAGGAGTAACTTCACAATTTTGAGGAGGGACATAGGGCCCATTCCTGTCGTTTTCATTAGCATTGTTACCCCTGTTAAAGTTGTTGTCGCGGTTGTAGTTTCCATCTGCGACATAATGACCCTCACGGTTGTATTTACCATAGTTCTGACCTTGGTTCCCTTGACCTTGGCACCAATTATCCTGATTTGAGCCTTGGGCGCTTAGTCGGAAACCCCCCGTCTGCTCATTTACTACATAAGTGTCCTCCGCATAATAGCACTCATCATTAGAAGGTGGTGGCTTAGCCAAGTAGTTGACTGTATTTATCTTTTCTGCACCCCCTGTGACATGTTTTAGGACCAACCCAAGATCAGTTCTCATATGAGCCATTTCTTCCCGAATCTCATCTGTGGCTGGGTTGTGAGTGGACTGCACTGCGAAGGTGTTTCTCCCTGTATCAGACTTCCTAGTACTCCAATCTTTGTTATTTTGGGAGATTTTCTCTAATTTTTCAGCAATCTAAGCATAAGGGCATTCTCCATAAGATCCACCTCCTATAGTGTCCAACACCGCTTTATTGTTATCATCCTATCCCCGATAGAAGTATTCCTTCAGTGACTCATCATCTATACGGTGATTTGGAACACTTCTCAAGAATGAGGTGAATCTGTCCCAAGAACTACTAACTAACTCTCCTGGTAGTGCCACAAAGTTGTTCACTCTGTCTTTGTGGTTTAGTTTTTTGGACACCGGATAGTAGCATGATAAGAAGACATCTCTTAATTGGTTCCAAGTGAAGCTTGAGTTGTATGGGAGCTGAGTGAACCATATAGCAGCCTCTCCCGTCAGTGAGAGAGGAAACACTCTGAGACCTATTACATCTAGATCCAAATCAGGACTCCCTAAATAACTTTTACACACTGCCCTTACCTTAGCTATATGGGCATGTGGATACTCAGAAGGTAGCCCTGAAAACAAACCTCTGGCAGTGAGCATTTGCATCAGGCTACTAGTTACCACAAAAGTGTGGCCTGTGGGTAGAGGGGGCAAGACAAGTGTCCCATCTGAGTCTGCTATGTTATCATACCCTCTGTAGTATGCTTGGGGCCGTGGAACGGGATTTTTTCCCCTCTGTTGATGTTCACCCAGAGCATCAGGTAACATCTGACCATGAACATCAACCGGAGCTGGGATGTTCTGGTTCGGATCCTCATCATTTTTTCCCAAGTTTCAATTCATATTGCGCAGTGTACGCTCTAACTCGTGATCGTAGGGAAACAAGGGTTCTCTTCCTCTCCGTGTATTTGGAATACAAGGAGGATAGTTCAGAAAAGAAATCAAAAACAATAAAACAAAGTAAAATCATGAAAATATCAACAAAGCTATAGTAATATGTTCAAGTTAATCTAAAAGCTATAGTCCCCGGCAACGGCCCCAAAATTTGATACGCTCAAACTTACTTCTTAAATAAGAAGTAAAGCGGTCGTGTCAAGTAAATAACCCAACTAGTGAGGTTGAGATCGTTCCCACAAGGAAAATAGTCTAGACTTAACTTCAACCTATTATTACTATTGTTTGGTTAATGACTTCCTTCGAAAGTAAAAACATAAAAAGGGGGATTTCTATCTCTAAATAAGTGAAAATAAATAACAAACTTGAAAGAGACACTTAACAGCTTTGAATGTTGGGTTTTAATCAATTAATCAAAGTAACTAGGGTTTACGTGTTCCCCACAGGTTCATAACTTGATAACTCTAACTATAACAATTCTTTCCTAGTATCTTGCATGCAAAGTGATAAGTTATGTATTTCTAAATCCTTGGTCTGGCATCTAGAAAATCTCACTCCGCACCTTGGTCCGGCTACATGTGTTGCTATCCTAATACTTATCCTTACCTCATATTAAGCATCGTATTTGATATTTGACTAAGTTATTACCTCGTACCAATCAATACTAGCCTATTAGATAGAATACACTAAATCTATGTTAATAATTCTTTTCCTATTATCTACCTCCTTGGTCCGGCAAGTAGCATTAAGGCGAGTTCTAACGTTGGCCATCCGTTAAAAAGACTTTTAAGCGAAAGAATTATTAATGCATGCAAGACACTAATCTAGAATTGTTATTTTAGTTAGGGTTTATCTCATTATTTGTCTATGGTTCCCACAACCCTAGTTATGGAGTTTAGTTACTCATAGCCATAAACACAATATTCAAATATATTAAATACGAATTCATGTACTTACTTCAATGAGAAAGAATAAATTCCAAAGTTTGTTTGATTAATCTCCAAAAATCACTTGCAAGAATCTCAAAATCTAACACTAATACACAAAGTCTTAAAATCTAATGTCTAATCTCATAGAGTCTAACTATCTGGTGTCTAACCTCAAAAACATGTTTTTTTGAACTATTTATAAAAAAACAAAAACCTAATTAAACAAGGATTCTAATTGCTGAAAATCTGGCAAAACGCGGCTGGGTCGACAGACCTCGCGAGGGACCGTCGTGGTCACGACGGACCGTCGGGGACTCCGTCGTCCCATACTTGTGCAATTTCTTCTGCTGCTCTCTTCATTCCCCTCGACGGCAAGTATGACAGAGCGTCATAGGAACAACGGTCCGTCGAGGGTCTTCGTTCTAAAACACTTCAACTCTTGGAATCTGGGTACTGGGATCACTTCTCTGAACTTCACGATGAACCTGTGAAATGGACCGTTATAGACACGATGGACCATCACAAGCTTCGTAACCCCACACTTGGTCAGACATCCCCATCTTCCTTCAGCAGTTTCACTACGCTGCCACCTACGGACCATCACAAGCACGACGGACCGTCATAAGCTCCGTAGGTGGTCTCTTCTGCATTTCTTCACTCAAAATCTCCGCATTCAGCTTTGGACAGATTTCCTGCAAAACAAAGAGAAACTTATATAAAAATTAGCACAAAAAGGCTTTTGGACACACTAAACTTAAGGAAAAAGTATTAATAATACCGTGAAACCACAGTATATCAACAAGATATTCGTCAATAAAAAATTTAGAATTAGCAGGACCCTCCTGGATAATGAGACTAGCAAGACCGTCCTGGATAATAGGATTAGTAGGACCCTCTGGATAATGGGACTAGCCGGACCCTCATCATAATGGAATTGACAGGACCCTCCTGGATAATGGGACTTGCAGGACCTTTATCATAATGGGATTAGCAGGACCCTCTTGGATAATGGGACTGGCAGGACTCTCCTCATAATGGGATTATCAAGGATAAGTGGATTAGCAGGACCCTCTTCGATAATGGGACTAGCAGGACCCTCCTCATAATGTGATTAGAAAGATCCTCCTAGATAATGGGACTAGAAAGACTTCCTAGATAATGAGACTAGCAAGAACCTCTTCATAATGGGATTCACAGGACCCTCCTGGATATTGGGACAAGCAGGACCCTCTTCATAATGGAATTAGCAGGACCCTCCTGGATAATGGGACTAGAAAGTCCCTCCTCATAACAGGATTACCAGGATCCTCCTGGATAATGGGACTAGCAGAACCCTCCTAACAATTGTATTAGCAGGACCCTCCTCATAATGGAATTAGAAGGACCGTCCTCCTAATGGGATTTAGTTTAGAAGGACCCTCCTCATAATGAGATTAGAAGGACCTTCCTCAATAATGTGATTAGCAGGACCCTCATTATTATGGGATTTAGTTTAGAAGGACCCTCTTCCTAATAGTATTTAGTTTAGAATTTCACGATCCGGATTCTGGAATCCGAATCGCAACCAGTGTCGTTGACCTTTCAGAGGTCGCTGACAAGTCTCTTCTTGTATTCATCACATTCGTACATTTAATTTTAGCGGAAGATTTAAAACTTTTTGCTTATAGTTGAAGTATACATAGACTTCATATAAACACGTATTTTAAGGAAGTTCATTGCTCATACATCAACCATCTAGTTATAAAATCATGCAACTTGAAAAAAATAGAATCTCATGTCATAAGTAATACTTGCCAAAACAGCATCATTACAAGCGTCTGAATAAAATAGAAAAGAAACACTAGTGGAACATACCCCACCAGTTCAAACCTACTACTAAGCAAGAAATATAAAGGCAGGCATCCTCAAATGCACGAGGACCTACAAAGTCCGGATGAAATCTCTGAGTATGAACAGCTGCAATGATACCCTCAACGTCCACCTGAGCCTACACCTAAATTAGTAATAGTGTATGGAATTAGTACACACTTGTACAAAGTATGGGTACATGCTGCGATAAATAACGATAATGCATGAACAAGAATGACTCTTCCTAATCAACATGCTTCCTTGGGAGGTCAAGTCTCTTGACTTGCCTAATTTGTAATAGGAAGGTCATGCCATGAATATGTCACACATCATACATATAAGTTCACATAACATACATTTCATGTTTCTTATATTATACATTTCATATCCACGAGACCTTGGAATCATGGACGTGGCACTAAGATATCTGCAGTGATGGCCCAACATATGGGACCTCAACCCGAGGGCCTCCTTTAACAAACACAGAGTCTACTTCATTCGTTCATACGTACTCCACATTATTCATTTCATTCATTCATAGATGATGTAAACACCAACAATACCTAGGATGAAGTTTAAGACTCTCATCAGGATAATGAAGTGCAATGACCAAGAATAACCTAATGTCATTACTTGAATCTGGTATCACCTCATGATCATATAAGTGTATATTGTGCAAGAATTATGCATATTGTACATTTGGCCAAGGGGACCCAAGTTCGATCCCTAGTGACAACATTTTATTTTATTATATGTACGACTTATGAGCCTCGCAATTTAGGTCAAGAGAACCCAAGGTCGAATCCTTGGGCAGCATTTTATTTTTAATTTTTTAGAGTGTTAGGTATCTTCATATATCCGGCCAAGAGAATGCGGATTGAATCCCAGTGGCCTCAATTTTATTATTTTATTTTGGTGTGAGATTTATGTGTCTCAAACCTTTGGCCGAGTAGCCAGGTTCGAATCCCCTTTGTGACACCATTTTTTTCCTTTTGATTTAAGGCTTTTTCTCTTAGTGTTAGGACATTAAGGTCTCATGTTCCACCCTCAACGGCAGCATCTACTTCTATTCATTTTTACTAGTGATTAGCTGAAACTATACTCAATTAACATATGCCTTTAATTCTCTTTCTTGCATTTAGCCTAGGCGTTTAGCTTAGAGTTTTACATGTACTTTTAACCAATTCATTATGGACTTTACTTTCATTTTCTTGTTCATGACCATCACGATTTCTTGTTTTGCATGTTAAACAAATAACAGTACATAAACACATAATTCACAATTTCTTCGAGTAAATCGTAACAACACAATTACGGAAAAACAACATGCTTTGTGCACATATGACATTCAACATTCGGATGTACAGAAATATCATAAACAGTCCGAGAACACACATTGCACACAATCACAATCATTCCTAAAATCATTTACCAGAAGTCATGCCAACGCATGCATTAATCGTTCATAGGATCTAATGACATGGGCATGCAACGGGGACAACCTTAATTTATAGATTGGAATTGAACTGAGCCTTAAGGGGCTCTTGGGAAAGGAACCAAGAGAAGAAAAACCATACCTTTTTCAGCATTGACAACCAGATACAACCACACGTCCTAATTCACACACAAACATTTCTTACGAGCTTTGATTCTTGTTACCAAGTGAGGTTCTTTACGTTATTTCTTAATACACTTAGGCGTATAAATTTTTCTTTTTATTTTTTGATGGATGCAGCCGTGAATTCCTTAGAACATTAAGTTTAATTTTGTTTTCTGTTTTTGAATTGTAAGGTAAAGCTGAAAAATGTTTTTAGGAGTACATAAAGAATTAAGAGTGTACATGAAGTACACTCCTAGTTGGAGTCGTGTGCCTCATGCTTGCGAAGTTTGTTGTTGACTTATTTAACATAATTAGCTGATAAAATCAGATTATAACCTTCATATTAAGTTAATATAATGCCCCTCCTGATTTATATATAATTTAAATAATTTAAATCGCCCCATTTTGTGCCTCCAACTCGGCTTGAACCCGAGTGTGGAGATTTGATCAAACTCGGGTTTGACCACAAAGCTTTAACCCATTTTTGAATAATTAAAAACATTATTTAATTAATTAAATATCATCCTAGTGTAATTACCATAATACCCCTTGCCCTATAATTACCTTTTTACCCCTAGAACCCTTAAGACATCAGACTAACCTCTAAGTTCGATTAAGACTCACCCGTATCCTAGTGTTCGGGGCCCTATCATGTCTGGAACAAACCCTGCCTAGCTCAAACAACTCACCGGGTTGGTTGTCTTGGCTGGTGCATAGGTCCAGGGGTCTGGTTCAACACGCATCAAACCGTGTGAACCCGTCTAACCTATGCATTCTAGGTGTGTATAGGTCTTACTTAGCATAAACATTTTCTGATTGTTTCATAGAAGGACCCTTCTCCTAATGAGATTAGTTTAGAAGGACCCTTATCATAATGAGACTAGAAGTACCCTCCTTCTAACGGAATTAGTAGGACCTTTCTCGTAATGGGTCATAGATTAGCATGACCCTCCTCATAATGAGATTAGAATTACCCTCCTTCTAATAGGATTTAGTTTAGCAGGACCCTCCTCATAATGGGACTTAAAGGACCCTCCTCATAATAGGATTAGAAAGGACCCTCCTCCTAGTGAGACTTAGTTTAGCAAGACCCTCCTCCTAATGTGATTTAGTTTAGGAGAACCCTCCTCATAATGGGAATAGAAGGACACTCCTCCTAATAGAATTAGCGGGACCCTCATCGTAATGAGACTTAGATTAGCAGGACCCTCCTCATAATGGGATTAGAAGAATCCTCATCCTAATGAGATTTAGTTTAGCAGAATCCTCCTCATAATGGGACTAGAAGGACCCTCCTCCTAATGGGATTCATAGGACCCTCCTCATAATGGGATTTAGTTTAGCAGGACCCTCCTCCTAATGGTATTTTGTTTAGCTAAACAATTCTCCAAATGAGATTTAGTTTAGAAGGACCCTCCTCATAATGGGATTAGCAGGACCCGCTTGGATAATGGGATCTAGCAGGACCTTTATGGACAATGGAATCAGTAGGACATTCCTACATAATGAGACTTGGTCACTTTCTCCTATGATAAACACTTCCTAGTCTGGGACCATTTTATTTTCTCCAAGGATAAACACTTCCTAGTCTGGGACCGTTATTTTTATTTTCTCGTAGGATAAACACTTCCTAGTCTGAGATCGTTATTTTTATTTTCTCCTAAGATAGACACTTCTTAGTATGAGACGTTATTTTATTTATTATCTCCTAGGATAAACACTTCATAGTCTGAGACATTATTTTTATTTTCTCCTAGTATAAACACTTTCTAGTCTGAGTTTATTTTTTTATTTTTATTTTCTAATAATTCACGAAATTCCTCAAGAGACACATGGATTTGAAATTCAAGAACAAAGTTTCAACTCTTTTTTCAAAATGATCAATTCCAAGATGGTCAGAATCAACTTCTTCAATGTATGTAGCAGCCTTACTTCCTCACATCTTTTACCAGTCAACTTTCGATCAAGAAAACATGTAGTCATTCAAGAGAAACTTCAAATTGTCATTTTGAAGAGTGTCAAAAGCTCAGTCTAAGTGACAAGTTCAGCCTCCAATCAAATTCAAGGTTAAGATACTCACCTAAAAATCAATGTGATATCTTAAAGTCAAGATTCAAATGAAGACTCAAGAAATGATGCATAGATAGGACCTTGCACCTTTATTTATCTTTTGACTATTAGTTTTCATTTTATTTTATATGTAATGATAAAAGCCCAGACTTGGAGCCTCCATGGAACCTCACTTAACTTCTAACTAATTACCTCATTTCCTTGAACTACATGTGACATGATTCCCATATAACCGGAGATATGTAGGCTATCCAAAACAAGGACTTGGCTGCATATTTGTCTTTCAAATAAATGTCCGGTTAAAACTTGTCACGTGTCTAATTATTTGTTTGAAAACTCTCCATGTTTTCAATCAAATAGGGGAAAACTGTAGACACATAATTTTTTACCAGACATAATTTTACACTATTTTTTATTCCTTAAATGTTTATTTTATACCTAAGTTAGACATTTTAATTTATCTTATTTTAGTAAGTTTAATTTAAAAAATTTGAAAATAACAAAAAATAATATATTTTAATTTAATTTTAGTTTAATAAATAAGTTTGCATGTCTTAATTATAATTTGTTAATGTTACTCAACGTTTACTAGTTTTAAAAGTATTTAAATATAGCATTATATTATAAAAAAAAAAGTAATTAAATATAGTATTATATTATAAAAAAATAATAATAACCTATACCCACTACGCCAACCCACCTATACTACACCCCATTATCCATTTCCTCACTACCCACATATCAGTGTAGTACCCCACTCCTACACACTACAATATGCACTACATATATACATTAAACACATACAAAACCAAAAAAAGAAAAGGAATAGACAACAGATAGCAGAAAAGAAAAAAAAAGAGAAAAGAAGAAAAAAAAATTAGAAAAAAACAGACACACGCACAGAAAAATGAAGAACAAAAAAAAAAAAGATAATTTGTTTTCAATAAAAAATCAGCCAACATACTCACATTCTATAGATATTTTTCTTTCACTCACAAATAAAGATTAAATTTGAGGTTTGCTTTCATGGTTTCGAATTCGTTGCTTCTGATTGCTAGTCCTTTCTTCTCGTTATTTAATTTTCATAAGAGGTAACACTTACTTATATTTTATTTTTTATATAATATTATGTCATTATTGTGCAAGAACGGAATCTCATATATTGAAACTCAAATCCAATATGTTGAAACCCCTAATATTTCTTTGATGTTAGAATTCCAATTATATTGATCAAAAGTCTTATTTCATTAATTATATAGTAACATTGATATAATACATTATAATTTCTTGCATGCTTATCATTTTTACTGTTTAGCAAATTCCTTTCTCGTCCATCAATACAATTTGAATGCCTATACCACTAAATAATAAACTTGTAATTATTTTTCATTAATGAATACTTTCGTGGGTATAAAAAATATATTAGCACAAATAGGGACTACTAATTAAGAGGAAGAATAATGAATTTCTTTATAAGTAGAAATCTAATACCATGCATAAAGTGGTAAACTAGTGATATAAAGTTGGAAGCTATAAGAGAAAATGAGTGTTAGTCTTCTATTTAATTTCTATCGCCCTCATGTTTTTATTTTTATTTTTATTTTATAATTATAAACTAATAATATTCTATTTATTAGTCGTTGAATTTTGTGTAAAAAACATATGATATTTATGTATAGAAAGAATTACAGTGTAAATTGTCCATGCTTAATGTTTTTTTAGTCATTTAATTAGTTTTATGAAATGACTGGTTAATGAATAGTTATTGTTGTGAATTTTATCAGTAATTGGTATTAAAATATTATTTTAATGAATTAATATGCTCATGTTTAGATTGTGGCTAAATTCACTTCTAGTGGAATATATATTTAACACATTAATGACATTTTATTGTATCACTTATATACATTGAACCTTTCTCTTTGTTTTACTATTATTAATTAGTTGGAATTTTTTTTATGATTATATAATATTTGATTCTAATGTTATGATGTTTGCTCGAAATTTAGGTGTGCTTAATTTTGACACAATAATATTGATGTCACGATCCAAATCGAGCCGCGAGTGGAACCCACACTTATCCTACTATGTGAGCGAACCAACCAATCTAAACCCCGACATTTCAATATAATATAAACAAAAAGTAATGCGGAAGACTTAAAACTCATTAACAAAATCCATTAATAACTTCTAAAATTTATCAATTACTATCCGCAAAATCTGGAAGTCATCACCAGAAGAACATCTATCCTCAAATTACTAAATCTAATAGTATCTAGGAAGCTAGAATAAATAAAAAGCGTCCATGCCGAAACTTCAAGGCATCAAGACATGAAGGAGAAGATCCAGTCCAAGCTAGAAGCATTAGCTCACCCTGAAATCTGGTGTAATGAAGACTGGCTAGAGTTGCGGTTGAGTTGAAGACGACGGTACGTTTGCTGCACTCCACAAATAACAAAGAAAGAAACATACAAGTAGGGGTCAGTACAAAACACAAGTACTGAGTAGTTATCATCGGCCAACTCAAAATAGAAAACAGTATATATCAGATAATATCATAAAATCAACTACAATACTCAACAGGTAGCAATAACAAGTACTATAATCATTAATAAGTACGCCAAGTACACCCATGAGGGCTCAAGCCTCAATACCATACTCATTTGGGAAATAGGTTCATTAAATTGAGTATATTAGCATATTTCAAGATTCTTTCTCTTTACTATCCTAGTGTCGGAACGTGAAACTCCGATCCTCATCATACTATCCTGGTGTCGGAACGTGACACTCCGATCCTCATCATACTATCCTGGTGTCGGAACGTGACACCCGATCCATATACTATCCTGGTGTCGGAACGTGACACTCCGATCCTCATCATACTATCCTGGTGTCGGAACGTGACACTCCGATCCTCATCATACTATCCTGGTGTCGGAACGTGACACCCGATCCATATACTATCCTGGTGTCGAAACGTGACACCCGATCCTCTATTACTATCCTGGTGTCGGAACGTGACACCCGATCCCCTAATCTCACTACTTTAGTTCATCAAGCCTTCTTTTATACCAAGGCATCATCATTAACAAAGTAGATTAGGGTTTAAGATTCAACAGCCTCATCATGCTAATTCATCACAATTAGAATATTCATATCATGCAAGCACACAATTAAGCATATAGAAGACTTTATAATACTATCTAATATATATCATTCGCTATTAAGAGTTTACTATGAATAGCATAAACCATAACCTACCTCCACCGAAGAATTCGTGATCAAGAAACCTACTTTTCCAAAGCTTTGCTTTCCTCTTCGTTCTCTCCTCTTGATCGATCGTTTCTCCCTCTCTCTGTTCTTTCTATTTTTCTTATTCAAACCCTTTTTCTTTTACCCTAATTAGCATATAATTAAGTATAAAAGATGACAAATATAACCCCCTAATTAATTCAAGGTTATCTCCTTTAACCCCCAAGAAATTGACTTATTAATATTAACCCACTAACTTTATAATTATAAGCATGAATAGTCCAAAACGCCCCTTAAAAACTTTTAATAGAAATCCGACCCAGCCTGGGTTACGCAACCTTTGACGGTCCGTCCTGCAGGTCCGTCGCAAAGTTCAGAGAGTTAATTTCTGTGGAAGATGTGTGACGGTCCGTCGTGCTCACGACGGTCCGTCCTGCTATTCCGTTACGAAGTTCAGAGAGTCGATTCCAGCACCCAAATTTCAGAATTCTAAGTGTTTTGGAACGAGACCCCCTCGACGGGCCGTCGTGCCCATGACGGCCCGTCGTGGGATCCGTCGACTCAGCCAGTTTTTCCAGAAATAAAATCTGCTGCTCAAAACGACTAAACAGGTCGTTACAATTGAAGTTTTTTCTATTTGTTTTATTGTACATTATTTTTCATTTTGTACCATGTATTGTCATCAATTAAGTACCTCTTATGTTCAATCCAAAATCAATTAAAAGTCTAAAATAATTATTCTAATAGTTATTCAGTCAACTTTATTAAAAATGTTTATTTAGAAAAACTAAAAATTGCAAAAATTTACTTTTTATTTTAATTGTCCATTCTCGTAACTTGTAAATGTACTAAAAATATAAATATATCTTTGTCGTATTTTAATATGAAATAACTTTATATTTGTTTAACATTTTAGATTTTTGTTATGTACATAGTCTTTTATAAGTATAAATAGTATAGGTAGTTTAATCGCTAATGATACGCTTAAACTTTCTAGTAATAGGAAAAATATTAAAATATGTGACCCATCTAAAAGTCTGTTTTGATAAAGAATGTTGTTACACATCTTTCATAAAATGTTAAAAAAAGGCAACGATGCAGTGACGACCTTGTCCACTAATATAATTATTTTTATTTAATTTAAAGTAACATATATAAACAATTGTTAGGTTAAATGTGGGGAAGACAATTATGTCTCCAAATGTCAAGACCAAGTGTGCAGTTATGCATCTGAGTTGAGACCAAATAAAAGTTTAACAATAAAAATATGAGCAAGTCGGTTTGAAAATAATATATCCCAATAATAATAAATAATTAAAGTATAAGTCAATAAAAGCGACTGTGACACAGGACTCGAGGGATATCTAATACCTTCCCCTCAGTCACTAGATTTCCTTACCTGAATTTCTAGTTCGCAAGCCATAATAAAGAGTCATTTCCTATTGGTCATGGATTAAACAAAAAGGTGACTTTGAATACCATAACTCAATTCCAAGTGGTCACTCCGAAAAATAAAGTAATCTCTTAATTAATAACGTCACTTAAATTGAAAAAACACTTCCGCCTCTGCGCGAAAAAAGGGTGTGACAAGACTTCATGGAGTGACAATATTTATCATTTAGTATCGATCATTTCAGATAGAGGTGTACAATTTAATACTCAATTTTTAGAAGTCTTTCTAGAAAGGTTTAGGTTCAAACGTGAACTTAAGGATTGCTTTTCATCCTCAGATGGAAGGGCAAGCAGAGTGCACTATCCATACCTTAGAAGACATGTTGAGGGCTTGTGTGATAGATTTCAAAGGAAATTGCAATAATCACCTACCTCTCATTGAGTGTTTTTACAACAGCAGTTTTCAATTGAGCATCCAAATGACTTCAAATGGAGATGTTTATGGGAGAAGATATAGATCATTTATCGGGTGGTTAGAAGTTGTTAAAGCAAGGTTGATAGGACCAAATCTAGTTCACCAAGCCATGGAGAAAGTGCATGTGAATCAAGAGAGATTGAAAACAACACATAGTCGTCCAAAGTCCTACACAGATGTTAGGAGAAAGCCGTTGAAGTTTGAAGTGGATGATTGGGTATATTTGAAAGTTTCACCAGTGAAGGGTGTTATGAGGTTTTGTAAGAATGTAAAACTTAGTCCCCGGTATATTGAACTTTATTGAATATCCAAGAGAAATGGAAATGTAGCTTATTAGTTGAATCTACCACAAGAGTTAGCAACGGTTCATTCGGTATTTCATGTCTCCATGTTGACAAAATGCATGTATGATCCTTCATTGATTGTACCAATTGAAAATGTTGGGATTAATAAATAGCTTATCCTATGAAGAGATTTCGATTTAGATTTTAGATCGCCATGTTTGCAAGTTGAGAACAAAGGAGGTTACATCAGTCAAGGTTCTTTGGAGGAACAAATTTGTTGAAGAAGCTACTTGGTTGATTTTTTTTCCTAATATGGTTGAGATTTAGGGTTTATGGTGCTATTTTGATTATGTTTGTGAAGGATCAAATTTCGTTGTTTGTTCTCTTAGTGCTCAAATTTGAGTAGTTTGATCCTCTCACTTTTTTGTTTTTGAATTGTGAGTTTTGAGTTTTTCTCAAACATATTTTGATTTACAAAGCTTGAATTGTAGACCTGCAGATTTTGAAATTGCAAACCTTTAACATTGATCCGAGTTTTATGTGTGTGTGTGGTGATGGTGATGGTGGTGATCGAAATCTAGAGAGCTTTAGAATAGATTAGTGTGGAATAGTTGGCATAAAAATTTGATAAGGATCTTGCCAATAGTGATTAGTTGGAAATGGGTGTTGATCAAGCTATGGAGATGGGTGTTGGATCGTTATTGAAATTAGATGTATTGAATGGAGATCAATAGAAATCAGCTAAGTAAATGAATGGCTAAAAAAATCATGATCCAAAAGTATGATGGTAATGGTATGTATGGCCGAGAATTATAACAAATAATATATACATACCATTAATGAAAGTTTGGAAAATATATTTGATATTTTTCCCTTTTAAAAAAACTTGTAAATAGTTGTTCCTTCCAATGAGACAGTCTAATGTTATGGCACTTGGTAGTTTTAGAACAACGTATAAACAAATGAATAAAAAAGTATAAACAATAAAATGAACTCTTTGATTCGAAAATAAATAAAAAATGTCATAATAAAAATAAATAAAAATGTAAACAGTTTATGAAAACAGAAGAAAAAGAAAACATTGATAAAGAATTAGTTAAAGATACATGGATCAAATATTTTCAAGAAAAGAAGATAAATACCGTGAAAAAAAACTAACCTAAATCATTTCTAAATTTCCTCACCCACTTACCTAACTAACCTAATCACTTAAAACTCAACCAACTATGTGAATTAATCTTCTACTATAAAATAGCAAAACACAAAAATATCATGTATCTGCACTATAAAAAAAATCAAAATTTGAGTTTTAAAAGTAAATTTAATTATTCCAAATCAGTATTTTGTAAATAAAAAAAATATGTCATTAACATAACTGTTTTCAAATTATCATTTCTAAAAAGTAAATTGAAAATATTATAAATTTGTATTTTACAAGATAGTATGACATACCATCATCAAAATTATTCTTGAATTTTCAGTATTTTTAAAAATAATTATCTCCAAAAAAATTATAATTTTAATTTGATAAATAATTAAAAAAATTGTTACATAAAATTGTCAAAAACAAAAAGTAATAGTTATATATTATTAATTAACTATTTGTAGACTCTTTTAAACAAATTATTAATTAGAAAATACTAAGAAATTACAATTCAATGAATGCACGTAGTCTACTCTCTCATTTCTCTCCCAGTTCATGTAAACTTTACTCATTAATTAATTTGTAGATTTTATAAATCTTTTAAATTTACCAGTAAACAACAATTTTAACTTCCTTTTTTTTTTTGTTATGTAGAGATATATCAATTTTAACTTCCTTTTTTTGTTATCTAGAGATAAAATGATTTGTAACTTTCCTTATTAATCTGAACAATATTCTTTTAGTGATTGCAAATAGTTTTAGGGAAAATTGTATATGATGACAAACTAATATATTAAATTAAATTCTATACCCATACTTTGATTTAATTGTGTCATGTAGTAAACTGTTTCTGTGTCATCCCTCTCCCTCAAACTCTCGCTCGCCACTCTCCCTCTCCCGCTCCATCTCTCGCTCGCTCCCTCTCACTTTTATCTAAACACATATGTATAAAATGTGTTTGTATTTGTATAAAGCGAGAAAAAATCGCATATATACATATATTTTTGTCCCCCTCTCTCGCCTCTATCATATCTCGCTAGCCACCATTGCCTCTATCGCTTATACAATCAGAAACGAAATGTATAAATTGTATTTCTGTTTGAATAAAGCAAGAGAAAATTATATATACACCTGCAAATACATATATCTTCAACCTATACACTCATAATTATACAATACAAATATTCCCTGCCCAATTTTCTTTTGTCTTTCTCTCTTTCTCGTTTTATATATACACAAATTATACAATTGATTTGTATACAACTGTTTTCTTTTGTATATGTATAGCGAATTATACATTTGGTTTCTTTGTATATGTATAGCAAATTATACATATTCATGTTTGCTATGGAGCACAAATATACAAACTTTGCTATAACATACAAATATGAATTTTATGTTTTCTATACGTGAAAGTTGGCCATATTTTATTATATTAACATCAAATGATTTTTTTAATATGGATAAATAATTTTGAATTTAAATATACGTATCTCAATTTGTAGTGTAGTTTATTTCTTTAGTAACCTACCATATTGAGAAGATTTTCATAAAATAGATGATGACTTGCTAAGTGTTATATTCTTATTTTTAGTTTTACCATCATTATTCTTATCATATATAAATTTTCATTTATAAAATCTCTTCACATGTATTTAATTCTACTATGATAATTGATATTATTTTTTATTCAAAGTTTTGCATTAAAATACATTTAAAATAAATTGTCATATATATTTTTCACGTTATACTCATAATATCATATCGGTGGTGCTTATAACTTATTAATTTAATATAATTAATATTTAAAATATATTATTTATTTATATAAAATTAATTTTAAAGTTTTTGATACTAAATTCTAAAATTATTTGTCATTGTTAAGTTATACATATTTACCAAAGAATAAAATTTACACATATTTAGAAAGATTAAAGATATCTAAAAATTGATAAAATTCAAGAAGAAACTTATAATAAAGAAAAGGAATGGAACATGATCCATTATTTTCATCTTTCAATTTTTTCTTTACATTGAAAATAATTTCTTTATGTGGTATAATTTTAATTTGACAATTTACTTTTATGTTGTATATATTAATATAACATCTTTTATTCAATAAGGTCACTCAAATTCAATATTTTGTACATTCTTATTTTATTGTATTAGATTAAATGAAAATCGTTAAACGAGAGATGAGCATGCTAAAGAGGTTGCAACATGCTTTTTAAATTATATTTAGATTTTAGATAAAACTAGAGACAATATTTTTAATACTACAATTTAGATTGATCTATAAATTTATAATTTAATTAATTAGCACAAACATCAACTGAACACATGTTACATATGCTATTGGTCTTCATTATACTAGAAGAAGGAGAAATTGTTAGAATAATATTTAGTGTTTTTGAAGAAGATACACTCAGTGCACATAAATTACGGTAAAGATTTGTTAGCGTTAGATGTGTATATATAATTAAAACATCATATATGATTGTGCAAACACTTTTGTTACTAAATAATAGTTCGTATAAGTTTTTTTAGAATTTAAAATAGCTATATTTTAAAATATTCGTGGAACATGCGGGTACGTATACTAGTTCAGAATATAATGAGAGATATAATCATTTCAAATTGACCATTACATGAGTTAATAGAAATACATAGTTGATAGAAATGCTTTGAACTTGACATGGTATTTATGGTACCTTACAATCATAAACTGCCACAACACAGGGGTGAACCCCAGATGTAACATGACATACAAGACCCCGAGAGAACTCATATGAGCCACTTAGCTTGTATATTAAAGTTAATAGAAAAATGATAAAATTTAAAACCATTTTCAACACAATACAATCTTTATAAAACGAAGAGGATGTTTTATAGCAATTTCTCAGAACCATCTAATAGAAAGTAATTGGGATACAACCAATACAATAATGTTCAAAACAGAAAATGAAAGAACATAAGGAAATAGTGGTCAAATCTTTGAATGCTACGAAGACTCACCAATCTTGTCATGACCCAAAAATAGTCGTGATAACTCTCGTCTTATCCCACCAAGATAAATTAGCCTAAAACTTAAATACAAAATATTTTGTGGAGGTAAAATATCATAAGTGTAGACAACTAAGTCAACTTAATAAAACCCCCCAGACTTGGTTGTCACGTGTACAAGCATCTAAAGTGTTATAATTGATTCAAAAGAAAAACTACATGTCTCAAATGACATTGTTTCTAGAATAGAACAAGGTCATAAATAGGAGTTAGAAAATCTGTTAAGATGACAAACAACTACCTCACAAATCTCAATAGGAAGCCTCGAAAAAGAAGAGAATAGAAATTATCACAAAGATCCGGGCTCGTAACCTAGAAAAATATAGAAGCAAGGGGTGAGAATCAAATTACACAGTACTCAAAAGGTAAACATTTAAATACAAGCTAAGGGAATAGAATATAGGTACTCCTTACACCCCAACCAAATCTCTACAGCTACAACCTGCATAAAACCAACTCAACCTAAGAGTTCACAATTTACATAGCTCACAACTCAACAACAACTTTTACAATTGGATATCCTCAATAACAAACTCAATATTCCAATCACAAGTTCCACAGAAAAGGCACTCACTAGATCAATAAAACACAAGATCAAGTTCAAAAATGATAAAGATGTGCAATGCAATGTCAAGTATAGTGATGCATGTCTAACCTAACGATACACACTCGATGTATCAGAGTTCGGAACCCATGGGGGACATATTTGTCCATCATGCATCCATCACGGAGCACCACATGAACCATGATATATAGTATCTATCGCGGCACGTGATACTTCCCACGATAATAGAATTCGTTGCGACGTGCGACACGTCCCTCTAAACATAGTATCTACCATAGCGCGCGACACGATTCTTAAAATGGTACATTCTTTTTAATTTCTTATTCTTTCTCAATTCACAGAAATTTTTTACAACCATGTATCAGAATAATGCAAATGCCATGTTAACATAAATAATGAGGAGATGACCATTTCTATTATAATGCACAATTCAACGCTACACAATCGTGACACAACATCAACAATGAGTAAATAAGCCATTGAAACCGTTCTCAACACATTGATACGCTCAAACTTACTTCTCAAATAAGAAGTAAAGCGGTCGTGTCAAGTAAATAACCCAACTAGTGAGGTTGCGATCGTTCCCACGAGGAAAATAGTCTAGACTTAACTTCAACCTATTATTACTATTGTTTGGTTAATGACTTCCTTGGAAAGTAAAACCATAAAAAGGGGGGTTTTTATCTCTAAATAAGTGAAAATAAATAACGAACTTGAAAGAGACACTTAACAGCTTTGAATGTTGGGTTTTAATCAGTTAATCAAAGTAACTAGGGTTTACGTGTTCCCCGCAGGTTCATAACTTGATAATTCTAACTATAACAATTCTTTCCTAGAATCTTGCATGCAAAGTGATAAGTTATGTATTTCTAAAGCCTTGGTCCGGCATCTAGAAAATCTCACTCCGCACCTCGGTCCGGCTATGTGTGTTGCTATTTTAACCCTTATCCTTACCTCATATTAAGCATCGTATTCGATATTTGACAAAGTTATTACCTCGTACCAATCAATACTAGTCTATTAGATAGTATACACTAAATCTATGTTAATAATTCTTTTCCTATTATCTACCTCCTTGGTCCGCCAAGTAGCATTAAGGCGAGTTTTAACGTTGGCCATCCATTAAAAGGACTTCTACGCAAAAGAATTATTAATACATGCAAGACATTATTCTAGAATTGTTATTTTAGTTAGGGTGTATCTCATTATTTTCCTATGTTTCCCACAACCCTAGTTATGGAGTTTAGTTACTCATAGCCATAAAGACAATATTCAAATATAGAAGACAAGAATTCATGTACTTACTTCAATGAGAAAGAGTAAAATTTAAAGTTTGCTTGATTAATCTCCAAAAATCAATTGCAAAAATCTCAAAATCTCACACTAATACAATGTTTACCAATACGGAGTTTAACAATCTAAGAGTTCAACAATATGATGTCTAATCTAGCAGAGTCTAACCTCAAAAACGAGGTTTTTTGAACTATTTATAAAAAAACAAAAACCTAATTAAACAAGGATTCTAATTGTTAGAAATCTGCCAAAACGCGGGTGGGTCGACAGACCTCGCGACGGATCATCGTGGTCACGACGGGCCGTCATGGACTCCGTCGTCCCATACTTAGCAATTTCTTCTACTGCTCTCTTCATTCCCCTAGACGGCAAGTATGACGGATCGTCATAGGCCCAATGGTCCGTCGAGGGTCTTCGTTTCAAAACACTTCAACTCTTGGAATCTGGGTACTGGGATCACTTCTCTGGACTTCATGACGAACCTGCAGGACGGACCGTCATAGACACGACTGACCGTCACAAGCTTCGTAATCCCACACTTGGTCAGATTTCCCCATCTTCCTTCAGCAGCTGCACTACGCTGCCACCTACGAACCGTCACAAGCACGACGGACCGTCATAAGCTCCGTAGGTGGTGTCTTCTGCATTTCTTCGCTCAAAATATCCGCATTCAGCTTTGGACAGATTTCCTGCAAAACAAAGAGAAACTTATATAAAAATTAGCACAAAAAGGCTTTTGGACACACTAAACTTAAGGAAAAAGTATTAATAATACCGTGAAACCGCGGTATATCAACACCCTCAACTTAAATTCGTTGTTTGTCCTCAAGCGACACACTATGACTCACTACACAATCTTTGTACAATAGTATCCATGTTTTATCCTTTGCAATCATTTGGCTATCAATCCCGATTAATCTCATCAAATCTATGCATGCTATCACTATTAGGCTTGAATTTTGTGGCATTAGAACATGACACAGACTCACCATGCACTAACACCTATCCTCTTCAATTTCTTACCGAGGTGCTAACAATTTCGGTATTGCTACTAGTGTCCTCACTTTAAAACAAAATCCTCATTTTTCACACAATGATTTCAGTTTTAGTATAAGGATTACTTTTCAACACTCGCTCTCAGAACAAAGTCACACTCATTCATACCTATTGCCATAAGCTTGCCCTTATTTTCACTGCCTTAAGTTCGCTATACAACCCTTAGGATCACGATAGGACTTTCTTAGCTTGTAACATAGGCTCAGAGTCAGGTAGGGTATATTTAGGTATACTTTAGTGACTTTTTTTGCCCTCCTTGACATATTGGCTAAACCTTCCACTTTCTATCACTTTATCTCACCCAGTTTCTCCTATTCTTTCACCTTGCTATTTTCCCTTCTTTCTTCATTTGTGTAAGTGACTTTTTTTTTGTAATTCTTGTATATTTCTCTTTTTCTTTACTTTTCTTTCAACGAGTTCTTGAGTCACTCTACTTTTGTTCTTTCTCTCTCTTTGTTCTTTCAAACCCACTTTCCAGAGCATTCTTCAAAACAGCCACCCTCAACTCATGGCTTTGCCATGAGTCAAGGTACACAATACCCAATGTTGGGTCAGGGCCATAACGAAGGTTGTTTATGCATTAGCCACCCTCAACTTATGCTTTTGGCATAAGCTGAGGTGCACATGTCCAAGGAGGGACCAGGGCCAACATATTGTTCCAAGAAAAGATCAGTTGGGGTGAAAAAGAAAGTTCTAATTTTAAGCTCAGATTATTTGGATCAAAGAAGGATAACTTTCATTTGGTTTCTTTTATTTAGGCTAGAAATGGGTTATCTTGAATAAGGGCCTATGATCCTTTCGTAATTGTCTGTTACAGCTTACTTTTAGCAGGACTAACTAGGGAAGTTCTAGCTCAGTACCAATAGTGGACTATTCAAATTTCCTCACACTCACTTGACATCTCATCACTATACCAGATTATTAGACACCTAGTTCGAATTGAAGACTTAGGGTAATGCAATGGTGTAACTCTATTTCATGCTTAGAGCCACACGATTATCAGTTACTATCCCTAGTCATGCAACATTTTCCAGTTTTATCAGGATATCATTTTAGCCATCATGCTTCAGAGTTAAACTATGTAGAAAAGAGATAAACATGCTGGTTCAACAGAAAAGTAATCAGTCTTTTAGGGAAAAAGAACACAGGCAAGAAAACCTCAAAAGAGGTGAGTTGGGTTACTCAGACTTCACCCTAACACTCACTTTCCATTTACCCCACCCCCAACCAAAAAAAACATGTAATTGTCCCCAATGCATAAAAAATGTAAAAATTAGAGTGGTAGGTGAAGCAAACCTGTGGCACAAAGCGTCGTCGATCAGCAAGCTGGTGGGTCCGATTCCCCGGAACTCACGTCCTCTGCAATCTGGACACCCTCAGTGGTGTCCTCAGCAACAACTGCACCATCAGTAGTGCCTCCTGCTATCTCTACAGTGCGGTAGCTAGACACCCCAGCCGCTAACTGTGATGCTCTGATCTGGTGCGCCTCCTCCTCATCAAGTGAGGCTCTCCTCGCAGCCTCCATCTCTCGGCGCACCTTCTTCCTTGCTCGCGCCTCATCCTCTGCTCGACCCCTACGCCTCTTGGCACTCTCTCGAGGGGGAGGTATGGGAATTTCTGATGTAGCAAATAGGGCCGCCAATACAGTGTCCTCAGCACGCTCGACAGACTCCGGCACCCTCGCCTCTAGGATCGTGTCGATGTCTGCACGAAGACTGTCGACTGCAGCCTGAAGAGTCGACACATCCACCGGAGGGGCTGGTCGGGCTAACACTCTCAACTCAAAGGCGTCCAAGCGCTGGTTAACCTCAACAATCTTCCGCTTTGTAAACTGCTGCATTTTCCTCTCTAGACGCTCTTCAGACTCAGTGATCGACTTCTGCATCCACGGCCAGATATGATGTAGAAGAGTGTCCATTTGTGACTCTATTTTTTGGACACTAGCAAGCAGGAACAGTGCGATAGAGGGGCTGTACGAGAGGAGCTCGGGGCTGTGCTACTACCCAGGATAGACTCGACCGGGGTAGTGTCAGTGGACGCCTGTGTAGCGGTGTGGGCCTGGGCTACCGTATCCGCAAGATCATCAGCAAGTGGAGGCAGCTCTGGACGGGGCCCTCTACGTGGAGCCAACTCATTGGCCTCGTCTTCGATAAGGCCGACGTCAACAGTGCCCTGCGGGGTCTTCAGCTGATCTACGTGCCATATAGGCACACCTGCGGACCTGCAAAGGGCAAAGATCATGCACGGGAAAGGGTAGGTAATAGTGACCTTGCACGCCCTCTCGTGCATGACTGCCTGGAGAAGACGTGTGAAGTCCACCTAGAATTCGGCTATCATCACCGCCATCAACACTACTCGATCCCAAGTAACGATGTTATCAGCAGTTGTGGGGGAAAGGCAGTGACGAACAAGCAGCCACAAGATCTTTGCTGTGAACATGAGGTTGGCCTTCTTGATGGCCCCATTCGGCTCAGTCACCGAATCGGCACCCTCTCCATCTACTGATAGGTGCAGGGCCATCCACCTCTTGGTGGTCTCTCTCAGTGATGGCTCGCGCAAGAACTGGCCATCCTTCACTATCTGCCAGGGTAGTCAAACTCGGAAGTGATGGGGGTCCGAGTAGCATCAACACTCTCGCCGTATAGAAACCGGCAGATAGCTGGCAGGGAGATGTCAACTTGCACGCCCCTGACTTGGACCTGCTCCAGTGGGGCTTGTTTAGCGGGGGCAGCCCGCCTCTCGATCTGTGATCGGAGAGTAGCTACGTAGGATGCGTAGAACTCTCAGACCATTTCCTCGCTGTATCGTCCCAACGGACAGGCTGTCCACTCCAAGCGACGCCTGGTGAAGAGGTTGTGGATCTCAAGCATCGTCGGGAGACTCCGTGTAAGTACCCACCGCTCCAAAGTGAGTGTTCAAGTCATCACTCCTTTATCAGTCAGGAACTTGGCGTCGGAGTAGACTTGAAACTGCCCTTCGACACACCACAAGTTGGGCTTGTCAGAGGCTGGGGTGGGGACCTGAGCTGGTGCGCCGGATGTAGAGTCTGAACTGTCAGCCTCATCAGACGAGGCCGACGCTGCAGCAGTGGCGGGTGCGGGAACCTCAGCAGAGCCAGAGGCTTCCTCGGACCATGATACTCCTAAGGAGCCAGACACTCCTTCCTCATTTGTGGCTGACCCAGAGGGTCTGCCGGTCTGCGCTCCTCATCAGACTGGGAGGAAGTGACTAGGCCGGACGCCACCTTTTTGGGTGTAGCTCTGGGAGCACGTGCAGCACGGGAAGGTGTGGAAGTGCCTGGGGCACATACTCAGGGTCCCTCTCATCATCAGAGCCGATGATCATATGTGCCGATAGGGCAACAGACTTTGATCGCCCGCGTGCGTAGGTTTGGTCTTGATTGAATGCCATAGTAGATAGTACCTGCAAAGGATAACTATTAGCACGAGTAGTGGCAAACAAGACAAGCGAAACCATATGAAATAAAACAGTGAAAATAGTATCTAATTATTGTAGAAACAGTGACACATGACGGGCCTGGTGATGGCTCGTCGTGACTATGACAGACCGTCGTGAGGTCCGTCGTGTTTTACTTGGACTATGTATATATAGAGAACCCTGAAGGAGAGTCTCTTACTAGCATGACGGTGTGTGCAGGACGGACCATCACACGTACGACGGTTGGTCATAGGACACTTGAGAAAAAAATATGGAGACCCTTAGGAGAGAGGTCTCTGATCGTCATGACGGTCATGCAGGATGGACCGTCGTGGGTATGACGGTCCGTCACATGTGTCCGTTGAAGAACACTTGGAAAAAAATGAGAGACCCTTAGAAACAGGGTCTCTGACAACCAAAACGGTTGTGAAGGACGGACCGTTGTAAATACGATGGTCCGTCACATGTGTCCGTTGGGAAACATTTGGGAAAAAATGAGAGACCCTTAGTAGCAGGTCTCTGACAACCACAACGGTTGTGCAGGACGGACCGTTTTGAAGACGACGGTCCGTCACATGTGCCCTTTGGGACAGGGTGCTAGGGCTTTTCCAACGGACCCTACGACAGTCCGTCGTGGGTACGACGGTCCGTCATCGGGGTCTCGTTCTGCATGACAGTGACAGAACTAAGGGTACCCTAAGCATCCCCGATGAACCCACATCGACCTTGTAGTGTTTTGGACCTATATGTGTCTAACCCAAATACCTAGGAAACTAGCAATGCAAAAGCACCTATGTCTAGGGTTGTAAACATGGCAATTTCGAACATTTGTAACCTAGGTTAGGAAGAGTCATCTAAAGTAAAAAAAATACAATGATTCAACTAAGCTTAATACTTACTAGTAAACACAAATGCAAGATAAATGAGTATAAATTAGATACACATACCTTAGAAATGGAGAAAAACAAATGCACAAGTACTCGGTGGCAAGGTAGACACCCACACAAGCAGTTTTCACTAGTAGATTAACACTTTAGGGCTTGGGAGAATTGTGAGGGGGGCAATGACCAGAGGGAGGGAATGTGGAAGTTGAAAAGAGAAAGTAATGGGAGAAATAATGAAGTAATGGGGTGAAATGAGGGGTTGGGGAGTTTAAAGGGTCTGATTTTGAAAAAGGGTCCACCCGGGTCGGGTCGGGTATACCTCATTAATCACGCGACGGTTCCCCGACGACGGTTCGTCGCAGTTGTGACGACCCATCGTTGGTTCCATCGTGTGTGCCCTAGTTTCAAAACAACAGAAAAAAGTACCTGGTACGACGGATGAATACGACTGTCCGTCGCAGACGCAACGGTCCGTCGATTTGTCCGTCAATGACTGCTGCAGAGTAATTTTCTTCAGATTTTCCAGGGTGATATGCCTGCAAATTTTTAACCCATTAATAGAAAAATGCTACCGTCACTAAAAAGACGATAAGTATTGGGTTGCCTCCCAGCAAGCGCCTGATTTAATGTCGCGGCACGACTGGGGACACTCGATTACTCAGACTTCATCAAGATGTTATGCCTCTATCACTTCATTTGCCGATTCATCATGCCCGAAATAGATTCTTATGCGTTGTCCATTCACCTTGAACCGCACACCCTCCTTAGTTTCCAACTCAACTGCTCCATGAGGGAATAGTTGGGTAACCGAGTAAGGACCAGTCCATTTGGACTTGAGCTTGCCCGGAAACAAGCGCAATCTGGAATTGAATAAAAGCACCAAATCCCCGACCATAAATTCTAGCTTTTCAATTTTGTTGTCATGGTACTTCTTCATCTTTTATTTGTATAGTACTGAGCTCTCATAGTCTTTTAGGCGAAATTCATCAAGTTCATTCAACCCATTTAACCGTTTCTCTACGCTTCGCTCCAATCCATTTTTAACTTCTTCATAGCCCACATGGCTTTATGCTCTAACTCAACCGGAAGATGAAAAGCTTTCCCATATACAAGTTGATATGGAGACATACCTATGGGAGTCTTATATGCTGTCTGTTAGGCCCAAATAGCATCATCAATCCTCCTTGACCAATCCGTTCTACTAGCATTCACTGTTTTTGACAATATCTGTTTTATTTCCCGATTCGAAACTTCAACTTTCCCACTAGTTTGAGGGTGGTAAGGAGTGGCCACATTATGGAGAACCCCGTATTTCTCCAATAACCCTTTGAACAATCTGTTGCAGAAGTGGGAGCCCTGCCCCCATCACTAATAATGGCCCTTGGGGTGCCAAAACGAGAGAATATATTCTTTTTCAAGAATGCAGTGACACTCTTCCCTTCATTGTTTGCGAGGGCTATGGCTTCGACCCATTTAGATACATAATCGACAGCTACTAGAATGTACTTCATTCCATGAGAACTCACAAAAGGGCCCATAAAGTCAATACCCCAAACATCAAATAACTCAATCACAAGAATGGGGTTCAGAGGGAGCTCTTGCTTTCTTGAAATACCACCATCTCGTTGAAATTTGTCACATGCTTTAGCAGACCCATGAGCATCTTGATGAAGAGTTGGCCAATAGTAACCACATTGTAATATCTTATGAGCGGTTCGGATACCACTATGATCTCCGCCAACGGGTGAAGAATGGCATGCCTCCAACACACTCAACATTTCACATTCTGGCACACAACGCCGAATAAGCCCGTCGGCACAACTCCTATACAAGTATGGTTCATCCCAAAAGAACTTCTTCACATCGTACATGAACTTTTTCTTTGATGAAAGGACAAGTCTGATGGAACAATATCACTAGCCAGATAGTTCGCAAAATCTGCGAACCATGGAATCACGTCTTGTGAAGCAGCCAATACATGTTCATCAGGGAAAGTATCATCAATGTCAGTCTTATCCCCTAACTCTCTCATATCTTCATCCTCTAGACGAGACAAGTGATCAGCAACTTGATTTTTAGTTGCTTTTCTATCCAGCACTTCAAAGTCAAATTCTTGTAGCAGTAATACCCAACGAATCAGCCTAGGTTTTGCATCCTTCTTCGCCATCAAATATCTCAATGCTGAATGGTCAGTATGCACTATAACTCTAGTACCATGCAAATAGGAGCGAAATTTCTCAAAAGCAAAGACTACTGCAAGAAGTTCTTGCTCATTCACTGTGTAGTTCTTCTGAGCTTCATTTAGGGCTTTACTAACATAGTAAATGGGGTGAAGGATTTTTTTTCTCTATCCCAATACTACACCAAGAGCCACCCCACTAACATCGCGCATTACCTCAAATGGACTGTTCTAATCTGGAGAAATAATGATAGGCGCAGACACTAACTTTTCTTTTAGCTCACCAAATGCTTTAAGACAGGATTCATCAAAACAAAATTTACATTCTTTCTCCAGCACTTTGCACAATGGGTGTGCAATCTTTGAAAAGTCTTTGATGAATCTCCGGTAAAAACCTGCATGCCCAAGAAAGCTTCTCACACCTTTCACAGAGATCGGTGGGGGAAGTCTCTCTATTACCTCGACTTTAGCTCGATCAACCTCTATGCCCTTTTTTGAAATGCGATGACCCAACACAATACCCTCTTTCACCATGAAATGACACTTTTCCCAGTTTAGTACTAAATTACAGTCTTCATATCTCTTAAGAACCTCAGATAAATTGGTCAAACACCGCTCGAATGAATCACCAACCACAGAATAATCATCCATAAAAACATCTATAGTATCCTCCACCATGTCAGAAAATATTGACATCATACATCTCTGAAAGGTTGCGGGTGCATTGCACAACCCAAACGACATTCTTTTGAACGCAAAGGTCCCATATGGACAAGTGAAAGTGGTTTTCTCTTGATCTTCTGGTGCAATAAAAATCTGATTATACCCCGAATACCCATCAAGAAAACAATACCACCCTTTTCCGGCAAGTCGATCCAACATCTGATCCATGAAGGGCATAGGAAAATGGTCTTTTTCAGTCCGTGAGTTCAGTTTACGGTAATCCGTATACACCCTCCATCCAGTAACCGGTCTCATTGGAATAAGTTCATTTTTTTCGTTAGGGACCACAGTCATTCCCCCTTTCTTAGGTACACACTGAACCGGGCATACCCAACTACTATCAGCGATTGGATAGATTACTCCGGCATCCAACCACTTAATGATTTCCTTCTTCACAACCTCTTGCATAGGAGGATTCAAGCGTCTCTGGTGCTCAATACTCGGGTTATGATCAGGCATGAGTTGGATTTTATGAGAGAAAATACCAGGAGGGATCCCAATAATGTCCGCAATAGTCCACCCAATAGCTCATTTGAACCTTTTTAGTACCTTTACTAAACTCTGAATTTGTTATTCATCCAGGTCTGATGCAATGATTACCGGTAAAGTGTCACCATTTCCTAAGAATTCATACCTAAGATGAGGTGGGAGAACTTTTAGTTCAACTGTTGGAGCCTCCTCTATAGATGGTTTCACGGGTGGGGACTCGCGATTTTTCATATAGAGCTCAAATTTCTTCGGTTTAAACCGAACATCACCTCGGTCAAGAGCTGCGATTAATGACTCATACTCTTCAATGCAATCGCTATCAAAGTTCATTATCACTGCCGCTAATGCTTTAACACCTAGACGTTCTTCTATTTGTGTCTCAGATGTCTCATCCATGTTGTAGGATATAGCAGATGCCGATTGGAGCTCACCACTCTGCCTCATGGACCTACAAATATTAAAGGTCACTTCCTCATTGTTCAACCGAAATTTCATGTGCCCCATTTCCATGTCTACTAAGGCTCTACCTGTTGCTAGGAATGGCCTCCTAAGGATAATAGGCACTTCAAAATCAACCTCACAATCAAGAATAACAAAATCAGCCGGAAAGATGAATGACTCCACTTTTAATAGCACATCATGAAGTATCCCTATGGGCTGTTTTACTGTTCGATCAGCCATCAGTAGCCGCATCGCAGTGGGCTTTGGGTCACCCAAGCCCAACTTCTTGTAAATCGAGAGGGGCATGAGATTTATGCTTGCCCCCAGATCACATAATGCTTTTGCAAAATGTAATAGCCTGATTTTACAAGGGATAGTGAACACACCTGGATCTTCTTTCTTTTGGACCAGAGATCTTGTAGCAATAGCACTACAATGCTGCATTCTATCATCATCCTCAAATGTAACCGATCTTTTCTTTGTGACCAGATCTTTCATAAACTTGGCGTAACCGGGCATTTGTTCTAAAGCTTCTACCAAAGGGACATTGATAGAAAGTTGCTTCAACATTGTTATAAAACGCCGATATTTGCCATCCTCGGTCTTTTTCAATAATCTTTGAGGAAATGGGGGTGGTGGCTTAGGCATATGAGTTACCTTTTTAGGCACTTCAGCATCTTTTGCAGTGTTATCCTCTAATTCAGCATCAACATTTACCACTTTATCAGTATCTTTGGTCACCTTATTCTCATTAGATGGCATAGGTTGGTCAATGGTTTGCTTGCCACCGCGAGTAGTAATAGCCATACAATGTCCATCATTTTTCGGATTTTGGACAGTGTTGCTAGGAAGAGTGCCCGGTTGCCGTGTGTTCACACTTGCAGATAATTGGGCCAATTGTAACTCAAGTTGTTTAATCGATATTGCATGTGTATCAACTTTTTTCCCAATACCCGCTAAATCATTCCTCAACTCCTTATTGTGCTCATCACTAGCATCAAACCTCCTCATCATTTTATGCAACATATCCTCAACTCGCGACAAACTACCTCCACCATCCCTAGGAGTAACTTCACGATTTTGAGGAGGAACATAGAGTCCATTCCTATCGTTTCTATTACCATAGTTACCCCTGTTGAAGTTGTTGTCGCGATTGTAGTTTCCATCTCGGACATAATGACCCTCACAATTGTAGTTACCATAGTTCCGACCTTGGTTACATTGAACTTGGCGCCAATTCTTTTGATTAGAGCCTTGGCACTTGGTCGGAAACCCCCCATCTGTTCATTTACTGCATAGGAATATTCCTCATAATAACACTCATCGTTTGGAAGTGGTGGTTTAGCCAAATAGTTGACTGCATTTATCTTTTTCTGCACCCCCAGTGACATGTTTAAGTACCAACCCAAGCTCGGTTCTCATCTGAGCCATTTCTTCACGAATCTCATATGTGGCTGGGTTGTGAGTGGACTGCACTGCGAAGGTGTTTCTCCCTGTATCGGACTTCCTAGTACTCCAAGCTTTGTTGTTTCGGGAGATTTTCTCTAATTTCTCAGCAATCTCAGCATAAGGGCATTCTCCTAAGATCCACCTGCTATAGTGTCCAACACCGCTTTGTTGTTATCATCCTGTCCCTGATAGATGTATTCCTTCAATGACTCATCATCTATACGATGGTTTGGAACACTTCTCAAGAATGAGGTAAATCTATCCCAAGAACTACTAACTGACTCTCCTGGTAGTGCCACAAAGTTGTTCACTCTGTCTTTATGGTTTAGTTTCTTGGAGACCGGATAGTAGCGTGCTTAGAAAACATCCCTTAGTTTGTTCCAAGTGAAGATTGAGTTGTATGGGAGCTCAGTGAACCATATAGCAGCCTCTCCCGTCAGTGAGAGAGGAAACACTCTGAGCCCAATTACATCTAGATCCAAATCAGGCCTCCCAACACAACTTTTACACACTGCCCTTACCTTATCTATATGGGCAAATGGATCCACAGAAGGTAGCCCTGAAAACAAACCTCTGGCAGTGAGCATTTGCATCAGGCTACTAGTTACCACAAAAGTGTGGCCTGTGGGTAGAGGGGGCAAGACAAGTGGCCCATTCGAGTCAGCTATGTTATCATACCCTCTGTAGTAAGATTGGGGCCGTGGAGCGGGATTTTGTCCCCTCTGTTGATGTTCACCCGGAGCATCGGGTAACATCTGACCATGAACATCCACCGGAGCTGGGATGTTCTGGTTTGGATCTTCATCATTTATTCCCAGGTTTCAATTCATATTGCGCAGTGTACGCTCTAGCTCGTGATCATAGGGAAACAAGGGTTCTATTCCTCTCCGTGTATTTGGCATACAAAGAGGATAGTTCTGCAAAGAAATCAAAAACAATAAAAAAAAATAAAATCAAGAAAATATCAACTAAACTATAGTAATAAGTTTAAGTTAATCTAAAAGCTAAATTCCCCAGCAACGGCGCCAAAATTTGATACGCTCAAACTTACTTCTCAAATAAGAAGTAAAGCGGTCGTGTCAAGTAAATAACCCAACTAGTGAGGTTGGGATCGTTCCCACGAGGAAAATAGTCTAGACTTAACTTCAACCTATTATTATTATTGTTTTGTTAATGACTTCCTTGGAAAGTAAAAACATAAAAAGGGGGGTTTTTATCTCTAAATAAGTGAAAATAAATAACGAACTTGAAAGAGACACTTAACATCTTTGAATGTTGGGTTTTTATTAGTTAATCAAAGTAACTAGGGTTTACGTGTTCCCCACAGGTTCATAACTTGATAATTCTAACTATAACAATTCTTTCCTAGTATCTTGCATGCAAAGTGATAAGTTATGTATTTCTAAATCCTTGGTCCGGCATCTAGAAAATCTCACTCCGCACCTTTGTCCGGCTACGTGTGTTGCTATCCTAACCCTTATCCTTACCTGATATTAAGCATCGTATTCGATATTTGACTAAGTTATTACCTCGTACCATTCAATACTAGCCTATTAGATAGTATACACTAAATCTATGTTAATAATTCTTTTCCTATTATCTACCTCCTTGGTTTGGCAAGTAGCATTAAGGCGAGTTCTAACATTGGCCATCCGTTAAAAGGACTTCTAAGCGAAAGAATTATTAATACAAGCAAGACACTATTCTAGAATTGTTATTTTAGTTAGGGTTTATCTCATTATTTGCCTATGGTTCCCACAATCCTAGTTATGGAGTTTAGTTACTCATAGCCATAAACACAATATTCAAATATAATAGACAAGAATTCATGTACTTACTTCAATGAGAAAGAGTAAAATCCAAAGTTTGCTTGATTAATCTCCAAAAATCAATTGCAAAAATCTCAAAATCTCACACTAATACAATGTTTACCAATACGGAGTTTAACAATCTAAGAGTCTAACAATATGATGTCTAATCTAGCAGAGTCTAACCTCAAAAACGATGTTTTTCGAACTATTTATAAAAAAACCTAATTAAACAAGGATTCTAATTGCTGAAAATCTACCAAAACGCGGCTGGGTCGACGGACCTCGCGACGGATCGTCGTGGTCACGACGGACCCGTCATGGATCGTCCCATACTTAGCGATTTCTTCTGGTGCTCTCTTCATTCCCCTCGACGGCATGTATGACGGACCGTCATAGGTACAATGGTCCGTCGAGGGTCTTCGTTTCAAAACACTTCAACTCTTCGAATTTGGGTACTGGGATCACTTCTCTGAACTTCATGACGAACCTGCAGGACGGACCGTCATAGCCACGACGGACCGTCACAAGCTTCGTAATCCCACACTTGGTCAGACTTCCCCATCTTCCTTCAGCAGCTGCACTACGCTGCCACCTACAGACCGTCACAAGCACGACGGACCGTCATAAGCTCCGTAGGTGGTCTCTTCTGCATTTCATGGCTCAAAATCTCCGCAGTCAGCTTTGAACAGATTTCCTGCAAAACAAAGAGAAACTTATATAAAAATTAGCACAAAAAGGCTTTTGGAAACACTAAACTTAAGTAAAAAGTATTAATAATACCGTGAAACCACGGTATATCACACATCACACACCAATAACTAATTACATTGCCCTTCATGCACAATTCATAACAACACAATCACGATTAACATCAACAATGAATCAATAAGTCTTTCAAATTATTCTCAACACATGATACACCAATAATTAATCACGTTGCCTTTTATTATCCCTTTCTCATTATTAGAATTATTAACCATGGACAATCAACCCATCACAAAGTTCCATTTCACCCCATTATATACCATAGGAAAATACAAAATTCTATGCACTTATTAAGGTTTTAGAAATGCATTTGCCTCAATCAATCTAGAATTCTCTCAAAAACATGAGCCTTCCCCTTTCGTTGAACTTCCAACTCAAAGCAATGTATTCAAATATGTCACGACCGGGGAGCACTCCCTAGTCATAACCAACGTATTTTGCCTCTTATAGGCCTTAGACAAGACCTTAGCATACATCATTGCATTTCATAAGTAAGGAAAATACGAAAAAAAAATAATTTTACATATGAAGTATACATAGACTTCTCACTTATCCATATATGTAGTTTACATAGACTTCACATTTATCAACTTAGTCAAATTCATCAACATAGTATATATTTTGTCACACATAACCATATAATATCGGAATACAAGGTTTGGGACATAGCCTTTACACTATTAGAATGTGTCTCATATAAAACTTATGTTAAAGTATCAAAGTAATAAATAGAACATTGTCTTAGACATAGTCAAATAGCTAAAGCTAGAATAGTAGGTTTCATCTTCGGACTTGAGGACTTAACAACTTGGGAATCTATCTAAGTTTCTTTAACCTTTACATTGTAACTCTTTAATGACCTGAACCTACATAATTGCAGAAATAGAGAGAATATGTGATATTACAAACCACATGTACGATATATACAAATATATGCAAGTAAAACATTTGGAAATATGCACAAAAAGGCCATTTTAGTATAACCATGCTAAATAAACTTTCAAAATCCTTTATGCACATTCAAGCATTATTAAAGTTCATAACATAACAAGAATGAACCATATCACTATTCGTGTCCAAGAGGGCATCATTAGAAAACCATAGCAATAACTCATATTAAGAATATCTTTCATCAACCTATCATAATACATTACTCACAACCCAAATCCATGCCAACAAGTGCAATGTCTATATGAAGCCCCACGACCTCACATTAACCGAGTCAACTAGCAAAGAGCCCATACACATTATCTTTACATCTTATATAACAATTTATACCAACATCATGCATAACAAGTGAAACCATCATCATGTAAGAGCAACATTCCATATATCTTATATACATAAAGAACCCCTCCTAGAACTCCCTTCAAGGTCCACTTGTGCAATGTATAGGTAAATTCCCATTCCTCTACCTACACTTAGTGATACCCCTTAAGTAGTCCTAGTTTGTTCATCTTTGCATTGTCCTTTATTCATACATTTTACTTTAGGGACACTTTGCCATAACTGAAAATAGACCATGTGAGCTAAGCATGGAATCCTGTGTTATCCCCTCATACCAAAAAGAGTGCATCCTACTTTTCAAGGTAGGACATATATTTCATAATAGAATTTAGGAGGATCCACTAGCTAGTCTTCCTATGGGGGCAAATAGTGAAGGAACTAAATGTTTTTTATTACTATAAACCCCCTTTATACTAAATAACATTGTAATTTGCACCTTGTGAGAGAACATAGTGTGAACCTCCCTTCCTTTGTGAAGGAATACCTCTCATTGTTAAGTTCACACGGTGCTAAGCTAAATTCCCTTTTTAAAAGGACCTTTAAGTATTTCTTAAACTTTAGTTCATAAGATAGGCCCTATGGGCTTAACCTCCTGTATAACATGTACATAGATCATAGTGTATGTGATTAGAATGTCCTTTCATCAAACCAACATCATGTATTATCATTACTTCATATCATAGTCACAACATGTACAAGAGAATTACCTTCATACCACATATTAACACACCTATCATCATCTTACAAGTCATTACATTCATAAATTGTTCATATCTTCATAACTTTACATGCATACTTCAATAATCCAAAATAACCAAAGATAAACCAACAATGACATAATGGCCAGATTTAGGCTTAGGGTTAGGAAGACATCCATGAATTCTTCAAGAAGTAGATCCAAACCAAACAATGCATGACCATAGACATTCCATGAATGAAATAACATAGTTAACCCTAATATAACAATCAATACATTAATCAATTCCAAACAATTCATAAGTAAAATCCAAGATTTGGAGAAATTGGGGAAGGGACATGAGTCACACGAAATATCAATTAAACAAAATCAATGTCCTACCAATATACACTCAATTATACCAAATTAATCATAATTCGTCATAATCAATCATCAATTTTGAATTTAGAAGGAAATCCATTTGTAGAGAAAACCCTTATAATTGGGTGATTTTTGGAATCAACTTTGAATACACCTCTTGGGGAAAAGAATCTTAAGAGTGAAAGAATCCATACCTTGGAAGACTTTATCCATAAAATTTGAGTAAGAATCTCATAAATTTTGTCTTCTTCTTCAAGCTTCTAGATATCTTCAATGGAGGTTGGGGTAGAGAGAGAATGTAGAGAGAAGTGAAGGAAATTGGATTTCAATTTTAGAGTGTGTTTTGAAGTGGGAATTGAGAGAATAATGACCTAAAAACAATATATACTCAACTTGGACTTCCGAAATACCCAAAATACCTCTCATTAAGTTGGACTTCCAAAAGTGAAGTCCAACTTGACCTTGGCTGTGAAAGCCAGTCCACCTTTACGCCCATTTCACAAGCCGTGAAATGCTTAATGGCTCGTGGTGATGGTCGTGAGGTGTGAGAAGTAGATCCCCCAATGTGCCATCTTAAAAACACTCTAAGGAAAGTTCACAAACCTTTCGCCTCTTCCGTGAACATGCACCACCACCCGTGAGTGGCTCGTGGTGCTATGGTAGTAGCCCCTCCAAACTCTCCCTTTTCCCAAAATGCCTATGGCAAGAGCACGACAAGCTTCCCCTTTCGTCAAGTGCACCACGATTCATGAAGTGGCTCATGGTGACTTTGAAAGTAGCTAGTCCAAGATGGAATCCCTCATTTATATACAAGGAATCTTCATGAGCCCCCCACTTGGCCGTGGTCATGCTCGTGAAGGTTGAGGCAGTAGCCTCTCTTTTTGGGGCAACTTTGGCCTTTGATTTTGGCTTTCCCCTCAAGGTTGACACTTCTCCCTTGGCCTTGATTCCTTAAATCCTCTCTTAGTCACGTATTTCCACTCCCATCACCTTCCCATGGATAATTCCGTAGACACCTCATTGAAACCATCCCAGCACCTTTAGCACCACACTAGTTTAGGTTACTAGTTCATCGGATGTCATGGTCATTTTTAATTCATTGTCAACCTATCTTGACAAACTAAGTTCAGTTTCATGGAATAGGACCTCTAACATTTTTATAAACCTTGTCAAGTCTTAGAGCTACTCATGGAGCCTTAGCCTTAGTCATTAAATTTACTAGGTTAACTAAATAAATGACCACAATAAGAATTAAAAACCAATAATACCCATATAACTATGTGATTAACCTTAACCCAAAAATTCACCAAAATTTATAATCAACTTTGTAAATCTTGATGTCAATTAACATTTTAACTATAATATTTTTCAATTTTCAAGTCTAAGGTTAAGTCTCAAATCCTCCAATATTATAATCTAATGGAATTCACATAATACCATACATCTAGTATTTAATTACATATAAAATATATCAAAACTTAAATTGTAAGGTGATAATAATACGAGGATAAGCCAATTACGAACCATTCGTGAAAAAAAGGATCATAAATGGAATTACCATTCTTTACCCAGCAGTATGAAATTATGGGTGTGTTTGATATGAAGGAAAATATTTTTCGTAACACATTTTCCTTGAATAGAAATTCATTATGTGTTTCCCTATCTAGTAGTTCACGCAAAAAGATTTTGGAACGCATTTTCCTTGAATAGAAATTCATTTTGAAAATTAAATTTCTCAAAAGCACCCAACTTACATTTAGAAAAAATATCACCAAAATCAGAATCATTAGCATAATGTAACTTGATTTGGTCAAAACCCAACAACTATGAAGTAAGAGTAGAGATCATAATATACCTTTTCAAAAGAGTGTCATCAACCACATTATTCTTGCCTTGTTTGTAGGCAATAAAAATAAGTAAAAGTTTCAATAAGCTCCGCTCATATAGAATGACTACAACTATGTTTACCTTGGCTCTTTATGTACCTTAATGACCCATGTTAAGTCTTGACCAGAAACATTCGGGCTCATAAGTACTGTTGTCATGTAACTAACCCCCTTACCAAGGCATATTTCTCCTTACCATAAGTTGAGTAGTTGAATGTACCTCTACTCAAATTTTCATTGAAGAAGGAAATTGGCTTAGAGTCTTGAATCAAGAAACACCTATGCTGTTACCAGAGGCATCACACTTAGCTTTAAAAGACATTGAAAAATAAGGTAATTCCAAAAGATGAGCATATCACAATTTATCATTCATCAAGTTAAAGGCATCATAGTATTCGTTTCCTATTTAAAAGCTTATATTTCTTAATAACTTCAGTTAAAGGAGTAACTACGGTGCTAAAGTCTCGTACAAAACTCTTATAAAAACGAACAAGTCCATGTAATCTCCTAACTTTAGTTACACTATTAGGTCTAGGAAATTATTTTATTGCATTGATTTTATCATTATCTACTTCAAATCCCTAAGAACTGACCAAAAAACCCGAGAACCACAGGATCCGCACAAAAAGTACTCTTTTAAAGATTAGCAAATAAGCATTGATTCTAAGAAATTCAAAGACTTGTTTTAGGTTTTGTAATTGTTAATATAGATTTCGGGAAAAGATCAAGATGTCATAGAAATACATAACAAATGTTCCATATAAATCTTCAAAAAAACCATGAATTATTTGTCTTATGAAAGTTCTTCGTGTATTAGTCAAAACAAAGAGCATAACTAACCACTCATAAATTCGATATTTCTTTGTAAAATAAGTTCTCCATTCATATTTAATTTATTATGAATATGATGGTAACAAATTCTGAGATCAATTTTTGAAAAGATTTTGGAATCATATATTTGATCAAATATATCATCAATATGAGAAATAGGATGATGATACTTTACCATTGTCTTGTTGATGACTCGAAACTATACACACATCCTCCATGTTCCATCCTTTTGGGGTATCAATAGCACAGGAACAAAACAGATACTCATGCTCTAATAAACACTTTTCAAGCAATTCTTCAACTTGTTTTTGTAATTCTTTGGTCTGTTAAGGTTTTCTCCTATAAGCAGGCCTACAAGGATTTTGAGACCTAGGTTGAAGTATATTTGGTGCTCAAGCCCTCTCAAATGTTGGAATTCATTTGGAGTGTCATTAAGAAGAACATCTTCAAAACTCTGTTAAAGAGGAGAAAAACTATTTGGTAAAGAAGGACTTAGTTATTCAAAATTAATCAACACTTCCTTGTTAGTAAGCAGTATTATGAGCAATCTTTCTTTTCTAGCAGTTTAACGCTCTTTGGGTTTTATATAAAGACTCCTCTTTTATTCTTAGCCTCTTTCCTCTCACAAAAATATTTCATCTTTCACTTAAACCTCTTTTAGCTCTTTAATAGATTGTTGCGCTTTCTTTCTTTCTCTCGTCCATCTCCTTTTTTTCTATCTTTTGTCCCTGTTCTTTTCTCTTAGTGTTCTTTTATCTCTCCCCTTTGTTTTTCCATTGTTTCTCTCAATCATTTTTTTATCTTCAAACACTTAAGAAAGAGATAACGGTACAAGAGTAAACTTATTACCAATATGTAGAAGACTATACCTATTATTTCTCCCATGATTATTGCAATAACATCACAAAGAGTTTCATGTTCATACATACCAACATTCGATGAAATCATGCGTTGTTTGTTTACTTTTACTTTTACTTCACTACTATCATTCAGACGTTGGAGCCTATATGGATTAGAGTGTTTTCATGCATGTGATTCCTAGTTTATCCACCAACTATGAACTCACTAATTTTTTCATTACTTTCCTCCATCAATAATAATAGAATAAGTCTTCACTTTTGTCCTACACCTAGTATGGAACAAATTATCCCTATAAATTTCATCAATATTACCCATATTGATAGTCATATTTCTCCTAACAACACCAAATATACCATAACTAGGCAGTTCAAGATCATCTTTCTCACTTACACCTCCTTCTTCTTATTTCGCCTCGCTTTATTAATTTTCATACTCTCCATTGTCTCTAAGTATGATGTTTCTTATACTTGGACATGGATGAATCATATGTCCCCTTCAATGAAATTTGTGTCACGACCCGAGACCACACCCTAGAAGCGATGTCCCATCTCGAATCGTGGACTGGCGTACTTGACCTCCCGGAGGTCTTGTACAGGCCCTTCCATCTCGTTATTCGCATATAAACATATGAAAAGTAGTCCGAAATTTAAAATTTTCACACGAATATCATAAAACATCTTTTCATATTAAAAATCATAGAAATACTAATTCTCAACATATATGTCACGACCCAAAACCGAGCCGCGACTGACACCCACACTTACCCTCCTGTGTGAGCGAACCAACCAATCTAGACCCTAACATTTCAATATTATATCGACAGAAAGTAATGCGGAAGACTTAAACTCATTAATAAAAACCAATTCATTAACTTCTAAAATTCAACATCTATTATTCCCCAAAATCTGGAAGTCATCACCACAAGAACATCTATGATCAAATTACTAACTAAGAGTATTCTAAGAAGCTAAAATAAATAAAAAGCTAGTCCATGCCGGAACTTCAAGGCATCAATAAATGAGGAAGAAAGTCCAGTCCAAGCTAGAAGCGTTAGCTCACCTTGAAGATCCGATGTGACGAAGACTGGCTAGAATTGCGGTTGAGTTGAAGACGACGACACGTTTGCTGCACTCCTCAAATAACAAGAAGAGAACATAAAAGTGGGAGTCAGTACAAAACACGGGTACTGAGTAGATATCATCGGCCAACTCAAAATAGAAAACAGTATATACCAAGTAATATCATAAAATCAACTATGATACTCAACATGTAGCAACAACAAGTACTATATCATTAACAATTACCGTCAAGTTCACACATGAGGACTCAAGCCTCAATACCATACTCACTTGGGGATTAGATTCATTAGATTGAGTATATTAGCATCTTTCAAGATTCATTATCCATATTTCTCTGGTGTCGGTACGTGACACTCCGCTCCCTCATTAATCTCTATTCCTCTTGTGTCGGTACGTGACACTCCGATCCCCTAATACTATGTGTCGCAATGTGACACTCCGATCCCCTAATTCTACGTGTCGGTTCGTGACACCCGATCCCCTAAATCTACGTGTCGGTTCGTGACACCCGATCCCCTAAATCTACGTGTCGGTTCGTGACACCCGATCCCTTAAATCTACGTGTCGGTTCGTGACACCCGGTCCCCCTAATACTACGTGTCGGTTCATGACACCCGATCCCTTAATTCTATGTGTCGGAACGTGACACTCCGATCCCTTAGTTCTATGTGTCGGAACGTGACACTCCGATCCACTAATCTCATTAAGTTCGTTCATCAAGCCTCCTCTTATACCAAGGCATTATTATTAACAAAGAGATTAGGGTTTTGCAATATTTGGGATTCAATAACTTCATCATACTTATATAATCACAATTATATAATCACATTCATGCAAGCATACAATTAAGCACATAGCAGGGTTTACAATACTATCAATACATATCATTCGCTATTAAGAGTTTACTATGAATATCGTAAAAACCATAACCTACCTCCACCGAAGACTAGTGATAAAGCAAGAATTTTCCCAAAGCCTTGTGTTTTCCTCTTCGTTTCTCCTCTCTCGTTCAATCCTCTCTCTTTCTTTGTTCTTTCTATTTTCTTTATTCAAACCCTCTTTCTCTTACCCTAATTAGCATAAAATTAAGAATAAAAGATGGCAATAATAACCCACTAATTATCTTAAGGTTACCTCTTTTAACCCCCATGTAATTAGAATTATTAACATTAACCCACTAACTTTATAATTAAGGCAAGAATAGTCCAAAACGTCCCTTAAAACATTTAAGGAAATCCGACCCAGACTGGGATTACGCAGCCTGTGACAGCCCATCGTGCCTGCGACGGTCCGTCCTGCTGCTCCGTCACAGAGTTCAGAGACTCAATTTCCTTGAAGAGTCTGTGAAGGTCCGTCGTACCCACGACGGTCCGTCCTGCCAAGTCGTCACGAAGTTCTGAGAGTCGATTTCAACACCCAATTTCAGAATTTCTAAGTGTTTTGAAACGAGACCCTGCGACGGTCCGTCGTGCCCATGACGGTCCGTCGTGGGGTCCGTAGTCTCAGCCTGTTTTCCAGAAATAAAATCTGCTGCTCAAAACGACTAAACAGGTCGTTACAATAGATACCAATTTACCCATCATTCGTCCTCGAACGATCACAAGAAGAAAAACAAGGGCGAGAAGGAGTACCTGAATATTTAAACAGATATGGGTATCTTTCTTGCATATCGGCCTCCTTCTCCCAAGTGGCTTCTTCAACCGGTCGATTCTTCCATTGAACTTTGATGGATGCAATCTCCCTCGACCTCAACTTGCGGACTTCTCTATCTAAGATAGCTATAGGTTCCTCTTCATAAGACAAATTCTCATCAAGCAGGACCGAATCCCAACGGATAATGTAGTTTCCATCCCCATGATATCTTTTCAACATAGACACATGGAATACCGGATGCACTCCGGACAGCCCTGGAGGCAAGGTTAACTCATAAGTACTTCAAAGGGACCAATATACCTTGGGCTTAGTTTACCTGTTTTACCAAACCGCATCACCCCTTTCATGGGCGAAACCTTCAACAAGACTTGTTCACCCTCCATGAACTCTAAGTCTCTAACCTTTCGATCTGCATATTCTTTTTGCCTACTTTGCGCCGCTAAAATCTTTTCTTGAATAGATTTCACTTTCTCTAATGAATCCCTTAAAAGGTCAGTACCCCAAGGTCTAACCTCAAATGCATCAAACCAACCAATGGGAGACCTACTCCTACCATACAATGCTTCAAATGGGGCCATGTCAATACTTGAGTGATAACTGTTATTGTATGAAAACTCCGCTAAGGGTAAGAAGCTATCCCAATGGCCACCAAATTCTATCACACATGCACGAAGCATATCCTCCAACACTTGAATCGTTCGCTCAGACTGACCATCGGTCTGAGGGTGAAATGCGGTACTAAGGTCCAACCTAGTACCCAATTCCGCATGTAGTGTTTTCCAAAACTTAGAAGTAAACTGCGTACCTCTATCTGATATAATGGAGAGTGGAACTCCATGCAATCGAACAATATCTGAGATGTAAAGTTTGGCTAACTTCTCTACATTGTAAGTCACCTTGACCGGAATGAAATGAGTAGACTTAGTTAACCTATCAACAATCACCCAAATAGAGTCATACTTACCCATTGTCTTGGGAAGACCAACCACGAAGTCCATTGCAGTTCTTTCCCATTTCCATTCAGGAATGGGCATTCTCTGAAGCGTCCCTCCGGGCCTCTGGTGTTCATACTTTACTTGCTGACAGTTTGAACATTTGGCAATAAAATCAACAATGTTGCGCTTCATTCTACTCCACCAAAAGTGTTGTTTTAGGTCACGGTACATCTTGGTTGCTCCCGGATGTATCGAATACCTTGAACTATGAGCCTCTGTCAGAATAGTGTTGATCAAATCATCAACGCGGGGTACACAATACCCTTCCCTTAATCCTCAACACACCTTCCTCATCGATTGTTGCTTCTTTAGCCTCTCCTTGCAACACTTTATCTCAGATCCGGATCAATTTCTCATCATGAAACTGCCTTCCCTTAATCTTGTCAACGAAGGAAGATCTTGCCTCCACACAAGCTAACAATCCTCCCTTATCATTTACTTCTAACCTCATAAGGTCATTAGCCAGAATCTGAACATCTCTAGCCAATGGGCGTCTAGAAACTTGCAAGTGAGCTAGACTTCCCATGCTTCCCGCCTTTCTACTTAAAGCATCCGCCACAACATTCGCTTTTCCCGGATGATACAAAATAGTGATGTCGTAGTCCTTCAGTAGTTCCATCCATCTCCTTTGTCTCAAGTTCAAATCTTTCTGAGTAAAGACATACTGTAGGCTACGATAAACCGTATAGACTTCACACTTAACCCCATATAAATAGTGCCTCCATTGCTTTAATGCGAATACTACCGCGGCCAATTCCAAATCATGGGTCGGATAGTTACGTTCATGCACCTTTAATTTTCTTGAAGCATAAGCAATCACATTCTTCTCTTGCATTAGCACTACACCCAACCCAGAATAGGATGCATCACAATAAACAATGAAGTTCTTACCCTCTACTGGCAAGGTAAGGATAGGTGCGGTGGTCAACAAAGTCTTGAGTTTCTTAAAGCTTTCTTCGCACTCATCCGACCATACAAATGGAACATTCTGCTTAGTCAAGTTTGTCAATTGGGAAGCAATAGAAGAGAATCCCTTGACAAATCGACGGTAGTAGCTAGCTAACCCAACAAAGCTCCTTATTTCTAACACATTCGTAGGTCTTACCCAATTCTTCACTGTCTCAATCTTAGAAGGATCCACCATCACTCCATCCTTAGAAACCACGTGCCCCAAGAAGGACACTGCATCTAGCCAAAACTCACACTTAGAGAACTTGGCATAAAGCTTTTTCTCCCTCAACATTTCCAATACAATTCTCAAATGCTCCTCATGTTCCTTCTTACTTTTAGAGTATATCAGTATATCATCAATAAATACGATAACAAAGAGATCCAGATATGGCTTAAAAATCCCGTTCATCAAGCTCATGAACGCAGCAGGGGCATTCGTAAGACCAAAAGACATCACTACAAATTCGTAGTGCCCATACCTGGTTCGAAAATCAGTCTTTGGTACATGCGTTGCCCGTATTTTCAATTGATGATAACCGGATCTCAAAACAATCTTAGAGAAGACACAAGCACCTTGTAACTGATCGAACAAGTCATCAATGCGAGGAAGAGGATACTTGTTCTTAATAGTTACCTTGTTCAACTGCCAGTAGTTTATGCACATCTGAAAACTCCCATCCTTCTTCTTCACAAACAAAACCGGAGCACCCCAAGGAGATGCACTTGGTCTAATGATGCCTTTGCTCAACAACTCTTGAAGTTGGGCCTTTAACTCTCTTAACTCCGCGGAGCCATTCTATAATGGGGTATGGAAATGGGGCGAGTACCCGGTTCAAGATCATTACAGAAGTCAATATCCCTATCCGGTGGCATACCAGGAAGATCTACAGGGAACACATCCAAAAACTCACGGACTACCGAAACTGACTCAATCGAAGGTACTTGGGTAGTATCATCCCTGAGTTGTGCCAAGAAGGCTAAACAAACCTTACTAACCATTCTCTTAGCACGAAGAAAGGAGACGATACGAACCGGATTGGAAGTGTAGTCACCCTCCCACACTAACGGATCTGTCCCAGGCTTGGCTAACGTCACAGTTTTAGCATTACAATCCAAGATCGCAAAATTCGGAGAAAGCCAAGTCATACCCAGAATTATATCAAAGTCAACCATTTCTAAGATAACCAAATCTACATGAGTGTTACTCCCCACAAAAGTCACAAAACAAGACCTATACACTTTTTCAACTATCACAGACTTACCCACCGGAGTAGAAACACGAATAGGCATGTCAAGTAATTCACAATGTAAATTAAGACCATTAGCAAATGAGGAAGATACATAAGAAAATGTGGATCCGGGATCAAACAATACACAAGCCATGCAATCACAAACCAAAAGATTACCTGTGATGACAGCATCAGATGCCTCCGCTTCAGACCGCCCAGGGAAAGCATAACAATGGGCCCTATGACCTGTCTGCCCGTTTCCCCTACCATGTTGTGATGTAGTGGCTCTAGTTTTCCCATCACCTCGGCCGTTTTGGTGACCACCATTACCTCGACCACTTCGTCCTCCAGAATAACGGCCTCTACCATGACCACCTCTACCTCTAGCTATTGGGGGTCTATAACTCTGTTTTGGACAATTCCTCCTAATATGTCCAGTCTCTCCACATCCATAACACTCTCTAGAGTCAAACATAGGTCTCTCAGAGAAGTGTTGACCGGTCTGAGGTGGACACCCAACTACAGTTTGTAGTGAAGACTGAATTGGTCGAACTGAGTAACCTCCGGAACCCTGTCCTCTAGAGTAAGAACAATTAAACTCACCTCCCTTTCGAAACCTTTTTGATGTCGATGCCATGGTGAATTCATCTGGCTTCACTCCTTCCACCTCTACCACAAAATCTACTACTTCTTGGAAGGATTTTGCCGTGGCCGCTACCTGTAAGGCTGAAATCCGCAACTCTGACCTCAACCCCTTCACAAAACGACGAATCCGCTCTTGTGGACTGAAACAAAGTTGGGTGGCATATCTGGATAGTGCACGAATCTTAGCCTCATATGCAGTAACCGACATCCTACCTTGCTCTAGACTTAAGAATTCATCTTTTTTCCTATCCCTCAAAGTCCGTGGGATATACTTCTCCATAAACAAGCTAGAGAATGATGCCCAAGTCATAGGTGTTGCCTCTGTCGGTTGACACTCAACATGTGATCGCCACCACATTTTGGCGTTCCCTTGAAACTGATAAGTCACAAACTCCACACCAAACCGTTCTACTATACCCATCTTGTGTAGCAGCTCATGACAATCAACCAGAAAATCGTAGGCATCCTCAGATTCAGCACCCTTGAAGACTGGAGGTTTCAATTTCAAGAACTTACTGAAAAGCTCATGCTGATCATTTGTCATGATAGGCCCTGTAGTCAACCGAGGAAAAGTGCCTATTTCCAATAAGGCATCCATGCGGGGAGCCATATTAGCTGCATGTTTTACCTCCGGACCCTGAGGTGTTGGTGGAGCAAACACTGGAGGTGTCTGGCCTTGATCAGATAACCCGCTAAGATAAGCAAGAACCTGATTGATCATCTCTGGGGTAGGTTGGGGTGGCAATTCCTCATTTTGCACTTGTTCATTCTCCCCTTCCTCACCCTCTCTTGGTACTTCCTCAGTCGGTGAAGGAGTCACCGCCCTAGCATCAGATGGGCTAGGTACTTGTCCTCTTCCTCTAGAGGACGTTCTCCCACGACCTCTACCACGGCCTCTTGCCATTGCTCTTCCTCGAGCCACAGCCCCAGTGGCTGGCTCAGACGTTTCTTGTCTTGCCGGTGTTGGTGTTGGTGCAGTCGTTGCTCTAGTTCTAACCATCTGCGAAAAGAGTGAAGATGGTCAGATACCAATTTGTATGATGTAGATACCAATTGGATTCAAGTTATAGCACGAAAGAAAGAAAGAAAGAATGGAATTTTCCTAAAGTCTTATAGCCTCTCAAAGAAAAGTAAAGGCGTCCCCCTACCGTTCCATAAGACTCTACTAGACTAGTTCTTGTGTGATGAGACCAACGAACCTAATGCTCTGATACCAAGTTTTGTCACAACCCAAAACCGAGCCGCGACTGGCACCCACACTTACCCTCCTGTGTGAGCGAACCATCCAATCTAGACCCTAACATTTCAATATAATATCGACAGAAAGTAATACGGAAGACTTAAACTCATTAATAAAAACCAATTCATTAACTTCTATAATTCAACATCTATTATTCCCCAAAATCTGGAAGTCATCACCACAAGAACATCTATGATCAAATTACTAACTAAGAGTATTCTAAGAAGCTAAAATAAATAAAAAGCTAGTCCATGCCGGAACTTCAAGGCATCAAGACATGAGGAAGAAAGTCCAGTCCAAGCTAGAAGCGTTAGCTCACCCTGAAGATCCGATGTGACGAAGACTGGCTAGAATTGCGGTTGAGTTGAAGACGACGGCACGTTTGATGCACTCCACAAATAACAAGAAGAAAACATAAAAGTAGGGGTCAGTACAAAACACGGGTACTGAGTAGATATCATCGACCAACTCAAAATAGAAAACAGTAAATACCAAGTAATATCATAAAATCAACTATGATACTCAACATGTAGCAACAACAAGTACTATATCATTAACAATTACCGTCAAGTTCACACATGAGGACTCAAGCCTCAATACCATATTCACTTGGGGATTAGATTCATTAGATTGAGTATATTAGAATCTTTCAAGATTCATTATCCATATTCCTCTTGTGTCGGTACGTGACACTCCGCTCCCTCATTAATCTCTATTCCTCTTGTGTCGGTACGTGACACTCCGATCCCCTACTACTATGTGTCGGAACGTGACACTCCGATCCCCTAATTCTACGTGTCGGTTCGTGACACCCGATCCCCTAAATCTATGTGTTGGTTCGTGACACCCGATCCCCTAAATCTACGTGTTGGTTTATGACACCCGATCCCCTAAATCTACGTGTCGGTTCGTGACACCCGGTCCCCCTAATACTTCGTGTCGGTTCGTGACACCCGATCCCTTAATTCTATGTGTTGGAACATGACACTCCGATCCCTTAGTTCTATGTGTCGGAACGTGACACTCCGATCCACTAATCTCATTAAGTTCGTTCATCAAGCCTCCTCTTATACCAAGGCATTATCATTAACAAAGAGATTAGGGTTTTGCAAGATTTGGGATTCAATAACTTCATCATACTTATATAATCACAATTATATAATCACATTCATGCAAGCATACAATTAAGCACATAGCAGGGTTTACAATACTATCAATACATATCATTCGCTATCAACAATTTACTACGAATATCGTAAAAACCATAACCTACCTCCACCGAAGACTAGTGATCAAGCAAGAATTTTCCCAAAGCCTTGTGTTTTCCTCTTCGTTTCTCCTCTCTCGTTCAATCCTCTCTCTCTCTTTGTTCTTTCTATTTTCTTTATTCAAACCCTCTTTCTCTTACCCTAATTAGCATATAATTAAGAATAAAAGATGGCAATAATAACCCACTAATTATCTTAAGGTTACCTCTTTTAACCCCCAAGTAATTAGAATTATTAACATTAACCCAGTAACTTTATAATTAAGGCAAGAATAGTCCAAAACGTCCCTTAAAACATTTAAGGAAATCCAACCCAGACTGGGATTACGCAGCCTGTGACGGCCCGTCGTACCTGCGACGGTCCGTCCTGCTGCTCCATCACAGAGTTCAGAGACTAAATTTCCTTGAAGAGTCTGTGACGGTCCGTCGTGCCCACGACGGTCCGTCCTGCCAAGTCGTCACGAAGTTCAGAGAGTCTATTTCAGCACCCAATTTTAGAATTTCTAAGTGTTTTGAAACGAGACCCTGCGACGGTCCGTCGTTCCCATGACGGTCCGTCGTGGGGTCCGTCGTCTCAGCCAGTTTTCCAGAAATAAAATCTGCTGCTCAAAACGACTAAACAGGTCGTTACAATATACCATTCTTAGAGTCAAGAATACTTGGGGACACGACCCATACAGTACGAATATAGAAATACTTAGTCTAACTACAATACTTTGAAATAAAAGACATATATGCCCTCGAGTTAAGTGAGGATATACTTCAACTTTTCTTGAACAATAACTAGAATCCAAGCTTCCCTTCACGATCCTTCTCACCTTTCACCTACACCTTTAGATATAACAAAATGTATGGAATTAGTACAAACCCTTGTACTAAGTATGACTTAATGCATAAAATCATGAAAACATATATTTATTGAAAATATGCATCTTTTGATTTAAATATCATAATATAAGCATTAGAACAACATTTATAACCATAGAAACACATAAGAAATAACTTCAGCAATTTACCACATTTTAAGGAACAACTTACAGTGAACTAATTCACTGTTACAGTGAACTAATTCACTGTTACAGTGAACTAATTCACTGTTACAGTGAACTAATTCACTGTTACAGTGAAGTTCCTTGACTCCACCTTAGACACTTCCTTGCATGTGATTCCAACACTAAAAGCTATCCTAATACTCTCTTAAGTAAGACAAAGAGAGACTTCAAATACACCCTCTCTTGGCAGACTTAAATGATCCTTAAGACCACCTATAATGAGACACACACACTTCTAATGCACTATCCACATCATCATAAGATCCTCTTACCAAACGTAATTCTAAGCTTCACTTGAGTGAATTGTGAAGCGACCGCCCATAAAATACCTTTCACACACACTTCAAAGATCCTATAGATTACCTAGGACAAGATCATTCTTATTCAATACCACAACATACCTATAATATGACATTCTCCCTTCCAAAGGTTATCAAAAGACTTACTTAAGTAAATCAAGAAGATAACATCCATGATTTACCTTTTCAAGATTACCTAAATAATCCTTAAGACTACCTAAATTTGGATCATGTCTACTTAATCAACCATATTTCCTAAATAGAGTCATTCTTAAGACTAATCTAGCTAACATACGAAGTGACCATTCTCGTGCCCCCTTCACACCTTAACTACAAAACCCTTAACTACTGTAGATAACTAATTATTCTTTTAACATTCTTTCTAACTTAAGTAATTACATTCATTCGTTCATTTAATAGATATTCGTCACATACGAATATTCAAATAATGGTCCTAAAGAAGACATAGGGCCTCTCACTAACATCTTCAAAGCCTATTGTGCAATGTCTAGATAGCGTCCCATAACACCACCTAAACTTCATAGAACTTCTTCAATACTAGTAGGTGTCCCTGATACGCTCAAACTTACTTCTCAAATAAGAAGTAAAGCGTTCGTATCAAGTACAGAACCCAACTAATGAGGTTGGGATCGTTCCCACGAGGAAAATAGTTCAGACTTAACTTCAATCTATTATTACTATTATTTAGTCAATTATTTCCTTAGAAAACAAAGACAATAAAAGGGGGTTTTTATTTTTAAATGTATGAAAACAACTAACTAAATTAAAGTAGACACCTAACAGATTCAAATGTTGGAGTTTAATCGATTAATAAAAGTAAGTAGGGTTTATGTGTTCCCCATAGCTTCCTAACTTGATAATTCTAAGTATAACAATTCTTTCCTAGTATCTTGCATGCAAAGTGATAAGTTACGTATTTCTAAATCCTTGGTCCGGCATCTAGAAAATTTCACTCCACATGTTGGTACGGCTACCATTGTTGCTATACTAACACTTACCTTTACCTCATATTAAGCATTGTATTCGATATTTGACTAAGTTATTACCTAGTACCAATCAATACTAGCCTATTTGAGAGTATACACTAAATCTATGTTGATAATTCTTTTCCTATTATCTACCTCCTTGGTCCGGCAAGTAGCATTAAGGTGAGTTCTAACATTTTCCATTCGTTAAAAAGACTTCTAAACAAAAGATTTATCAATACATGCAAGGCACTATTCTAGAATTGTTACTTTAGTTAGATTTTATCTTATTATTCACCCATGGTTCCCACAACCCTAGTTATGGAGTTTAGTTACCCATAGTCATAATCACAATATTCACATATATATTATAAGAATTCATGCACTTACTTTAATGAGAAAGAATAAAATCCAAAAATTTACTTGATTAATTGACAAAATCACAAACAATCAACTCCAGAGCAAAGTGTAACGATCTAAAATGTAATAATCAAATTAATCTACTAACAAAGAATATAACATAAAAGTGTGTAATGATTAAGAGTGTAACCCCCAAAACGAGGTTTTTTGAACTATTTATAAAAAACAAAAATCTAATCAAAGAAGGACTCTATTTGCTGAAAATCTGTCAAAACGTGGCTGGGTCGACGGACCTCGCGATGGGTCATCGTGGTCAAGACGGGCCGTCATGGACTCCATACTCCCATACTTTGTTCTCTCTTCATTACCCTCGACAGAAGGTATGACGGATCATCCCAGGCACAACAGTCTGTCGAGGGTCTCCGTTCCATAACACTTAAACTCTTGGAATTTGGGTACTGGGACTACTTCTTTGATCATCACGATGAACCAGCAGAACGGACCGTCATGCACTTCGTAACCCCAAACTTGGTAAGACTTCCCCATCTTCCTTCAACAACTTCTCTACGATGCCACGTACGGATCATCACAGGCACGACAAACCGTTACAAGCTCTGTAGGTTGTAACATTTCCACATTTCTTGCTAAAAAACTTCCGTGTTCATCTTTAGGCAAATTTCCTGCAAATAAAGGGAAACTTACATAAAAATCAATACACAAAGGCTTTTGGACACACACTAAACTTAAGGAAAAAGAATTAAAAATACCGTGAAACCACGGTATATCAACACCTTCAACATAAATTCATTGTTTGTCCTCAAGCGACACACAATGACTCACTACAAAATCTTTTTACAATAGTATCCATGATTTATCTTTCGCAATCATTTCGGTATCAATACCGTTCATTCTCATCATATTTATGCATGTTATCACTATTAGCCTTGAATTATGTGGAATCAGACCATGGCACAGACTCACCACGCACTGACACCTATCCTCTTCAATTTTTCATCGAGGTGCTAATATTTGTGGTATTGCAACTAATGTCCTAGGACACTTTAAAACAACATCCTCATATTTCACACAATGATTTCAGTTTGAGTATAAGGATTACTTTTCAACACTCACTCTCTAAACAAATTCACAACTCATTCATACATATTGCCATAAGCTTGCCCTTATTTTAACTGCTTTAAGTTTGCTATACAACTCTTAGGATCATGATAGGACTTTCTTAGCTTGTAACATAGGTTCAGGGCCAGGTAGGGTATTTTAGGTATACTTTAGTGATTTTTTGCCCTCCTTGACGTATCGGCTAAACATACCACTTTTTATCATTTTATTCGCCCAATTCCTCAGTCTTTCATCTTGCTATTTTCCCTTCTTTCTTCATTTGCGTAAGTGACTCTCTTCATTTCTTTCTAGTATTTATTCTATTTTTTTATTTCACTTTTCTTTCAAATTGTTCTTGAGTCACTTTACTTTTGTTCTTTCTCTCTATTTGTTCTTTCTACCCCACTTTTCAGAGCATTCCTCATAATAGCCATCCTCAACTCATGGCTTTGCCATGAGTCAACGTACATAATACCCAAAGTTAGGTCAGGGCCATGAAAGGTTTGTTTAGTGCATTAGCTACCCTCAACTTATGCATTTGGCATAAGCTGAGGTGCACATGTCCAACCAGGGACCAGGGCCAACACATTATTCTCATAAAAGATCAGTTGGGGTGAAAAAGAAAGGTCTATTGTAAGCTCAAATCATTTGGATCAAAGAGGGATTAATTTCATTCGTTTTTTTTTATATAGGTAAAAATTGGCTATATTGAACAAGGGACTACTATCCTTTTCTAATTGTCTATTACAACTTACTTTTAGCAGGACTAACCAGGCAAGTCCTAGCTCAGTATAAACAGTGGACTATTCAAACCTTCCTCACACTCACTTGACATCTCATTACTCTACCAGATTATCAGACACCTAGTTCGAAGTTTAGACTTAGGGTCATGCAGTGGTGTATCTTTATGTCATGCTTAGAGCCACACATTTATCAGTTACTATGACTAGTCATGCATCATTTTCATTCCATCAGGATATCATTTTAGCCATAATGATTCAGAGTTAAACTATGTGCACAAGATATCGACATACCGGTTCAATTGTAAAAATAATCAGTCTCTTGGGGAAAAAGAACACAGGCAAGAAAACCCCAAAAGAGGATAGTGAATTGGGATACTCACTTTCCATTTACCCCACCCCATACAAAAAGACATGTTATTGTCCCCAATGCATAAAAAAATTAAAATACGAGAGTGGTAGGTGAAGCAAACCTGGGGTGCAAAGCGCCGACGATCAGCAAGCTAGTGGGACCGGTTCCCCAGAACCCACTACCTCTATAATCTTGACACCCTCAGTAGTGTCCTCATATGCAAGAACACTATCAGCAGTACCTCCCGCTATCGCCACATCTCTGGAGATAGATGCCCCAGCAACTGACTCTACAACCCTCATCTGACGCGCCTCCTCATCACCAAGTGAGGCTCTCCTCGCAGTCTCCATCTCACGGAGCTCCTTCTTCCGTGCTCTAGCCTCATCCTCCTCTCGACTCTTACGCCTCTTGTCATGCTCTCGAGGAGGAGGTGGTGGAATCTCAGAAGTGGTGAATAAGTCCGCCATTACTGTGTCCTCAACAGGCTCTGCAGAAGGGGCCTCAGACTCAGGCACCCTAGCCTCTAGGATCAGATCAATGTTTGCTCGAAGACTCTTGACCGCAGCCTGAAGGGTCGACACATCCACCTGAGGGGATGGCCTGGCCAGCACCCGTAACTCAAAAGCGTCCAAGCGCTGATGAACCTCAACAATCTTCCGCTCTATGTGCTGGATCATTCTCCACTCCAAGCACTCTTCTGCCTCAGCAATAGACCTCTGCATCCAAGGTTGGATGTGATGCAGAAGTGTAGCCATCTGTGCCTCTAGTTTCTGGACCCTAGCAAGCGGTACCAGTGCGGGGAAAGGGGTTGAGCGAGAAGAGCTTGGGGCAGTGCTACTACAAGGGATAGACTCGACCGGGGTAGTGTTAGTTGTTTTCGGAGCAGCCTGCGTAGCCGTGCGAGCCTATGCTACCGTATCAGCCAGATTGTCACCAAGTGGAGGAAACTATGGACGGGGCCCTCTGCGTGGAGACAACTCATCGGCCTCATTCCTGATGAGGCCAATATCAACAGATCCCAACAGATTCTTGAGCTGATCAATATGTCAGATGGGCACACCCGCGGACCTGCATAAAGAAAATATCTTGCAGGGAAAAGGGTAAGTAGTTGTGACCTAAAAATCCCTCTCGTGCATGACCGCATGTAGAAGCAAAGCAAAATCCACCTCAAACGCGGCTATCATCTCCGCCATCAGAACTGCACGATCCCATATGACTATATTATCAGCGGCTGTGGGGGAAAGACACTGGTGGACAATCAACCATAAGAACTTAGCCGCGAAGGTCAGGTTAGCCTTCTTGATGGCTCCCTTCGGCTCGGTTACCCAGTCGGCACCCTCTCCATCAACAAACAAGTGCAGGGATATCCTCCTCTTGGTGGTCTCTCCCAGTGATGGCTCACGCAAGAAATTGACCATGTTTGACAATTTGCCACCGGTAGTCAAACTCGGCGGTGTGAGGGGTCCGGTTGGAATCAACATCCTCGCCATATAAATACCGGCGGATGGCAGGCAGGGAGATATCAAAATTAATGCCACATACTCGGAAATGGTCAAGTAGGGCCTATTTGGCGGGGGAATCCTGCCTATCAATCTATGATATGAGAGTAGCCACGTAGGAGGCGTAGAACTCTCGGACCAACTCTTCACTATAACGTCCCAAAGAACTCGCTGTCTACTACAGTCGGTGTCTGGTGAAGAGATAGTGGATCTCTGGCATAGTAGGGAGACTTCCCATAAGGACTCGCCGCTCCATGTAAGGGTCCGTGTCATGACTCTATCAATCAGAAACTTTGCGTGTGAATAAACTTGATACTTCTCGTCGACACACCACCGATTGGGCTGGTCGGCAACCGGGGTGAGAGCACGAGTCAGTGAGCTAGAAGTGGATTCAGTACTTTCAGCCTCATATGACGAGGTAGACTGTGCAACTGTGGCGGGTGCAGGGATATTAGCAAACTCGTAGGCTTTCTCCGACCACGAAACTTCTAAGGATCCAGACGCTCCTTCTTCATGAGTAGCTGACCCAGAAGGTGTGCCGGTCAGTGTATGCTCCTCATCAGACTAGGAGGCAGTGAATACGCCGGATGCCACCTTTTTATGCGCAGCTCTGGCAGTGCAGCTCGGGATGGAGTGGAAGTGCCGGGGGGCACGTACTCTAGGTCACTTTCATTATCGGAGTCAATGACCATGCGGGCAGACGAGGCAGTAAACTTTGATCGCCCACGTGCGTATACTCGCTCTTGTTTTGGTACCACAATAGATAGTACATGAAAAGAATCAATATTAGTACAAGAAGGAGAAAACAAGACGAGCAAAAATGAAACAAAATAAATATAAGAGCTAAGCTGTAATGACTTTTCTATAGTAACAGTGAAACACGATGGACCAAGTCACGGTTTGTTGTGAGTACGACGGACCGTCATGGGGTCCGTTATGTCTTACTTCAACTATGTTGATGTGGAGACCCCTAAAGAAAAGTCTCTGACAAGTATGATGGATAAGCAGGATGGACCATCGTTACGATGACTGTTCGTCGTCGATCTCCGTTGTGGAGACCCTTAGGAGAAGGGTCTCTGACTGTCACGATGGTTGTGCAGGACGGACCGTCGAGGATGTGATGGTCCGTTGTAGATGTCCGTCAGAGGATACTTAGAAAAAGTGGGAGACCCTTAGGAGAAAAGGTCTCTGACAACCATAACAGTTATGCAGGACGGACCGTCTTGGTAACAACAGTCCGTTGTAGATGTCCATCAGAGGACACTTAGAAAAAGTATGGAGACCCTTAGAAGAGGGGTCTCTGACCGTCACGACGGTTGTGCAGGACGAACAGTCGAGGATTGGACGGTCCGTTGTAGATGTCCGTCGAAGGACACTTAGAAAAAGTAGGTGACCCTTAGAAAAAAGGGTTTCTGACAACCATAACGGTTGTGCAGGACGGGACGACGGTCCGTCGCATGTATCAGTTGGTGGAAACTTGGAGAAAAACGTATAGTGAGATGTTGGAACAGACCATATGATGGTCTGTCGTGGGTACGATGGTCCGTCATCGGGGTCTTGTTCTGGAGATTTAGTGACAGAACTTTGGATGCCACAATCATATCCTATGACTCATATTGAATACTTAGTGATAACCTATATGTTTCTAACCCAAATACCTAGTAAACTAGCAATGCTAAAGCACCATTTCTAGAGTTGTAACAAGGAAATTTTGAGGATTCTCAACCTAGGTCAGACAAAATTTGTATTAAAGAATGAAACCATCAATTAGAAAAAGGCTAATACTAATTGATTAACAAAAATTCAATGTTAATCGACAGAAATCAAAAGCACATAACTGAGAATTTGAGAAAAACAAGCAAGGAAGGTACTTGGTGATCAAGAAGAGAATCACAGCAGCAGACTCCGACCAATAGAAGGTAGAATTTATTAATTTGGGGAATTGGGGAAGTGATCGGTTGATAGAAAAGGGAGGTAGAAAGTTGGATGTTGAAAAGGGAGGGAAATGCGAGAGAGAGGGAAGGAAATGGGTGAAATGAACGGGTGGGTTTTTTAAAGGTTGCCAATTTTTTAAATTACGCCAATCGGGTCGGGTCGGGTATGCTCATTAATGATGCAACAAGACCCCGACGACGGTCCATCGCAGGTGTGATTGTCCGTCGCTGGTTACATCACGTGTTCCCTAGTTTTGAAAAATAATTGAAAGACGCACCTCGCACGACAGATTCATGCGACTGTTCATCGCGTGCGTGAAGGTCCGTCGATGTGTCCGTCATAGACTATTGCAGAGTGATTTTCTGCAGAATTTCGTGGTGATGTGCCTGCAAAATTAAAAACCCATTAGTAGAAAATGCTACCATTACTAAAAAGAAAAACTATAAGTATTGGGTTGCCTCCCAACAAGCGCCTGATTTAACGTCGCGGCACGACTGAGGACACTTGATTACTCAACCTTCACCAAGATGGTATGCCTCGATCACTTCATTCACAAATTCAGCATGCCCAAAATAGAGTTTTATTCGTTGTCCATTTTCATTAAACCGCACACCATCCTTGGTTTCTAACTCAACTTCTCCATGAGGGAATAGTTGGGAATCAAGTAAGGGCAAGCTTATTTGGACTTGAGCTTGCCCGAAAACCAACACAACCTAGAATGTCTAAAAGCACAAAATCCCAAACCATAAACTCTCGTTTTTTACTTTTTAGGTAATGGTCCTTCTTCATCTTTTCTTTGTAGGATATAGCAAATACCGATTGGAGCTCACACTCTCCCTCATGGACTTACAAATGTTGAAGGTCGTTTTTTCATTGTTAAATCAAATTTTCATCTGCCCTTTTTCCATATCAACTAAGGCTCTACCCGTAGCAAGTAATGACCTCCCTAGAACAATACGCACTTCAAAATCGACTTCACAATCAACAATAACAAAATCTGCCAGAAAATATGAACGACTCCACTTTTACTAGCACATCGTGGAGTATACCTATAGGCCTTTTCACCGTTTGATCGTCCATCAGTAGCCGCATCGCAGTGGGCTTTGGGTCTCCCAAACTCAACTTCTTGTAAATCGAGAGGGACATGAGATTTCTGCTTGGCCCTAGATCACATAATGCTTTTGCAAAATGTAATGACCCGACTGTACAAGGAATAGTGAACGCACCCGGATCTTCTTTCTTTTGTACAAGAGATCTTGTAGCAATAGCATTACAATGCTGCATTCTATCATCATCCTCAAAAGTGACCGATCTTTTCTTTGTAACCAGATCATTCATAAACTTTGCATAATCCGGCATTTGTTCTAAAGCTTCTACCGAAGGGACATTGATGGAAAGCTGCTTCAACATTGTTATAAAACGCCGATATTTACCATCCTCGGTCTTTTTCACTAATCTCTGAGGAAAGGGGGTGGTGGTCTAGGCGTTGGAATTACCTTTGTAGGCACTTCATTATCTTTTCCAGTGTTATCTTCTACTTCACCATTAACCTTTACCACTTTATCATTATCTTTTGTCACCTTTTTCTCCTTAGAAGGCATAGGTGGATCAATGCTCTGCTTACCACCCCGAGTAGTGATTGCCATAAGTGTCCGTCATTTTTTAGATTTTGGACAGTGTTGCTAGGAAGAGTGCCCGGTAGCCGTGTGGTAACAGTCGCAGATAATTGAACCATTTGCAACTCAATCTGCTTAATCGATATTGCATGTGTATCGACTTTTTGACCAATACCCGCTAAATCACTCCTTAACTCTTTAATGTGATCATCATTAGCATTGAACCTCCTCATCATTTTATGCAATATATCCTCAACTCGCACCATACTATATCCACCATCCGTAGGAGTAACTTCACTATTTTTAGGAGGGACATAGGTCTCATTCCTATCATTTCTGTTACCATAGTTACCCCTGTAGAAGTTGTTGTCACGGTTTTAGTTTCCATCTCAGACATAATGACCCTCACAGTTATAGTTACCATAGATCCGACCTTGGTTTCCTTGACCTTGGCGCCAATTCTCCTTATTTGAGCCTAGGGCACTCAGTCGGAAACCCCTCGGCTATTCATTTACCGCATAGGAATTCTCTTCATAATAAAATTCATCATTTGGTGGTGGTGGTTTAGACAAGTATTTGACTGCAATTATCTTTTTTGCACCCCTAGTGATATGTTTTAATAACAAACCAAGCTCAGTTCTCATTTGAGCCATCTCTTCACGAATCTCATCTGTGGCTGGGTTGTAAGTGGATTGCACTGCAAAGGTATTTCTCCCAATATCTGACTTCCTAGTAGTCCAAGCCTTATTGTTCCTGTAGATTTTCTCTAACTTTTCAGCAATCTCAGCATAAGGACACTCCCCATAAGGACCACCCACTATAGTATCCAACACCGCTTTATTATTATTATCATCCTGTCCCCGATAGAAGTATTCCTTCATTGACTCATCATCTATGCGTTGATTGGGGACACTTATCAAAAATGAGGTGAATCTATGCCAAGAACTACTAACTGACTCTCCTTGTAGTGCCACAAAGTTGTTCACTCTGTCTTTGTGGTTTAGTTTCTTGGAGACCGGATAGTAGCGTGCTAAGAAAATGTCCCTTAGTTGGTTCCAAGTGAAAATTTAGTTATAAGGGAGCTCAGTGAACCAAATAGCAGCCTCTCCAGTCAGTGAGAAAGGAAAGACTCTTAGCCCTATTACATCCAAATCCAAATGAGGCCTCCCTACACAAATTTTACACACTACTCTTACCTTAGCTCTATGGGCATGTGGATGCTTAGAAGGTAGCCGTAAAAACAAACCTCTGGCAGTGAGCATTTGCATCAGGCTACCATTTACCACAAAGGTATGGCCTGGTGGTGGAGGGGGCAAGAAAAGTGGCCCATCAGAGTATCGGGTAGCCTTGTAGAAGGACACTTAGAAAAAGTGAGAGATCCTTAGAAGAGGGGTCTCTGACCATCATAATGGTCATGCAGGACAGGCCGTCGTGGGCACGACGGTCCGTCACATGTGTCCGTTGAAGGACACTTAGAAAAAGTGAGAGACCCTCAAAAAGAGGGTCTCTACAACCAGAACGGTTGTGCAAGACGAACCGTCGTGGGTATGATGGTCCGTCACATGTGTCCATTGAAGGATACTTGGAAAAAAATTGACACTGGGGTGTTAGGGATTTTGGAACGGACCTTATGATGGTCCGTCGTGGGTACGACGGTCCGTCATTGGGGTCTCGTTCTGTAGATCAGTGACAGAACTGGTGTACCCCATTCATCCCCTATGAACCCAAATCGAACTTGTCGTGTTATGGACCTACATTTGTCTAACCCAACTACCTAGGAAACTAGTAATGCGAAAGCACCTATGTCTAGGGTTGTAAACATGGCAATTTCGAACATTTTTAACCTAGGTTAGAAAGGATCTTATATAAAAGAAACGAACATATCACGAACAACTAAGCTAATACTAATTATTAAAAAAAATGCATGATAAACGAGTAGAAATTAGAGACACATACCTTAGAATTGGGGAAAACAAAAAGGACAAGTACTCGGTGACCAGGAAGACACCGACACCAGCAACTCCGACTAGTAGGTTATAACTTGTAGGGCTTTGGAGAATTGTGGGGGAACAATGATCGGTTGATAGAGGGAGCGATGGTGGAAGTTGAAAAGAGAGGGAAATGGGAGGAGTAATAAAGGAATGGGGTGAAATGAGGGGTTAGGAAGTATAAATGGTGAAATTTTATAATAAACTCCAATCGGGTCGGGTCGGGTATACCTCATTAATCACGCGATGATCCCCCGACGACGGTCCGTCGCAGTTGTGATGACCCATCGTTGGTTCCGTCGTGTGTGCCCTAGTTTGAAAATAGCAGAAAGACGTACCTGGTATGACGGAGGCATACGACGGTCCGTCGCTGTATCCGTCAGTGACTACTGCAAAGTAATTTTCTGCATAATTTCTTGGTGATGTGGCTGCAAATTTAAAAACCCATTAGTAGAAATATGCTACCATTAATAAAAAGACTATAAGTATTGGGTTTCCTCCCAACAAGCGCCTGATTTAATGTCGCGGCACGACTGGGGACACTTGATTACTTAGACTTCATCAAGATGGTATGCCTCTATCAATTCATTCCCCGATGCTTTATGCCCAAAAAAGAGTTCTATTCGATCTCTATTCATCTTAAACCGCGCTCCCTCCTTGGCTTTTAACTCAACTGCTCCATGAGGGAATACTTGGGTAATCAAGTAAGGGCCAGTCCATTTGGACTTGAGCTTGCCCGGAAGACAAGGCGACCCAGAACTATCTACAAGCACAAAATCCCCAACCCTAAACTCTTGTTTTTTAATTTTTTGTTCATTCTCCTTCTTCACATTTTCTTTGTGCGATATGGGGGATACCGATTGGAGCTCACCACTGTGCCTCATAGTCTTACACACGTTGAAGGTCTCTTCTTCATTGTTCAACTGAAATTTCATCTGCGCCTTCTCCATATCAACTAATGCTCTACCTGTAGCAAGGAATGACCTCCCAAGAATAATAGGCACTTCAAAATCGACTTTGCAATTATGAATAACAAATCAGCAAGAAAGATGAATGACTCCACTTTTACTAGCACATCATGGAGTATCCCTATAGGCCTTTTCACTGTCCGATCAGCCATCAGAAGCCGCATTGCAGTGGGTTTTGGATCCCCCAAACCCAACTTCTTCTAAATTGAGAGGGGCATCAGATTCATGCTTGCCCCCAGATCACATAATGCTTTCGCAAAATGTAATAACCCAACTATACAAGGAATAGTGAACGCACCTGGATCTTCTTTCTTTTGTATGAGGGATCTTGTAGCAATAGCACTACAATGCTGCAGTCTATCATCATCCCCAAAAGTGACCGATCTTTTCTTGGTGACCAGATCCTTCATAAATTTGGCATAACCGGGCATTTGTTCTAGAGCTTATACCAAAGAGACATTGATAGAAAGTTGCTTCAACATTGTTATGAAACGCTGGTATTTACCATCCTCGGTCTTTTTCACTAATCTCTGAGGGAAAGGTGGTGGTGGCCTAGGCATGGGAATTACCTTCATAGGTACTTCTGCATCTTTTCCATTACTTTCCTCTGCTTCACCACTACCCTTTACCACATTATCATTATCCTTTCTCACATTTTCCTCAGTAGACGGCATAGGTGGGTCAATGGTTTGCTTACCACCCCGAGTAGTGATTTCCATACAGTGCGCATCATTCTTTGGATTTTGGACATTGTTGCTAGAAAGAGTGCCTGGTTGCCGTGTGTTCACTGTCGTAGATAATTGGGCCATTTGCAACTCGATCTGTTTAATCGATATTGCATGTGTATCAACTTTTTGCCCAATATTGGCTAAATCACACCTTAACTCTTTAATGAGCTCATCAATAACATCGAACCTCCTCATCATTTTGTGCAACATATCCTCAACTCGCGCCATACAATCTCCACCATCCCTAGGAGTAACTTCACGATTTTAAGGAGGGACATAGGGCCCATTCCTATCATTTACGTTACCGTAGTTACCCTTGTTGAAGTTGTTGTCGCGATTGTCGTTTCCATCTCGGACATAATAGTTACCATAGTTCTGACCTTGGTTCCCTTGACCTTTGCGCCAATTATCCTGATTTGAGCCTTGGGAGCTTGGTCGGAAACCCCCCGTCTGCTCATGTACTGCAAAAGTGTCCTCCGCATATTAGCATTCATCATTAAGAGGTGGTGGTTTAGTGAAGTAGTTGACTGCATTTATCTTTTCTGCACCCCAGTGACATGTTTTAGTACCAACCCAAGCTCAGTTCTCATCTGAGCCATTTCTTCAAAAATCTCATTTGTGGCTGGGTTGTGAGTGGACTGCACTATGAAGGTGTTTCTCCCTGTATCAAACTTCCTATTACTCGAAGATTTATTATTCCGGAAGATTTTCTCTAATTTTTCGGCAATTTCAGCATAAGGACATTCCCCATAAGATCCACCTCCTATAGTGTCCAACACTGCTTTTCCTGTCCCCGATAGAAGTATTCCTTCAGTGACTTATCATCTATACGGTGATTTGGAACATTTCTCAAGAATGAGGTAAATCTATCCCAAGAACTACTAACTGACTCTCCTGGTAGTGCCACAAAGTTACTCACTCTATCTTTGTGGTTTAGTTTCATGGAGACTGTATAGTAGCTTGCTAATTAAACAAGGACTCTATTTGCTGGAAATCTGCCAAAACACGGCTGGGTCGACAGACCTCGCGACGGATCGTCATGGTCACGACGGACCGGCACGGACTCCGTCTTGCTCATGGCATGGATCTTTAATGTCTTATGCTGTATGTACAACAAATAGAGAGTGAGAAGCTCCAAGGAAATAGAGATTTTGAATAGATAAAACTGATGAAGGGAATTTTTTTTAATGCTATGTACGATGGCCAAGGTCGAAAGGGTTCTGGTAAAGGTTCTCCACTCAAGGCTCCTCTAATACTCCAAGGGTTAACAATGATAGGGTTTCAAACCCTAAACCTCAAGCAGGCAATAGTGGAGGTTCCTATGTTGCTAGTAAAAATTGTGCTAAATATGGTAGAAAACATGAAGGCCAGTGCTTAGTGGTCTTGGATGGTTGCTATAATTTTGGAAAGAGTGACCACAAGATAAGATATTGTCTAGCACTCATAGATAAAGGGAGATCATGCAAATTGTAACGTCTCTAAAATGAGCTAGGTTGAACTAGAGACTAACATATGTGTCATGATGTTTTAAAAGATCAAAAATGGTTAATAATAGTTTTTATAGTCAGTATTTAAAGTTTGGAAGCATTTGGAGGTCAAACATCCAAGAACATCTAAGACGTTCGGAAACTAGTCGAAGTTAAACTAATGCATCGTAGTGTTTTGTAGTGGATTTCTTGGGAATGTTTTGAAGGTGAAATTGTGTATAGATGGTTACTACACATAGATTAATATATAAAGGGTTGAAACATCCGATACCTAAGGACCAGCATAAGGGTCCTCGATGAGGACCCAACCATATGCCATCGAAGCTGCCAAGCAGCAAGGATTCAAAATCTGATGCGCCGACACGCAGCCAACACTGAGTTGGAAAAATTCTTTCCCTATGACACGGGTCCGTCATGAACCATTATGTCTCAAAATTTTATAGAAATAAGATTTGAAAAAGCCTCTGCGACGCGTAATGAACTCCCATATTTGGTCGCATCATTTTTAAGTCGAAATTGAGTTGGTTAAAAAGTCTAATGAGTGCAGCGGTATTTTATGTAACGCGGGTATGGATTATTTATGGTTATTGAGTGTTTTAATCCCCTAAACTCACCAATAAAAGCTATACTACCCACTCAAAACAAAACCTCTCAATTCTTCTCTCCAAAACCTCCTTCGATGAATTTTTAAAGCTCCAAGGAAGAAGAATGATTTTCTCATGTTTTATCCATCAATTTTGTGCGCTTTTGATCACAATTAAGGTATGGTTCTTAATCCATGAAATCTCATTCTTGAAGGAGTCAATTGCAATGATTTTTCAAAGATGATCTAAACATGAATTCTCCTATTTTGTGATCTAGCCATGGGTTCTTGCATAAAGGTTTTGAAACATTATATTATGATTGAATTGATGTTAATTTGATGATTTTAACCTAAAAACTCTATGAACCCATGCAAACCATGCACTTGTAGTTTTGTATACTTTATGGCTGAATTGATTATGTCTTAATGATATTGGATTCTTATGAAGTTTGATTAGGGATATTGAATTATGAATGCATCATGCTAGAATTGTTAGTTGGCTTCCCTAATTTCATAAATTCATGTTGAATTATCTTTGATTCGTTATGTATGGTGATTGTTGGGTTTAATTGTAAACTATGACCATTGGTAAGGGCCCTGGTATATTATGTTGGATGAATTGGCTATGGATTGAAGTTGTGAGGTTGGATCAATGGTATGTTGACTTAACTCTCTATATATTATGTATTCTAGTTCATAGATGATGACGATTCTTGGTATAGACCACTTATAGTGGCGGTGCTTATGTGCTATATTTTTTACTAATGTTTCCTTGTCAGCATTACTTTATGAATTGTGAATGATGTGGCCTCCTTGGCATTACTTTATGTATTGTGGCTTTATAATGTTATAACTTTCATATGTGGATAGTATGAATGTCAATATAACTTATGTGATTATATGTGGAGTCAAAGCATGAGTTCTTCTAGTCGATGATGTGTATCTCTAGTAGACTATAGGTGTAGTCATTATGAGGATTACTTGATGTTGAAGTATGATGTTTATTTATAGATTCTATGATACTTATGATGACTTATGTGGATGATTTTATATAAGTTTGTAAGATGACTATTAATTATTCTTAGTTGACCCTATGTGCTTCTAGAATGATGTGATATTTTGAAGTATGTGTGAGTGTGTCTTGTTTTGGTAGGCTTGTGTCCCTTACTTGATACACGTACAATGTGAATATGACTTCTTGAATTAGTATACTAAAGCTTATTAGTATTGTATGTGTTATTGACATGTGATCTTGCACATTGTTAAAAAGGTCCTTTATGTGGACCTTCATCCTAGAATAAGGTTATGATATCCTTGAAGTCAAAATCTCAAATGACATACTTCTTGTGTGAATGGTGGACTTAAGGTTGGTTGGCTGGAACAACATGAAACCATCCCTAGGAAAGTCATTGAGCAGTCCTTTTGACCATTATAGGTATCCTCAGTGGACCCTCTTTGGTAAGGTGTAATGTGATTGAGTTTTGAACTAGATATGAAAACTCTTCATGTACTCCTTTATTGAACAACTCAATGTGAATAAAGGCTAGCATGAGTGAGTATAGTTTGGGAAGTAATTCTAGTTAAGGATAAGGCTAGAGTACAAAGAAACCCTTCATATTCCTTAACCATTGGCAAGTAGAAAACCCTTTATCAAAGTAGGGTGATATACCGTGGTTTCACGACATTTTTAATTATTTTTCCTTAAGTTTAGTGTGTGTCCAAAAGCCTTTTTGTATTAATTTTTGTGTAAGATTCTCTTTATTTGAAGGAAATATGTCTAAAGATGAACGCGGAACTTTTTGAGAAAGAAATGCAGAAAAGTTACCACCTACACAGCTTGTGACGGTCCATCGTGCCTCTATGGTCTGTAGGTGGCATCGTGGTGAAGCTGAAGAAGGAAGATGGGGAAGTCTGACAAAGTGTGGGGTTACGAAGTGCATGACGGACCGTTGTTTCCATGACGGTCTGTCCTGCTGGTTCCTCGTTATGATAAGAAAAGTAGTCCTACTACCCTAATTCCAAAAAGTCAAGTGTTATGGAACGGAGACCCTCGACAGACCGTCGTGCTTGGAATGGTCCATCATACCTGTTTGTCGAGGGTAATGAAGAAAGCAGCAGAAAGATCTGTTAAGTATAGGATGACGGAGGCCATGACGGACCGTCGTGACCACGACGGCCCGTCACAAGGTCCGTCGACCCAGCCAGGTTTTGGCAGATTTTGAGCAATTAGAGTCCTTCTTTTATAAGGTTTTTGTTTTTTATAAATAGTTAAAAAAAAACCTCGTAGATGGGGTTAGACTTTTTGTTATTAGACTCCCTTATAGTTAGGCTCTCATATAGTTAGACTCTTGGTTATTAGACACTTTTATGTTAGATTCTTTGTTAGTAGATATTTTTGGATATTAGACTCTTGATTGTTACAGTTTTCTCTGGAGTTGATTGTTGGTGATTTTGTCGATTAATCAAGTAAATTTTTCTGGATTTTATTCTTTCTAAATTAAGTAAGTGTATGAATTCTTATACTACATATATGAATATTGTGATTATGACTATTAGTAACTAAACTCCATAACTAGGGTTGTGGGAACCATGGGTTAATAATGAGGTAAAATCGAACTAAAATAACAATTCAAGAATAGTGTCTTGCATGTATTGATAATTCTTTCGCTTAGAAGTTTTTTTAACGGATGGTCAACGTTAGAACTCGCCTTAATGCTACTTGCCGGACCAAGGAGGTAGATAATAGGAAAAGAATTATTAACATAGATTTAGTGTATACTATCTAATAGGCTAGTATTGATTAGTACGACGTAATAACTTAGTCAAATATCGAATACAATGCTCAATATGAGGTAAATGTAAGGGTTAGTATAGCAATATACGTAGCCGGACCAAGGTGCGTAGTGAAATTTTCTAGATGCTGGACCAAGGATTTAGAAATACATAACTTATCACTTTTTATGCAAGATACTAGGAAATAACTGTTATAGTTAGAATTATCAAGTTAGGAACCTGTGCGGAACACGTAAACCCTAGTTACTTTTATTAATTGATTAAACTCCAAGATTTGAATCTGTTAGTTGTTACTTTAATTTAGATAGTTACTTTTATTCATTTAGAAATAAAGAAAAACCCTTTTATTGTCTTTTGTTTTCTAAGGATATAATTGACTAAATAATAGTAATAATAGATTGAAGTTAAGTCTGAGCTTTTCCTCGTGGGAATAATCCCAACCTCATTAGTTGGGTTCTTTACTTGATACGATCACTTTAATTCTTATTTAAGAAGTAAGTTTAAGCGTTATCAAATTTTGGTGTCGCTGCAGGGGAAAGTAGCTTTTAGATTAACTTGAACTTATTACTAAAGTTTTCAATATTTTCTTGATTTAACTTTTCTATTATTTTTTATTATTGAAGAACTATATTCCTCGTATGCAAAATACACAGAGAGGAAGAGAACCCTTGTTTCCCTACGTTCACGAATTAGAGAGTACACTATGCAACATGAATCAAAACTTGGGTATTAATGATGATGATCCAAACAAGAACATCCCAGCTACGGTAGATGTTCATGGTCAGTTATTACCCGATGCTCCGGGTGAAAATCAACAGTGGGGACAAAATCCTTCTCCACTTCCTCAAAATACTACAGAGGCTATGACAATATAGCAGACTCCGATGGGCCACTTGTCTTGCCCCATCTACCACCAGGACACACCTTTGTGGTAACTAGTAGCCTGATACAAATGCTCACTGCCAGAGGTTTGTTTTTAGGTCTACCTTCTGAGTATCCACATGCCCATATAGCTAAGGTAAGGGCAGTGTGCAAAAGCTGTGTAGGGAGGACTGATTTGGATTTGGATGTAATAGGGCTAAGAGTCTTTCCTCTCTCACTAACTGGAGAGGCTACTATTTTGTTCACTGAGCTCCCTTATAACTCAATTTTCACTTGGAACCAACTAAGGGACAATTTCTTAGCACGTTACTACACGGTCTCCAAGAACTAAATCACAAAGACAGAGTGAACAACTTTGTGGCACTACCAGGAGAGCCAGTTAGTAGTTCTTGGGATAGATTCACCTGATTTTTTAGAAGCGTCCCCAATCACCGCATGTTCGCACAACCTATTCTATGTATTTTAACATTAGTCAAAATATAGAGTCATTAAAAAATTCCCCCTTTTGGACAATGGCAAACCCATCTGCTTGTATTGAACAAGTAAGTACACACATATATTTATATGCACACTGTAAATTATAAAACGACACTTAATTTCGGAATCCAATCCTTATTATAGTAAGCTTTGTTAAATTTATATTATGTTTGCTAATTTTGTTCCATGATACAATCTTTGTCGCTCCTCAAAATATACATATCCATGTGTACCTATCAAATTTCCCCTTTTTCATGATGACAAACCATCGCTTCTTTTGTATAGTTTATTTTGGGTTATTTTAGTTTCTTAAAGCTCAATACACAAACCAAACACATTAGAGGATCAAGTTGGACCAATTGGGTTGTAAACATTACACAAGTATGCACTTCCCCCTTTTGACATCATAAAATACTATGAAGGCATACACCACACTAAGAGAATCAAATTCGATACTCATGGCCACTAGGGCTATCACCTACACAAACACTTAAAAATCAAGAACTCAATTAGCTATTGTAAAGCATTTTCACTACATAGGAGATAGTCATGAACCTGAAACTCAAACCCAGCAGTAGCATTAATCAAAAAGAATATACACCACAAATGTAATAAAAAATAAAGATGGAATCAAGAACTTGTGATGGAAAAAAATTGGGAAGTCAAAGGATAGAATAGCTAGGTAATATCAAAATATCGGGCATGAGAGTATAACTAATAGTCATTTTTCAGCAACAAAACATTATCTTCCAGATTAACAAAATTAGCATCCTTTTCAATTTCAAAAGTATCCTTAGTCTATGCAAGCTCAAATTTTTCTTTTTCCTTATATGCAAGGTAAATTTTTTTTTTTACATATTACCAACCTTTAAGGAACTAGTTCAATCAAGATACCCTCTGCAGAAACAATAGTTCACTCATCTTTAATTTCAATACAGTTCGTAAGAGGAAATTTTTTTCTTGAATATCATTTGTAAAGGATCATGTTCTCTCAATCTATTTCATAGACGTGTACTATCAGGTGCAGCACCAACTATAAAACTTTTTTACATTAATCCAAATTTCCAGTTTATACGGTTGCCAATAGAAGAACTATGTTCGACAGATGGGTCTCCCATCGATTCCCCCTCACTAGATGCACCTAAGTTGAGCCTTACAAGTGAACTTTCTTCAAGTGTAGAATCTCCAAAATATTCCCCCTCACAATGTAAATCCTCCAAGACTTCACTCAATACAAAAGATTCCCCTAAGAACCAGCACAATGTAGAGGTGTCCTCCATCAAATTTATCTTAACTATAGACCATCACATTGGGATAAGGCTTTTTAAAAAGATATTTGTTTGGTAGTATTTAGGGAATGAATGTCTTTTGGGACAACTGAAAGAAATAGGTTCAAGTGCATTGATTTTATATTTAATCATGAATAATTGTAGTGCACATATCTTAGATCTCTGGATAATGCTGAATTTTTCTTCAATTTTACTAAGTTTCTCTCCTATGCTAGATGCTAATACAATAATATAGTGCATGAGTAGCATTAATTTAAAAGTTGTATAGAGACATACAACTTAATGTATAAAACTGAGCATAAAATTCAAGATTAGAGGGTAGTATGCGCAATGTTCATTAGCCATTTAGGGATATTCATGTGACCTTAATCATCCCCAAGTTCCAAATTTTTTTATTTTGAAAGTGTTGTCCTTGGATGATCATATTTTGATTGATTGATCATCTGAGTGCGCATAACTGTTAGATACTGCATAGGTTGGACCTGCTCCTTTTACATGCTTGTCTTTCCCTTTTCTCTTTTTTTATTCAATTTTTTCAGTCTATGTTATTCATATATTCCTTTTTTTTTAAGTAAGAGGAATTTCTTCTAGTTCCAATCATGCATCCGAAGCAACATGTTCAATTGGTGAATGTTGTTTGTTTCCTCTCACTTTTCCTGCAACTTCAAAGATTAGATTTAGTAACCCAGATTAACTTGGGTCATTTGTATTGATAAAAAGGATAAATAAGATCTCTACAAGCCCACTTGGGAATATTATTTTTCCTTTGAGTATACATGTTCCTTTGAATAATTTTATAAGTTCGTCCTGCTTTATTTTCTGCAATAACTCGATATTTCGGACAATTTTTCTTAGAGTGGACTGAGTTACGACACATTATACATTACAAACAATTTCCAATCATAGGTTGTTCATACGCTATTCAAGTTCTTATGTTCCGAGTATTGTTACCTAGATGTGTTACTATCATGGAAGATTTTATCCATTTATTAGCTCTTTCCAGATCAATTTTTATCCTAGACCGTTCAAGATTCATCATCCTAGAATTTTCCCTTTCAAAAGATAGTTCATTGTTTAACCTCATTAGATCTTAATCACACATAATTTTGGTCACCACTATTTTTTTCTTTTTCATTCCCAATAATACTTTGTTTGAAAATTTCAGATTTGAGAGACAAAGTGCATAAATCAAGTTGATGTACCTATTCTTTCAGAAGTTAATTTCTTTCTTGAGATTAAAATTAACTTTTTCAAGATCAATATATTCAAATTTTAAACTGGTCAAGGAAGTCAATAACTGATCTCTATTTTCATTAGACTCTTGAAGATTATCGAGGATAGTTAGAATAAATGAAGATAACTTTTTCTTTGAAAAACCTTTTAGTTTATTTATAAGGTAAAAAAGATTTATCTCCCTTTTCTCAATGTCTAATTCGGATTCTGGTTCAGATTCCTCCATGTCTATTAAAGAAACATCTTCTGTATCATCTTCAATTTAGTTGTCTGAACGTGTATCGTAATCAACATACATACCAATGTCAAATTCTTTTTCTTTACTCAGGGAAGTTCCTTTATGTGCATTTACCAATGTGTCCCAAATTTGTTTCGCTGTAGTACAATTAGAGATGCAATCAAACTTGTCTGGTCCAAGTCCACATAGAAAGATATACTTAGCTTTAACGTTCTTTGCTAGCATTCTATAATCAGCGTCTCCATATTGAGCCTTGGGTTTGGAATGATTTTCCCTTCATCATAGGAATAAAGGGATCATTAATAACTGTCATCCATAATTCATAGTCTTGGCATTGTAGAAAATACTCTATTCTAGCCTTCCACCATGCATAGTAATGGCAATTGAATAGTGGTGGTATGTTGATGTGTTGACCTTCAGCGTGTTTAAAAGGAGGTGCAGAATTCATAATGATCTTATATTGAGTTATTAGACTCTTCATAGATAATCTGTCTCTAATACCAATTGTTAGAATTCTGATCCGCAAATTAGCCGTAGGAACATGTTTATTCAATATGTTCCTTTAAATATTATAGAAATTACGTTTTGTAAAACAAATAAAATAATGACACAATATTTTTTCGTGGAAAACCCCAACTCATAACGGTAAAAACGATGACCTACACCTCTGTGGGATTTAACTCCACTTCATTAAACTTTGAACATCAACAACAAATTACAAGACTATGTTATCTAAGGAATTATACACTCTAATTCCTTGAGGAATTATAAACTCTAATTCCTAGCTGAGAAAATATAAACTCTTATTTCTATCTACCCAAAACAAAAAATCCCCGGTTTCCGTCTTCTACCATCTGTCAAGTTTCTCAAACTTGTTAGAGAAATCCTACACACACACTCGATTGTAATCAAAACTCTTAATCACAATGTTACCACTTTTTCCTCACATATTGGCAACAACCCAAAGTAACTCTCAAAATTCTCTCCAACCAATTGATCGTGTTTTGATCTTCTTTCTATGTAAGTTCGCAATTTCTCAAGCGAAACTATCGCCCTATTTATAAATTTGAACTTGAATCTAAACCTATTTCAACAAGAAATCCTACTTTGTATGGAACTCCTACTTCAAGTCAAACATATCTTCGCGGCATCTTCAACTCCTTGTTTGATTCAACTTTGTCTTGCCGATGCACAAATCTTTGTTGAACTCAACTTGGATGCGTTCTTCTCACTTTGCGTTTGGAAGAAAACTTTATACGTAATTTTCCTTAATTGACTTAGGAAAATATTTTTCCTTTTGTACATAATTTTTCAATTCTACTCAAACTTATTACATTAAAAAAGTTGGTAGTTTTCATCGTAATTTCAACTCGAACATCCTTGTCTTTAAACGAAACTCAACTTGGACTTCTTCATCACTCCCGCCTCAAAATTTGAAGTCCTTCTTCACGCAGAACTCCTAGTCGCACTTGACTTGGATATAAAAATCATTCCAGTAAATTTGTTGCCACAAACTATTTCCTTAAACAAGTAGGAAATAGTTTTCCTTCTTTGTCCTGACTGCCTCAAACTATTTCCTTAAACAAGTAGGAAATAGTTTTTCCTTCTCTGTAATTGTTTATTTCAGAAAGCTTATCCCATTCATATTTGGATACAGTTGAAACGTGTTGTTAAGTGTTCTACGCAACTTTATCGTATTTCAAGGTAACATCTTTCACAAAGTAAAATACTTACTATTTTGCTTATCTTTTTCTACGTAGGTAGACCTTGGCTCAAGATTAGGCGGCAACATGAACTCGACTCAGACAATAACTTGGATTTGAATGAAATCGACTTGGTTTAGACAAACACCTTGTATCATGTGGGCACAACCTGTTCTATGTATTTTAACATTTGTCAAAATATAGAATCTTTAACAAAAAGGAAAAACTACAATCTAAGAGAAAACTTTAAGTCTAGAATGGGAATTGAAATATTTTGGTGATAACTCCTCAAAATCCCTTAAAAAATTGAATTTAAAGTTTCCAAAATATAGCCTCAAAGTCCAGTCGGCGGTTTAAGGTGGGCTCGTCGAGTGGTTCGGTAATCCGCCCTTTTCTCCCTTCTATCGCAAATTTTCATTGATCATCCACGTGCCAGGTCATGGAACTTTGGGCGATCAAACTTGTTGTCGCGGAACAAATCGACGATCTGTTGAACGCTCACTTTTGTCGCCAACATGGTTTCATCCCCAGTGCTTGCACAGTTGAACATTAACGAACTGAAGAGTCACTCGGCGATTCGCCGAGTGGTTTTGGCGATCACCGAGATCTAATTTTCTCCACTTCTTCAACTTGAGTTGCTCTTTTTTTTTCTAGAAGCATCATTTGCTTGCTCAATTACCTGAAAATCAATGCTTTCACGTAATCTTAGAGAATATATTAAGCATTTTGAGGATAGTTTAACTATCAAAATAAAGCTTTTAATGAGCTCAAACCTCTGACTCATGAAGTATTCCATTTATTAAGAGCATACATGATATCATTATGTGGCGTGATAGTTTTTTAACAATGATACTCCATGTTTTCTAAAAAAGAATAACATAGTTTGACTTGGAACAGAGTTTAAGAAAAGAAAAAAGACTTTTTGATTTTGAGGTTGTACATTAAAGTTATGTCAAATGTATTGAAATGTATTTTAATCTTGTGGCCTTAAACATGTCACGTAGACAGTTAAAATTAAAGGTTATTAAAAAAAGGAAAGGGGTCATTTTTTTTAAACAGACTAAAATGGAAATGAGGACATTCTTTTTGAAACGGAGGGAATATATTTTATTGTTATTCTTCTTCTCGGATTAACTCATTCAGGATTTTGGAACATATCTCATATGATTTTATATCTAACTACAAATTGATTTCCCATCCCCCTTTAATATTAGTGTTTATTGCCCGTATATAGTTAATTTGATATTGTTTAAACTTTTGATTCCAATAACAAGCTGCAAGTTTTGCCCTATCATAATTTCTTCACTGTAATTTCAAGTATCTCAGTTTTTTTTCATTATGACCACTGAAAATTTCATTTACTTTTCTTTGTTCTAGTAATGGTCTGATATAGTTTTTCAAACTAATTCTCCTCTATTTCTAGTGGGTGTTGCATAACAATAAGATGTGATTACCTAATACATTCATTAAGGTCTAAGACTTGCCTTCGGGTTTTTTTTTTTGGTGAATATTGTTTACCTAATTATTTAATTCTATTTATTATAGTCAAAATGACAAGTGTTATTCTGTTGCTGGATACCATTTTAACTTATACTTGTCTGATATTAATTAATGTTGAGAATATGTCGTTAAGGTTCAATATTTAGCTAACTAAGTGGAACATTTCTCATATTTAGTAGTGATACATAGTTGAGTTTCTGGGACAATATGTCAGTTATGTTTGGAGTAAAAATAACATTTTACTCCAAACACAGAATGATGGAAATTAGGTGGAGTTTGAAAGAAGACCCTTCGACCTCTAATATGATAGGTCATGCTCCACGATATTAATTATATAATGATATATATAATCATTTGATGCGTCATACATGATTTAATGCGAAAACATAGCAAATGAAAATTCGTTGAACTTGACTTGGTGTATTAAGTACCTTACTTATATAAACATATTTAATAAAGTTACGACATTTACTAAAGTACCTTATCATTTGTGTGTAACATAAAAATCATCACGTTAAGACCTATACACATACGGACGAGGGTTGAATCTTTTGTTTGAAGTTGTGGGGTATCTAAGGAAGAATGATAAAGTTCTTACATTTGCAATATGTGCAAGATATTTGTATTTTACTATTGAAAAACCATCAAATTTTTGTAAGAGATCTTATATTTAAAGTGTCTAAGGAATGTTAAATTTCTTAACCTCATCTTTACCTCTTCGCCACTTAATTCTCTATCATATAACATATAAAAGAGAAATACGAAACGAATGTATGATAAATTAAAATTTACTTGTTGTTTATTAAAAGAAATTATGTCTATGTTAACTTCACTTTAGCTTTAGCATATTCCATATTCACCTTATGTACAAGAGGAGGACAAGTCAGACATTTGAAACTTATTTATAGGATGGGCGGTATATTTCTTAGGTTCCTGAAACGTCCAAAACTTCATATTAAATGACTTAGATCAAAATTAACAACGAAAACATAGGAAGCAGCCAAATGAAGCAAGTTATCACTTCTCGAAATAGGCACGCCTGGGGTTGGAGGAGATATTTGTGACATAACATTGAGAAATAAATTGATAAAAGACGTCTTACTGGTAAGCTTTTTAAGATGACGTTATGGCCACCATCTTCCAGTCAAAACTTCTCATTTTCCATCGTCTGAGAACAAATTTGTAATTGTCCGTCAAATACATTATCCCAATTTCGTTAAAAATGGCCAATGTACTGAAGATCAGACTCACTATTGTTCTTGGATTCAAGATACATGTAGAGAAAAGAAAAAATTATAGTACCAATACCTCATTTGTGCTCCATCTAATTTCTCTCGCATCATTTGGATGTTCTTTTAGACAGTTCAAACCTTAATGTTATTATTTCTACTGCAGACCTTTGAAATCAAATATTTCTAGATTTTGAACAAATTGGAAGCAAATTTTGTTGGGCTTTGTGGAGGCTTGTGAGCCGGCCCGACCCATTACTGAAACCATAGGTTAACCATTTGGTTTTCCTATAAATATGATCCTTGTATTTGTAATTCTTAAGCAGCACAAGTGAAATAAAATCCTCCTGTTACAGTCGTGGAGTAGGGAAACCGAACCACGTTAAATTCTTGTGTGTCCCGTTTGCGTTCCGTTTCTCTTTTCTCTAGATTATTTGTGTGTGTTGTGTGTTTAATTCCCAACAATTGGTATCAGAGCGAGTTTCAACAACACTGTAACACAAACTGTGAGAAATTGTCACCTAGGGTTCTTGTGTGAAGAACTGTGTGCAGGGAGGAGAGCCGTCGTTACCGTGTGGGTAACCTCAAGCAGCAGCCGGCTAGGAGAACCGCGCAGGGTGCGAACAGCCGTCGTCCGTGTGCTGTCCGTCGCGCCGTTCCGTTGGCCGCCGCGTCGGGAAGGAGTGTGCCGCCACCGTTCGCAAGCTACAGCCGTGCAAGACGCCGAGGATCTGGAACCGCCATTCGCGAGCAGCAGCCGCCGCGAACCAGGCAGCCCAGATCGAAGGAGATCTGCCGCAGATCATAGCCCAGCGAGGGAGAAAGCCGCGCAGCAGTAGCGAGGCAGAGAACGCCGTTGCCGTCCAGTGGCCGCCGCGTCGAGGAGCCTCAGATCCAGCCGCGAGCGTCCAGATCGTGAGCATCGTCCAAATTGCCGCCCGCTGTCTGTAGACGCCGTTAAGGGAATTGCCGAAGTCCTTTGAGATGGCAGAAGATGGGAAGTTCCGAATTGAGAAGTTCGATGGTACAGATTTCAGTTGGTGGAAGATGCAGATTGAAGATTTGCTGGTTCAGAAAGATTTGGACGTAGTGTTGGGTGACAAGCAAGGAAAATTGTCTGATGCAGAGCGGGCAATTTTGGATCGGAAAGCTATGTCAGTTATCCGACTCTCGTTGACCAAGAATGTTGCGTTCAACATTCTTAAGGAGAAGACAGCGAAAGGCATCTTGGAAGCCTTGTCTAACATGTACGAGAAGCCATCTGCAGCAAACAAAATTTTTCTGATTAGAGAGTTGGTGAACACAAAGATGAAGGAAGGCAGTTCAGTTACCGAGCACATCAACTCATTGAATTCGATCTTAGTCAGACTTTTGTCAGTTGGCATTATGTTCGATGATGAAGTTCAAGCTTTACTACTGTTATCATCATTGCCTGACAGTTGGTCCGGAACGGTTACAGCAGTTGCCAGTTCAGTGGGACCTAATGGATTCACCTTTGAGAAGATTCGTGATCTCGTTCTTGGCGAGGATGTCAGAATAAGGAGTTCTGGAGAATCATCAGGTGATATGCTAAACGTCGTCAGAGACAGAGGAAATAACAGAGGTAGTGGGAGCAGGAACCGAAGAAGGAGTCAGTCGAAGGCTCGGGATGGCTCAGGTGTAACATGTTGGAACTGCAAGGAGGTGGGGCATTTCAGGAATCAATGCCAGAAAGACAAACAAGTCAACATTGCAGAAGACAGCGCCAACGAGGATTTGTTTATCTGTTGCGCGGAGAGCAATGTGGATTCCTGGGTCATGGATTCTGGTGCTTCTTTTCATGCTACCCACAGCAGTGAAGCATTGCAGAATCTGGTTATTGGAGACTTTGGAAAGGTAAGGCTTGCAGACGATAGAGCTCTTGATGTTACGGGCATGGGTGACATGGTGCTGAAGACGCCAGTCGGTTTCTGGACCTTGAAGGATGTCAGAGTTGTTCCAAGCTTGACGAAAAGTTTGATTTCTGTTAGGCAGTTGGATGAACAGGGACATTATGTGAAGTTCGGAAATGGGCAGTGGAAGGTCGTGAGGGGCAATCTTGTCTTGGCTCGTGGAACAAAAAGAGGATCGTTGTATATTGTCGGATTACCGTCTGAGGGAGTGACCGTCCCAGTTCAGAAGAAAAACAAAGTCCGGTTCACAGAATCTCGTGGGCAGAAGAAGGTTGTCTTTGCAAGAAAGAAACCCAGAGCCAAAGGTCAGATTCAGAATGAACGAGCAAGGAAAGGTTCAGGAAGACCAGTCAGAGGCGTTTGTGGCAGTGGGAGCACCTGCCGTGCTTCAGCCAAGGCTCCTAGAAGACAGTGGGTCAAGAGAACTAGTATTCCAGCTGTTGATACGTCTCCAGAAAATATCTTGCTGAGTATGGAGAGTGTTTGTTCTCAGGGAGTTCTAGGATCCGGCAGTTCGTGTCTCAAGTGGGAGCCGGTAGGGACCGAGGACGAGTCAAGGGCAGTTTCAGCCGTGACTGATGTGTTGAAGCTTCGGGGAGCTTCAACGGGCTTTTCAGTTGACTGATGAGAAGGCCGCTGTAGCAGGAGAGAGTTGAAAAGATTACTAGACATACAAGTGTTCTAAGTGGATGACAGTTGAAATTCTTCAAGCCTCCAAGTGGGAGATTGTTGGGCTTTGTGGAGGCTTGTGAGCCGGCCCGACCCATTACTGAAACCCTAGGTTAACCATTTGGTTTTCCTATAAATATGATCCTTGTATTTGTAATTCTTAAGCAGCACAAGTGAAATAAAATCCTCCTGTTACAGTCGTGGAGTAGGGAAACCGAACCACGTTAAATTGTTGTGTGTCCCGTTTGCGTTCCGTTTCTCTTTTCTCTAGATTATTTGTGTGTGTTGTGTGTTTAATTCCCAACAAATTTCCACAGAAAGGTGATTGGGATTTAAGGTTGATACAATGTTAAGGAAGATATCGGTGAAATCATATGCATGATACATCAGAAATTAATACAGTAGTGTATGCCAAAAAGAAGAATGAATAATAAATACAAAAATAGAACAACTGATGGAAAAAAAAATTAAAGCTCGGATTAAGTTCTACAACAACCATTTTAATGTAGAGATACATTTAAGCCGATTCATTCGAAATGCCAAATTTTTAAAACAAAAGACGACAGGATAAGGGAAGCATTTTATAATTTTCATGACTACCTTCAAGAATCAAGAGATAATTCATATAAATTCAAATAATTAACTTCCTAAAAAATTTAACTAGCTAAAGTAGTTGGGGTTGTAACTTTAAACATTTATGTTTTACTACGGTGTAAAAAAATACTTAAAACTAAAAAAGTTTCCCTTGTCCTAGGAAGATATATCCACTCTCCATTAGACCTTACGTGATAAAATCACACCACATCACTGGAATATTCAATGCTATCATCAGTTGTAGGAAAATAGACTTCATAATTTTGTCAAACTTTTTCACTTATAAGCCTAAACCACCAACAATCATTGACGAACACATGAACACCATAGCGCGTAAGAAGGAAGTCATTTTTTACTAGCATTGTTTCATTCTTTTTATCACGTAGAACAAGGTGAACCTCGAAAAGCATTACAAACTCCTCTAGTGGATCCGACTTATCAATAGTCAACAAAGACTTATACTTGACCCTATAACGAGATGTGAAAGTAAGAAACAATAGTTGCATTGGAGTAAGAACCTACAAAGGAACACACTTTACGTGCTACTTCAACTTAATCACTCTTTTGGAATACTTTTGTTGTCTTGTTGTTTAGTGATTGATATTGCTTTTATTGTCGGAGAGATCATATCTATTATTGATTGTCGATATTTTGTTGAATATTTTGGTTTTTCTTTGGTTCATGGCATTGCAATATAACAAGAGTTCGATTCAAGTCAATCTAATTTTTTTTTAAAGAGTAATCACATTATTGTTGAATGGAAAAAGATAATTTAGTCACTTGTATTTTTTAATAAGATGGTTTTTAACACGATCATAGTAATGTATAGCCAAGGGGCCTCAACTGAATCTCATTTATTCAAATAATATATTATGCAAAATTGAAATGAGATAATTTGGTTCTATATGAACTGTGGAATCCTCTGAAGTAAGAGAAGATTTTTGTTCATTAAAAGAATGGTTCAAAAATTACTTTAGCTCAGGTCCTATAAGCAATAATGTATCCCCCCCCCCTCCCCGGCCATAACGTGTTAGTATTAAATAATGTAATGATTATGAGAAAAATAAATAACTATGGAGACATCATATTAAATTCAAGATAATTGGGTAAGGAAGTCAAGAGTAACATGAACATAAAACTTGATCCCTATTCACAACATACTAAATATAATAAAAAACAACAATCGGACAAATCCTCCATAATTTATGTAGGGGTAAATAGAAAACAAGACTGCCTACTCGGCCTTCCATAAATGCTGCCAATTTAAAGTATGTACACTATTGATATTTACACATTAAAAAATCAACAAGTGTAGTGCCCTATTACAATCGTATACATATTTGATTAATAAAATCCTACATACTTATCCCATTACTCACCATTTACCTCATTCTCAAACCATTGAGGCTTATTCAACTACTCCTACTTTTCACAAACAAGACACACTGAATGTTTCCTTTGTTTGTTATGAGACATAAATTTCCATAACAAACATTTGGGGGAAATTACCCAATGGATTTAAAAGTGTTATAAAAAATCTTGAATTAAACTGGTGAACAGTATTGGGAAACACTTCTCTTATCCCAGATATATTGAAACTCTTCTCATGGTAAAGATGTGGTTTACCTTCAACAAATTGTACTTGTATTTCATTTAATTAACCCAAAGTCATTCCTGCTCCTCTGATCAACCAACATTGGGAGAAAGTTTCTCTTATTTCTTGCTTTCAGATTTGCGTTTACTTTTTGACGAAAAAGGATAGTCCTTCATGGTTTGTTGTCCTTTAAGGGAAATAATTATATTCTTGAATAATTTTAAGTAAAAGGAGTTATGGATTCAAACATTCTAAATTTAGAAGAGATATCGGTGTTCAATTGACGGCTAGACAACTGCGATTGTGATTCACCTAGTCAAATACCAAGTAATGTCAGAGAACAAAAAGAAAATGAGGCTAGATGGTGTTACACTGCCATTTCACCAAGGAAACTTGAGTTTCACTTGTTGAATGCATGTTTAGGATTTAAGAAATAGTGAAGTTCACTTGTTTGGAAAGGGAAGCCAATATTAATTGACTAAAACCCAAGTCAGAAATCATATGCAGCCACATCAGCAGTAACCACAAGAAAGTGCAAAATTTAAGCTCAATCCAATTTCTTTCTTTATTTCTTCCTTTTATATATATTATAATTATGTTGATAAACATTCTAACTAACATAGATGAATCCCCAAATGGATAATTACGGGTTTTTAATTACATGATTTTTATTTAATTATCTAATTTACTCAAGTTATTTATATATTCACTATTCTATAAACTATCTATTATAAACTCAAGTTAATTTGTTATGTTATCCATTTTTTAGGTTTGTAAGGATAACTTGGGAATTTTTAATGTGCTTCTATAGTTATCAAATAAAGCTTTTGAAGCACATTTATGAGTTTGAGTTAATTATTTAGTTTAGTGTCTTGCCTTCGGTAAATTTAGGTTAGAATTGTTCTACCTTAGTCCATTAACCCTCTCGAGCTAAATGTATGTAAAAGGGTTTAGGAATCAATCTCTTAGCTGAAACCATGACAATCCAATACCCACAAACAATCAATCACTAATCTTGATCTTAACTCTGTCTTGAGCAGGCCAAAAACAGGAAGGTATAACTGCATTTCCAACTACAATACTTTAAATCAAACCACAATTAATGATATAAATCACATCTATACAACATCTAAACTAACAATTCACCATATCCATAAGCTAAATAAGCTCAAAATCACATAATCCACCCTAAGAATTCGTATTTTAGCTACATGTTATAAAAAAGATAAAAAAAATGTTACCAAATTGTGCTTCCATAAACAGCGTCAGATTTTTTTCATCTTCAAAAATGTTCAACTAGAAGAATCTCAAAGACCCACTTTCAATTTCTCTAAAGTGAAAAACCTTCAATTCTTCAAAGCTAGAGTTCAAACTTAAAATTAATTTAGAATATTATAATATGATTCAAGACACTAAACTAAATGTTCAAAACATATTTGTAGTCGCTAAAAATATGCTATGAAGGACCATTCAGTGTATAAATTTTGGCCTGCCGATCAACTCGACAATCCGCCCTTTAGTTAATTCCATCGCTTTTTTACCTTGACTTTCAGCATCGTCGAAGTTTGTATCTTTAGGTGATGTAACTCTACATCGCTGAATCACTAGGTGATTGTCAACTTCTCATTTCTCTCGCAAACTTGATTTTCTCCTTAAAATCCTCGCACAGTGGAACTTTAGGATGTCACAAGGCAACTCGGTAACTCACCTAATGGACTTCTTTCCTTTTCAAAAATTATTGTTTTTACTCTGTTCTTCCATTCAATACTTGGAAAACAAATATTTTTACATCATTTATTGACACAAAATAAACATTTGAGAATAAAAAATCTATCAAAATAAATCCTTAAATGAGTACAAATCACTTAGACTTAGGAATAAAGGCGCAAGTTCAAAGCAACTTTAATTATATAACTGTAACAAACCTTCCATGAGGTCATCAACAACTACTGGTCTAATCTTCGGTCCGTAGATATAACCCGTGGAAGTCCGAGTGAAATTTTAATACTCAAAATATAATTTTAGCGAAAAACATTATGTGATTTTGATGGATTTGTGACCCGTAATGGGGTTGTCACGTCTGTGTTACCCCCCCCCCCCCCCGTCATCGTCCTCTTTGAGGACTAAGACTAGTCTCTAAGCTTACATCATTACATTCATAGGTCAAATTTAGCAGAATATTTAAAACTTTTTACTACTAATACATGAAGGTTTATATAGATCTGTACATAAATGTAATAGATAAATATCGAGTATACATAGACCCTTCGTATAGGAAGATTACTTAATCATCTACTTTTATTGCACATAAATATATACAAAATAACATAGTCATAATATTTGTCTCATCTCATAACCATCTAATAGGTGTATATAAAATTGGGACTAGGCCGTATATCAATTAACTAAGACCACATATAGGTCATACTAATGTTTTAGTACTCAATTGAAAGGAAAGAAATATAAGAGTCTTAAACTCATAACAACTCCATTAACTAGATAGTGGCATCACCCTCGAAAAGTGAGGACCTACTTACTTGGATGATCAAGAGATCCAAGACTTCTTCAAGTCGTCTTTAAATCACTTCAACGACCGAAACCTGAAATGTTGGTGAAATAAAGAATGATGTTAGCACACCACTCATACCAAGTATGAGACCATATACACACATATCATCAAATCATGCTAAAAAGGGGCCTTTCTTGAAAACATGCTATTTTATCTTTTGAAAACCTTATGCACATTCAAGAAGACCATAATAAGTCAATAATACATAGTCATTAAGTCATAGGATGTACATCACAAGACCAACATCATCAGAACTAGTCAAGTCAACATGCATATCATTTAATTGCATACATAGGCAATTAACTCTATCATCAAGTCATAATTGCAATATGCATGAATAAGGGTATATTTCAACATGACTAAAGTAAGACAACTACCCAGAACCCTTATCAAGTCAACAGGTGCAATGACTAAGCAAAGCCCCATAACCTTTCTCAATCAAGTAACCCAACAAGAATCATGAACAACCTCCTACTTCACATATAATAGAGTTTAAATGTAAATAGCATCATCGTATAACAATATAAACCAACACACCTTCATAAGTTACACCAATCAACACATAGTATCAATAATGTGCAAGTTCATAATATACAAGTCATATAGCATTATAAGCATATTCATACATAATAACATCTTCCTAAGACTCCCTTTAAGGTTAATACTGCAATATTTAGGAATACTGCCATACCCCTACCTAGACTAAGCTAAACCCCTTAGGTCATCTTTGTTAGAGTTCAATCCTTTAGTTCACTTTACTTTTTGGGAACATCTTTCCCTAACCGACATAGACCACATGAACTAATGTGGAATCCGGTGTCAAGGAATCCTATACCAAAAGAAGGCGGACTATTTGCTATGGTAGTACCAAAACATGAACATAGCAGCTACGTGAATCCACTAGCTAGTATTTCTATGGGGGTAACATAGTTGAAGAACTAGGATATATAGTTGGGAACCTCTTTATGCTTTATGAATTGTCGTCTTTAATATCTAGAGTACAATAGTTATCATACTTTCCCTATGTGGGAAGGGACATTCCTCACTTTAGTTCACTCGGCACTAAGCTAGAGGCCCTTTTTGAAATGTTTTTAATGTCTTTATTAATCATCATAACTTAATGTAGGTCATAGAGACTAACCCTTGTATATTCACCATCATCATATATCAATAAGAATTGCATGAGTATCTTCATTTCATTACAATTCATATAGGTGAGGTTAGCACGTTAATATTAAATATTATGATACGACACATTCGTAAATCATTTACAATACTTAGAACATTCACATCTTAAGCTAACACCTCACAATCAAAAACAAGACATTTCAAATCCTTATCATAGAATCCTATCAATCCTAATAAAAGGAATACTCCAATACCACATCATGCCTTAATCACGATCAATTTTTTATTTTAAGTAAAAGATAGGGATTACAACACTTACCAAGTCTTGTTCATAATTCATCATCAAGGTCTGACCATTAAGTCTTAAATAAACCTAATTAGGGTATAAAAACATCATAATTCAATGACTAACATGAAATCAAGGCTAAAAAAATTACTACATCATAACTTAACACTAGATCAAAGCTTAAGACAAGATATTTAGGTCAATTCACGACATACTTCTTAACCTGGATCAATTCTTAAAAACTAGCATGAAAAAACCATAAATAACCCTAATTATTTTATGATTAGTATAACAACATCTTCTAGTACGAATTAAACAAATAACCAGGTCCATTGAACCCATACAATACAATTCATATCAAGATCATCACCTAGGGTTTTAGGGGTAAAGGTCATCTTCTAAAAACTAGACCAAACCATAAAGATATATCATAATTGAGTTAAAATACATGTTAATATATCCAATATATCCAAAAGAAATCATGAACAGATCAATTCATAACATCAATTTTGTATTGGATGAAATCCACTTGAAACCTCAACTTTGGAAACCAATTTGATGGAACCCTTTGAGGAAAGAGTTCTCAAAGGTGAATTAGATCTGATACCTTGTTAACTGATGAAGACTTATGAACTAAATTGACACTTTTCAGCCCTTAATACCTCCCCTAGCTCAGTGTTCAATGGTGTTTTCCACTAGAGAGAGAAAGAAGAGAGAAGGAAGAAAGTTTGGGTTTTGTGAGTTATGAACATAGGTTAGTCTAATTTTGTTTAAGGTTTTTATCTATATAATTAATTAACTTAATTATGCCTCCCCTAAACTCCAAATAACAACCTAACCCCTTCATTAATTAATTGAAACTAATTAAAAGTGCAGGAAATTATTGGCCCCATCGACGAGACCACGATTTATTGGTAGTTGGTCTATCTTTGGCCAGTACCTCCCTCTGTGCTTCACATCCATAGTCTTGGTTAGAGAATTTGAATTTGATACCATCCAATAATTATTCTAATTCACCATAGAAGGTGGCATCGACTCCTCGTGGATTTATCAACGGCCCGTCGTTCCTTTCGTGGGTGAACATTGCTCAGGCAGTGTTTAACTCCAACATGCAAGAGTCCTCCTCAAGGGTCCTTGGTTAGTCATTGGGGAGTCATACAAGAACGTTTCAATCATGAATCCACTTAAAAACATATTAGACACCCTTCCACCAATTTTCATATTTTTTCGACTTCTAAGAGCTAGACAAATAGGCTAAGGCACGTTAGTACTTCCTTGAACTAGTTTCAAGACATCATGTGGACGTTGTTGGACGTTTTTGTTTCTAGACTTCCTAAATGACTTATATTTATTGAAATGAACCTTAAATAGTGTCTAGAACTTATGAAATTTATGTTAGGATCTAAAACACATATAGTATTTTCAAAGTGTTACATCAACCCCCCAAGAATATTTATCCCCGAATGACACTAAAAAATTTTTTGAAGGAAGGAATAGACTCAAGACATGCAGCCCAACCAACAAAACAAAATATAGTATCAACCGTATCATTTACACAAAGCAATTCAAAACTTCAATTACCAAACATAGGACTGAACATTACCGAAGAAATATCTTATCACAACAACAAGAGCTCAAAATAGTATTTACGAGTCAATTATGCCAAAGTCCGACTAATCAACATTCTATATATTATTTCAAAATGACTCACCATATGAAAATGCACAACATGACTAAAACAAGCAAAATTGCAAATATTATTATTTTGCAAGTCAAAATGCTCATTCACTGTAATTCACTATAACTGCTTTAAAAATGCACCTTTTGCAAAACATCACATAAAATCAAGATACTTCAATTTTTAATCATTAATTTTATCATTAATAAAAAAAACTAACCCTAGTTATCAAATAGATTAAGGTAACGAGACTTCATGTCAGCCTCTGCCTCCCATGTTGCACCCTCAACTAGGTGATTCTTCCATAACACCTTTACGGAAGACACCTCTTTATTCCTCAATGTCTTGACTTGCCTATCGAGGATTCGGGTCAAAACTTCTTCATAAGACAGTTATCCTTTACACCAAGATCCTCAATAGGAAGAATAGACTTGGTATCACCAATAAACTTCTTAAGCATGGAAACATGGAAAACCGAATAAATTGAAGCAAATTCATTAGGAAGTTTCAATTCATAGGAATCCTTACTAACTCTTTGCTAGATTTCATAGGGACCCACATAACTAGGACTCAACTTCCCTTTTTTGCCAAATCTAACCACCTCTTTTGTAGGAGAATTTTTCAAACACACTTTATGACCTTCCTCAAATTCCAAATCCCTTCTCCTATGATAGACATAAGACTTTTGCCGACTATAGGTCGTTTTCAACCGATTCCTTATAATATCAACTTTGTTCAAAGTGTTATAAATCAAATCGGGTAAGAAGCAAAGCCTTATTCACTTCAAACCACCCAATGGGAGACCTACAACTCATACCGTACAAGTCTTTATAAGGACTCATCAATATGGATGAATGAAAACTATTATTGTAAGCAAACTCCACCAAAGGCAAATGCTAATCCCAATTACCCTTGAAATCAATAATACAAGCTCTAAGCATATATTCAAGTCTTTGAATAGTATGGACTGCTTGACCATCCATTTGGGGATAAAAAGCATTACTTAACTTACATTTGTAACCAACCCTTTTTTGAATGACCACCAAAATCTAGATGTGAATTGTGCACCACTATCCGATTTGATTGACAACGAAATACTATGGTGACACACAATCTCATCTATGAAGATCTTTGCATAATATTTTGTCGAACAAGTAGACTTGAAAGGAATAAAATGAGCGGACTTGTTCAACCTATCCACAACTGCCCATATAGAATCATATTTCCTTTGAGTCCGAGGAAACCCTACTACAAAATCCATATTGATATCTTTCCACTTGCAAGTAGGAACTTGGATTTCTTTTAGTAAGACGCTGGGCTTTTGGTGTTTGACGTTAACTTTTTTGCAATTTGGTCACTTATAAAAAAATTTCCCCTATGTCCTTTTTTAAACATTCCCACCAAAATACTTCTCTAAGGTCATGGTAGATTTTCGTCGAAATCGGATGAATCAAGTAATGGAACCCATGGGTTTCCTCCAGAATCTGGTTCCTTAACCCATCAACATTGGTAACAAATAATCTTCCTTGATACCTCCCCCCCCCCCCCCCCCCCCCCCCCCCCCCCGCCGCCAAGTATAATGACTCATTAAGCTTGCTAAGAACCGATTCCTTTAACTCCATTAATGATTGATTAAGGTGTTCTTTGGACTTCACCTCAATCACCTAAGATGATTTGAAGTTATGATGGACCATGAAACCACCATTTGGAGAACCTTCCAACCTAACACCCAACCTACCCAACCTATGAACATCATTCACTAGGTCTTTCTTGACTTCAACTACATGCGACACACTATGGATGAATAACCGACTTAAACCATCAACAACAACATTGGCCTTGCCGGGGTGATAGAGAACACTCATGTCATAATGCTTCATCAATTCCAACAAACTTCTTTGTCGGAGATTCAACTCCTTTTGAGTAAACACATATTTGAGACTACTGTGGTCGATATAGACATCAATATGGACACAATACAAGTAATGCCTCCATATTTTTAAGTCAAATACCTCGTCCTCTAATTCAATATCATGAGTTGGATAGTTTCTATGATGAACCCTAAGTTGTCTCGAAGCATAAGCTACAACTTTACCATCTTGCATAAAAACACAGCCTAAACCCACTCGAGATTCATCACAAGACACTACGAAATCTTTTGCACCCTCTGGTGCAGTAAACACCAGAGAGAAATTAAGACTTTGTTTCAAGATTTGGAAGCTTTCTCACATGCATCCGACCACTCAAATTTCTTACTCTTTTTGGTCAAAGTAGTCAAGGGAGATTAAATGGATACAAAACCATCTATAAACATCTGATAATAACCCGCTAATACCATGAAACTCCTAATGTTAGCAGGAGTCAATGGTCTAGGCCATTCACCGCCTCCGTTTTCCTTTTATCAACCTCAAATCCCTCACTAGAGATGATATGACCATGAAACGCCTCCTACCTAAACCAAAACCCACATTTTCTATACTTGGAAAATAATTGGTTCTCCTTAAGCACTTGTAACACAAATCTCAATTGGTTCATGTGATCACCCTCATTTTTTGAATATACCAAGATGTCATCAATAAAGACAATAACAAATGAATCTAGGTAACTTTGAAACACCAAATTCATGAGATCCATAAGCGCCGCCGGGGCATTCGTGAGACCAAAGGACATTACTTAGAACTTCATAGTGACCATATTTAGTCCAAAATGCCATCTTTGGTATATCCTCACTCTAACCCTAAGTTGGTGATACCCCGATTTCAAGTCAATCTTAGAAAAGTAGCTTGCCCCATAAAGCTGATCAAATAAGTCATCAATCCGAGGGAAAGGATAATTGTTCTTGATTGTGACTTTATTGAGTTGGCGGTAATCAATGCCCATACTAGGGACCCATCCTTCTTCTTTACAAATAAAACCGGAGCACCCCATGGATAAATAATAGGTCTAATGAAGCCTTTGTCTAGTAAATCCTTAAGTCGGGCCTTCCACTCTTTCAATTCTACTGGTGTCATTTGATAAGGAGGAATTGAAATGGGTATTTATACATGGTATAAGTCAATACAATCATCAATTTCCTGTTCTGGAGAAATACTAGAAATATCATTAGGAAAGACCCTAAAGAAATTCACTCACTCAGGGACCGTCTCAAACGAATTTCAGAGTCTAAATCTTGGACTCTTACTATGTGCTATAAACACCCTTTAAATATCATTTTGCATGCATTCAAACAAGAGATGATACGACCTCTAGGAATAGAATTCCCCCCATTCCATTCTAAAACGGGATCATTTTTAAAGTTAAACTTCACCACCCTAGTTCTTCAATGAATAGAGGCAAAACAAGCATGAAACCAATCAATACCAAAAATGACATCAAAATCAAGCATATCAAGTTCTGCTAGTTAAACATAAGAAACTCTATTAGTCAACATTAGAGGAAAATTTCTATACACCTTTTTGCAACAACTGACACTCCCACCGGGGTAGACACCATAAAAGGTTCATGCAAGATATCGGGTAAAATGTCAAAATTTTTAGGTACTATAGGGGTAACAAATGATAAAGTAGTACCAGAATCACGTAAGACAAATACATGAGCAGAGAAGCCTTTCATCATACCGGGTACCACATTGGGAGAAGTCTCTTGCTTACCCCTAGAGAGGAGAGCATAAAAGCAATTCATCATTAGAGCCTTATTTGAACCACTTGCTTGACCTTGACCATGACCCTTGTCTTGACCCCTCACATTATGGAAATACCAATTCTTGTGCCCACTTTTACCGCAACAAAAACAATAATTTGTTCCCTTGAGAAAATCACCATAGTGTTTATTGCCACACTTTCCACAAGTTGGCTTCTCGGTTGGTGAATTAGTACCCTTTCCATTTTTAAGCTTAGGGTTAGACACCCTATAATCCCCAACCATAGGAAACATAGAAGGAACTTGATTACAAACTCACTTCTTAAACCTAGGCTTCTCTTGTATGTCAAGCCTATTCTTTGAAAAACTACCTCAAAAATATTTTTCCCTCTTAGAATCTGTAAGCTTTCTCCTAGCCCTTGCCTCTTCTACATGTTGAGCGTGAAACATAAGACAAGAAACGTTCATGTTGTAATGTAGCATATCCAAATGACAATCCTTTTGCAAATCATACAACACCTACATCACAAATGACTAATTTAATGTCTAGGTCAAAAACCAATGAAGGATCATATATATACAATTTATTAAATTTCAAGGAGTATTCATGAACACTCATACCTCCTTGTCAAAGGTTGATGAACTTCACCACTTTAGCTTCCCTCTTTGCCCTAGGAAAGAAACTATTAAGGAAAGCCTTCTTGAAAACTTCTCAAGTAACGTGTCTACCATTTAAAGGCCTAATTGTCCCTTCATTGGAAGTACCATGCTTGGGACACATCCTTGAGTTTATAAGTGTCTAACTTGTCTTTCTCACTAGTAGACAATTTCATAACATAAAGGATCTTGTAGATTTCATCGATCAATTCTTGGGGGTTTTCTTCAACTTGGAGACGTAAAAAGTAGGAGGGTTCATCCTAGTGAAATCCCTTAGACGAGAAGCCATAGTCGCAACTTATTGATGAGCTTAGGGTACAACCCCCTATTAGCTTTCGTCGTCATGGATTGGGCTTGAGTAGTGGCAGCTTGTGCTAGGGTAGTAATGGCTGGGTCCGTTTGGAAGAGAGAGGTCGTAATGTTCTCATCCGTTAAAAGAGGAGGATTGACCGGGGCATGGTCATAGTTAACATCTTCCTCAAGAGGAGGAACTTGATCACCATAGGAAGGAACTCCCGCATTGGAAATCTTCAATCACCACGGGAAGGAACTCCCGCATTGGAAATCTTCAATTTTTTGTGACACATTCCTTCAAGTATTAATTTCCATATAATCACAACAAGAGGATTAGATTCAATAGCACATAGAGTTAACACTATAAAGGCACGATATTGGACTTCCAAAAAAGTGAAAGTTTCTTAAGCATCTCATAGATTCCTATTCATAAGTGTGGCGTGCTTCACAATTATGTATACAAACCTACATAGACGTGTTTGAGAGATAAATCGACTCAAAGATATTTAACGTCATTCTCTGATACCTAGTTTGTAACATCCGGGTGTACCCCCAGATGTAACCAGCGTCGTCGTCCTCTTTGATGACTAAGACTAGTCTCTTAACTTATATTATGACATTCATAGGTTATATTTAGCGGAAAATTTAAAACTTTTTACTACTACCACATGGATGTTTACATAGACCTCTACATACACGTTATAGATAAATATCGAGTATCCATATACCCTTCGTATAGAAAGATTACTTAGTCTTCTACTTTTATTGCACATAAATATATAAAAAATAAAATAGTCATGATATTCTTCTCATGTCAAAACCATCTAATAAAAGTATATAAAATTGGGACTAGTCCATACATCAATTTAATAATACCACATATAGGTCATACAAATATTTTAGTACTCAATTTAAAGGAAACAAATGTAAGATTCTTAAGCTCATAGCAGCTCCATTAGCTAGATAGTGGCATCGCCCTCGGAAAGTGAGGACCTAACTACTTGGATTATCAAGACATTTAAGCCTTCTTCAAGTTGTCTTCAAAGCACTTCAACGACCGGAACCTAAAATGTTGGGGAAAAGAAAAAAATGGGGTTAGTACGCCACTTGTACTAAGTATGAGACCATATGCACACATTTTACCAAATCATGCTAAAAGGGACCTTTCTTGAAAACATGCTATATTACCCTTTTGAAAACGTTATGCACATTCAAAAAAACCATACCAAATCAACAAGACATATCCATTAAGTCATAGGCATGTACATCACAAGACCATCAACATCAAAACTAGTCAAGTCAACATGCATATCATTTTATTGCATACATAGTCAAGTAATTCTATCATCAAGTCATAACTTCAACATTCATGAATAAGAGTACATTTCAACGTGACTAAACTAAGACAACTACCCACAACCCTTATCAATTCAATAAGTGTAATGACCAAACAAAGCGCCACAACCTTACTCAATTAAGTAACCCTACAACAATCATGACGAACCTCCTACTTCACATATCCTAGAATTTTAAAGTACATAGCATCATACTTTAACAATATAGACCAACACACATTCATAAGTTACACCAATAAACTTAGCGTATCCACAACGTGCAAGTTTATCATATACATGTCATGTAGCATTATAAGCGTATTCATAAATAAGAACATCCTCGTAAGGATCCCTTTAAGGCTAAATGTACAAAGTTTAGGTTGAGTTCATACCCTGCCTAAACTAAGCTAAGACCCTTAGGTCATCTTAGCTAGATTTCAATCATTTAGTTCATTTTACTTTTGGGAACATCTTGCCTTAACTAACATAGACCACATGAGCTAATGTGGAATCCAGTGTCATGGAACCCTACACCTAAAGAAGGAGGACTACTTGCCATGGTAGTAACAAAACATGAACATAACAACTACGTTAATCCACTAGCTAGTATTCCTATGGGGGAAACATAGTTGAAGAACTAGAAGATATATTTGGGACCCTTTTATGCTTCATGCATTTTAGTCTACAATATCAAGAGTACATAAGTGATCCTATCTTCCCTATGTGGGAAGGGACACTCCTCACTCTAGTTCACTAGGTGCTAAGCTAGAGTCCCTTTTCATAATGTCTTTAATGTCTTTATTAATTATCATAACTTAATATAGTTCATAGGGTCTAACCCTTGTGTATTCATCAACATCATAGTTCAATAAGAATTGCATGAGTATTTTACTTTCATTACAATTAATATAGGTGAGGTTAGCACATTAACATTTCAGATCATGATAAGACACCTTAGTAAATCATTCATTATCCTTATAACATTCACATCTTAAGCCAAAACCTCACAATAAAAATTAAGACATTTCAATTCAACATCATAACTTCCTATCAATCCTAATACAAGGCCTACTCCAATACAATATCATGACTTAATCACAATAAACCATTATTTGAAGTAAAAGATATGGATCAAAAGACTTACCAAGTCTCCTTCATAATTTATCATCATGGTCTTACCATCATCCCTTAACTTAAAATAATTAGGGTATAACAACATTATAATTTAGTGACCAACACAATATCTGTAACGACCTGTTTAGTCGTTTTGAGCAGTAAAGTATTTCTGGTAATAACTGTCGGAGTCGACGGATCCCACGACGGACCGTCATGGGCACGACGGACCGTCGAGGGTGTCTCATTCCAAAACACTTAGAATTCTGAAATTTGGGTACTGAGATCGACTCTCTGAACTTCGCGAGGAAGTGGCAGGACGGACCGTCACAGGCATGACGGGCCGTCACAGACTTTTCAAGGAATTGAGTCTCTGAACTTTGTGACGGAAGCAGCAGGACGGACCGTCGCAGGCACGATGGGCCGTCACAGGCTGCGTAACCCTGACTGGGTCAAATTTCTGTTAAATGTTTTAAGGGGCGTTTTCGACTATTCCTGCTTATAATTATAAAGTTAGTAGTTGAATATTAATAATTCGATTTCTTGGGGGTTAAAGGAGATAACCTTGAATTAATGAGTGGGTTACTTTGTCATCTTTTATACTTAATTATATGCTAATTAGGGTAAAAGAAAAAGGGTTGGAATAAGAAAAATACAAAGAACAAGAGAGGGAGAAACGAACGAACAAGGGAGAGATGACGAACGCAGCTTTGAGGATTAGCTTGCTTGATCACAATTCTTCGGTGGAGGTAAGTTATGGTTTTCACTATTTCATAGTAAACTCTTAATAGCGAATGATATGTGTTGGGTGGTATTGTAAACCCTTCTATATGCTTAATTGTGTGCTTTCATGATGTGATTATATAATTGTGATGAAATAAGCATGATGAAGCTATTGAATCCTAAACCTTGAAACCTCTTTGTTAATGATGATGCCTTGGTATAAAAGAAGGCTTGATGAACTAAAAAAATGAGGTTAGTGGATCAGGTGTCACGTTCCGGCACCTGGATAGTAATAGAGGATCGGGTGTCACGTTCTGGCACCAGGATAGTAATAGAGGATCGGGTGTCACGTTCCGACACCAGGATAGTATGATGAGGATCGGAGTGTCACGTTCCGACACCAGGATAGTATATGGATCGGGTGTCACGTTCCGACACCAGAATAGTATGATGAGGATCGGAGTGTCACGTTCCGACACCAGGATAGTATGATGAGGATCGGAGTGTCACGTTCCGACACCAGGATAGTATATGTATCGGGTGTCACGTTCCGACACCAGGATAGTATGATGAGGATCGGAGTGTCACGTTCCGACACCAGGATAGTAAAGAGAAAGAATCTTGAAATATGTTAATATACTCAATTTAATGAACCTATTTCCCAAATGAGTATGGTATTGAGGCTTGAGTCCTCATGGGGGTACTTGGCGTACTTATTAATGATTATAGTACTTGTTGTTGCTACGTGCTGAGTATTGTAGTTGATTTTATGATATTATCTGATATATACTGTTTTCTATTTTGAGTTGGCCGATGATACCTACTCAGTACTTGTGTTTTGTACTGACCCCTACTTGTATGTTTCTTTCTTTGTTATTTGTGGAGTGCAGCAAACGTACCGTCGTCTTCAACTCAACGCAACTCTAGCCAGTCTTCATTACACCAGATTTCAGGGTGAGCTAATGCTTCTAGCTTGGACTGGATCTTCTTCTTCATGTCTTGATGCCTTGAAGTTTCGGCATGGACTAGCTCTTTATATATTCTAGCTTCCAAGATACTCTTAGATTTAGTAATTTGAGGATAGATGTTCTTGTGGTGATGACTTCCAGATTTTGGGGATAGTATTTGATAAAATTTAGAAGTTAATAATTGATTTTGTTAATGAGTTTTAAGTCTTCCGCGTTACTTTCTGTTTATATTATATTGAAATGTTGGGGTTTAGATTGGTTGGTTCTCTCACATAGTAGGATAAGTGTGGGTTCCACTCGCGGCTCGATTTGGGTCGTGACAATATCAAGGCTATAAGATTTACTACATCATAATCCAATACTATATTAAAGCTTAAGGCAAGATAGTTAGGTAAATTGATAACATACATCTTAACCTAGATCAATTACTAAGAACTAGCATGAAGGAACCATAATTAAAACTAATTATTTCATTATTAGTATAACAACATCATCGAGTATCAATTTAACAAATAGCCAAGTCAATTGAACCCATACAATACAATTCATATCAAGATCATCACCTAGGTTTAAGGGGTAAAGGTGATCTTATACAAACTAGACCAAACCATAAGGATAATTCATAATTGAGTTAAAAAAACTTGTTAATATATTCATAATATCCAAAATAAATCATATCCAAATTAATTCATAACATCAATTTCTTATTGGATGAAAACCCATTTAAAAACTCAACTTTGGAAACCAATTTGATGGAAATCTTTGAGGAAAGAGGTTTCAAAGGTAAATTAGATCCCATAAATTGTTAATTTATGAATATTAATGGACAAAATTTACATTCATCAGCCCTTAAACCCTCCCCTAGCTTGGTTGTCAATGGTGTTTTCAACTAGAGAGAGAAAGACGAGAGAAGGAACAGATTTTGGGTTTTGTGAGTTATGAACTTAGGTTAGTCTAATATAGGTTAGGTTCTTTATATAGGTCATTAATTAACTTAATTAGACCTCTGATAATCTCATACTAACCAACTACCCACTTAGTTAATTAATTGGAATTAATTAAAAACGTGCAGGATATTACAGGGCCAATCGACGAGACCAGGATCGACGGATCGATGGTCCATTGATTGCTAGTCCCTCCCTTTGTGATCCACATCCGTATTCTTGATCATAGACTTTGACTTTCAGTCCCTCCAATAATTTTTCTAATTTACCATCGAGGGTGGTGTCGACTCCCCATCGATTCACTAGTGGCCCATCGTTCCCCTTTGCGGATGAACACTGCTTTGGAAGTGTTTAACTCCAAAGTGCAATGGTCCTCCTCAAGGGCCCTTTGTTGGTACTTGGGGATTCATACCTGGAAGTTTCAATCATGAATATATTTAAACACATGTTAGACACCCTTCTACCAATTTTCATCATTTTCCGACTTCTAAAAGCTAGTCAAATGGCTAAGGCACACTAGTACCTGCTTGAACTATTCTTTGGACGTCATGGACGTTTTGGTTTCTAGACTTCCTAAATAACTTATATTTATTACAATAGACTTTATGATAGTGTCTAGACCTTATGACACTTATGTTAGTCTCTAGAACACGTTTTGGATTTTTGAGGGGTTACAAGGTGCATGAAAATAAGACCACAAAAATGACACTAATAAATTTTCTTTAGGAGTTGTTGGTACGGTTATACTTCAATGTAAGACCCGTAAATCAGGTCTTTGATTAGTAAATCTGAAGAAACTTTTCTAAAGTAGTCTCCGACAAAAAGGTAATAACATTTTATTTTAAACACATAAAGAAGACCTTCGACCTTTAATTTGATAGGCGATGCGCCATCTAATATATCAATGTATAATAGGAGAAGCAAAAATGACGCATGTCAGCCCACAAAATTCCGAATTATTAATTATACATAATAAAATATCATTTAACTAATTAAATATTATAATTTCAAAATTTCAAATAAAAAACCACTTGTACAATAAAGATCAATTGTTTATAAAAAACCACTTGTACAATAAAGATCAATTGTTTATAAAATATCATTGATTGTGATCGAACTCATGCCTACATTGAGGTGGGGTTTCTAGTAGAAATTTCTTCAGATAGATGCCATAGACGAGTTGAGAAGGGGTATCTAGTATATATCCACTTATCTCATACCTATGTGTCCTAAAAGGTATTTATCTAGGGGATCCACCTAAAATCTAAATTAATGGTTCCACATAAGAAAAGTAGGACACCCTATTCGGTGTGGGTAGCACCGGATTCCATGATTTACTCACATCCTCTATGTCGGTTAAGGATTACCCCTATATAAATGATTATGAATTGTGGATTCTCAAGAATGCACTACTTCATTTGGGTGGGGGTATGAAACTTCATCAATGCAATTCACAAGTAAGATTTGATAGTAGTTATTGTGTGTACCTGTTATGTTGTGAAGTTTTATGAAGTATTCTTAAGTGGTTTGTTTCCATGACTTTATTATGTCCTTGTTATGACTGAGTAAAGGTGAAGGTTTCCTTGTCTCTGAGTATGAATAAAAGATTATATCAAATATGGTGAGTATGACTATGGCGGCCTTAAAGTGGTACAAACTATAGATGGGATTATGAGATCTTATCTATGCATTACACAAGTATAACATAGGGTTTCATATGATATTTTTCTATTATTTTATGAGGATCTATATGTTCAATATGCTTGTGACTTATGCTTTCATACTATTGTGCATGATGATTCTCAAACATCTTAGATGCTTTTCAATTAAAATGTCCTTTTAGGATGGCTCAAGGTTTTTAAGCATGGCTATCATACTTAATGCAAACTTTTGTACTAATCCATATTTCTTTTACACTTCCCCAAAAGTGTAGGGTCTATCTCTTAATGAGATCTTCTTTTTGTTCAAGTTTTGATCGACTGTTCTCCTAGATTGAGATTACTCCTCACGATTAGAAGGACATATGACATTGCAGTTTCTTTTTAAGTATTTCATTTTTGAATTTCTACATAAAGTGTTCTATCCCTATTTTTTATTTAACGATTGTATTAGACGGAAAATTTAGATGAGTTAGACTTACACTTTATTATATAAAGACTTCATTGTATAGATAAATATTAAAAATTTCCGCATCATCAAGGAATTCATGCTACATATAAGGTGTACACATGGATCGTTACAAATCTTTAACAAAGAGGATTCTAAGATAGTCTAAGTTAGCCATACTATAACACTCCAAAAAATCAAGACCTAATATACATCCTATCACAAGTGTATAGGGGTTAAGATAATATTTTAACACCTAAAGTAATTTTTATAAGTAATCCGAGAAGATTTAGACCCATGACGCCAAAGAACGGCCATGACGTTCAGAAACTAGCTAAATTGAACTAGTTGATGTCGCTATGTTTAGTTAAGGTTTGAGAGGATCATATGAAGTCTATAAATTCTTAAAATACTTTGGTTAAGAATAGTGTGAAATAGAGGGTCTAAACGTCCAATAACGACACCCCAAGGACCATCCGAAACGTCCTTGAGGAGGACCCCAACATGGGTGGGTAGGCTGCCAACGCAACCTGCATTAGTCAAGATATAACGGTATGTTGTGCGAAGCACAGCCCACAGGAACCCTACTTCCTCATATCACTTGTTAAAAAATAAGAATTAGCCTCGCGACACGGAAGCAGTTTCCAGATTCGGTAAAATCATATTTATGGAATTTTGACTTCACAAAAACACCAATTTAAGTGAGGGGTGTTTTGGGTAATCTAGGGGGTGACTACATATAGAATAAGGGTCATTTTAAATTCATTTTTAACTCACCTAACCCTAATTACCAAAACCTCTCTAAACTTTCTCTCCCCCCTACTCCTCTATCGAAGGAAGAACAAAACTTGAAGATGAAGACCGATTTCTCTAGGATTTTACTTCAATTTAATGGATTAATCTTCATTAAGGTAAGTATTTTTCACTCTTTGGATTACTTTCTCCATGAGGTCCTTTCAAAGTTGATTTCTAAATTTTCCAATTTCGAGGGTTTTCCAATTCTAATAGGTTTTCTTTTAAACATCAAATTGATGATAACTTATGGTTGTCAATGACTAATTATGTGTAAATTGTTGGTTAATTGATGTTTATTAATGAAATTTCATGTAGATCATGTCCTTTTCCCCAATTTCTCGAATTCTTAGATCTTGCTTATGAATTGATGGGAATTGATGAATGTATTTAATGTTAGACTTGTTTTACATATTCTAATTCCTCTATGGACTTCCTAGGGTAATTTATTGTTGGGATTTGATCTATTTCCAAAGAATTTATGATGAACCCTATTTACCTTAACCCTAGGTTATGAATTGAAGATAATTCTGATAGTGATGATGTAATTGATCAAGTGATGATATTAATTGCTATTGAACAATGTTCCTAAACCTATTATTGGATTTAATTAGTTTGTTGATGTTAAGTCCATGATGATGGATTTTGAAGGAAATTTTGTAAGTCTTTATGATCCTTACCTTTACTTCAATTATGATGGCTTGTAATTAGTGATGAAGTTCAACTGAAGTATATATTGTTATTATCCTAAGTAGGTGTTGGTATGATGTTGAATTTAAATGTCTTGATTATGTGATTGTTAGATTATTCTCAATATGTTCTGATATAAAGTTGGTTATAAAGTACCTATGTGTCTTACTATGATATGGTGATGTCAATGTGCTAATCTCACATAAAAGGGTTGTAATGAATGGTTTTCTCGTGCAATTCCTATTGAGCTAATGACTATGTATATACAAGGAGCTATTCTCATATGACCTAAACTAAGTTATGGTCATTCATGAAAGACATTTCAAAAGGGAATCTAGCTTAGCACTGATTGAACTAGTAGTGAGAAGTGTCTCTTCCCAAATAGGGAAGGTAGGTTCACTATTATACTCATGAGATTGAAGATTATAATTAATGTAGTATAAAGAGGGTCCCAACTACATCTCCTAGTTCTTGAACTATGTTGCCTCATAGGAATATTAGATAGTGGATCCATGCTATGTTCATATTTTGGTACTAACTTTGCAAGTAGTCTGTCTTCTTTTTGTGTAGGGTGTTATGATGCCGAATTCAACATCAGATCATTTGTCTATGTTTGTTAAGGTAAGATGTTCCTGAAAGTAAAATGAAGTAATTAGGTGAACGCTAACTAGGGTGACTTAAAGGGTTGACGAAGTCTAGCTAGGGATATAGGACTCTAGCTTGGTATTGCACTTGTTGTATTTGTGGAAAGTCCTAGAAGGTTGTTCTTATGTTCTTATAATTTTTTAAAATGAATCTTTGCATATCTTGACTTTACATGTTGATGATCCTATGTGATGTTAGTTTCATTTATGAACATGCTATGGGTCTATATTTCTAAGTATAATGATTATTAATATTGATGTTATGTTACGTTCAGTTAGGCATTGCTTGTGATTCTTTGTTTTTTTTACATGATTGAATAATGTTATGTGGCTTTACTTGGTCATTGAAATTGTAGACTTGAGGTGAATTTATGAGTTAGAGTCTTGCTTATGTGATGTAGTGATGAACTCTACACTTGTGGACTTGACTATTACTTGATAATGATGGCCTTGTGTCGTACATGGGTTTGACTTATGGATTATGAAATTGTTGGTCTATATGGGTACATGATTGTTTGTAAGGCTTTTCAAAGTAAATTAGCTTGTTTAGATTAAATTTCCTCTTTAGCATGATTCCAAATGTTTTATGTGAATATACTTATACTTAGTACAAGTGTGTACTAACCCATCGTTATAATTACTTTAAATGCAGGATCCGACCGTTGAGCTTATAGAAGACATTTGAAGACTACTTGCGTATTTCCAAACTGTTTTGTTGGTCCTCACCTTCCGAGGACAATTCCACTATCTTTCTTTTTTATAATTTTCAGTGTTAATGATGATATAATTCATTCTCATTTCTAAGTTGACTTTGTATATGACTATATGAGGCTTTATCATAATAATGTATGGGTGGAACCCAAGATGTTGTATTAGACTTAGATGGTTTCATATGAGATGTATTCTAGACTGCTTATGAATCTATATTATTATATTATGCATGTGTAAAAAAAGTAGAAGACTCTGTACATCTTCCTATACGATGAGTATATGTATAGTCGCTAATGATATACTATGTGTAAGCTAGAAGGTCTTAGTAAACCTCAATGTATAAGTAGTTAAATTTTTTTGAATTTTTCCCTAATTTAACCTATGAAATGTAATGACGAGTACTAAGAGATTAGTCTAAGTCCTCATCGAGGAAGACGACACAGGTCACTTCGAGGGGGTGCTCCCCTGATATGATAAACATGGTATCTGAGTATGAGGTTGAATATCATTAGGATTGATATATCATTAAACAACATCTAAGTAAGTTCTTATTAATAATTGTGAAGTGTGCCTCACTTATGAGTGAGAAGCAATATGATGATTAGAAAATTCTCATTTTTTGGGAAATCCAAAGTCGTGCCTCTAGATTTTACTTTATGTGTGCTTTAACCTAAAGCTTGTATGGTGGTTATAGGTATGAATACTTTAAGGGCATCCGCACGAAGACTTGATGAAGATATTGCTAATGCGGGAGTTCCTCCCCTGTAAACCAAGATCCTCCTCTTGAGGAAGTTCCTAATGATGATCAAGCTCCGGCCAATCCTCCGGCATTGTTGGATTGGGACATAAGGGCAGACTTTATGAAAATGGCTCAAGACATTAATAATAAAGAGCAAGCAGTCACTACTCAAGCTCAATCCATGACGGCCCAAGATAAGCGGGATGTGGTACCCCAAGGAAACCAACATGTTAACACCATAACCTCCTGCTTGAGGGATTTCACAAGAATAAATCCCCCTACTTTCTATGGGTCCAAAGTGGACGAAGACCCCCAGCAGTTCATTGATGAAGTCTTCCAAATCCTCTATGCTATGTGGTTGACTACTAGTGAAAAGGCCGAGTTATCCACTTACCAACTCAAGGACGTGGCCAAAACTTGGTACATCAAATGGATAGCGAATACAATGTTGAGGGGCGGTCCGGTGACATGGGAAATTTTTAAGAAGGATTTTCATGGTAGGTCTTTCAACGAAAAAAGACGGATAAGGTGGAAGAATATAGCAACCTACGTCAAGGAGGTATGAGTGTGCTTGACTACTCTTTGAAATTTACTAAGTTATCAAAACATTCTCCTTCCTTGGTTTCCGAACCGAGGAATTAGATGAGTCGCTTTGTGATGGGAGTATCAAATGACTTGAAAGAACAATGTCATTAGGCTATTCCACATGATAATATGAACATTTTTCGTCTTATAGTTCATTCTCAACAAGTGGAGGACGCAAGGGTTAAGAGGAAGAGTAGAGATGCCAATAGGGCAAAGACATTTGATGGTTGTTCTTCAAAGGTAGGCTTGATATCAAAGACAAGACTACGTTCAAAAAGGAGTTTTGTAATAAAGTTTCTTCCATGTTTCTTAATACTCGTGATGATAAGGTGTCTAACCCTAAGTCTCAAAATGGAGGAGGTACTTGTTCACCTACAAAAAAGCCAATTTGTGGAAAATGTGACAAGAAGCATTATGGTGATTGCCCTGTTGGAATAAACAAATTGCTTTGGTTGGGAAAGAGTGGCCACAAGGTTAGGGGATTTCCCTAATGTGAAGGTGTAAGACAAAGGTAGTGGGCAATCTCAATCTAGTGCTTCTAATATGGATCCTCCAAAAAAACACTTTTATGCTGTTCGCTCTAGGGTTGAATAAGAGATTTCTCCCGATGTGGTGACTAGTATGTTACAAGTCTTCTCTATTGATGTTTATCCTTTACTTGATCTGGGTTCTATATTATCTTTTGTTACTCCCTTGTTATCTAGTAGGTTTGACCTTTTACCCAATATCCTAAAAGATCCATTTATGGTAACTGCTTCGGTGGGTGAGTCGGTTGTTGTAAAGAGGTTATATGTCCTATACGTTACCCAATAGAATTATTCATGCTGAACTAGTAGAACTAGATATGGTTGATTTTGATGTTATTTAAGGCATGAAATGAGTGCATCATTTTTTTTCTTCCATTGATTGTAGAACAAGAATCGTCAAGTTCAATTTTCCAAATAAACCCTTCTTACAGTGGAAGGAGGGAAATTCTATTCCTAGAGGTTGTATCATTTCTTGTCTAAAGGATTGTAAGATGATCTCTGAAGGGTGTTTATACCACATTGTGAGATTCAAAGATTTAGACTCCGAAGTTCCTTACATTAAGTCGTTCCCCGTAGTAAGGGAATTTTCTGAGGTCTTTCCTATTTTTTTTCCGGTGTTCCTCCCGAATTGGAAATTTATTTTGATATTGACTTGCTATCGGATGCCAACCCCATTTTAATTACTCCTTATCGGATGGTTCCAGAGAATGTATAGAGTCGATGTCTCAACTCAAAGACTTACTAGATAAAGACTTTATTAGACCTAGTATGTCACCATCGGGTGCTCCGATATTGTTTGTAAAAAAGAAGGATGGACCCCTTAAAATATGCATTGATTATCGTCAACTCAATAAAGTCACTATTGAGAACAAGTATCCTCTCCCACGTATTGATGATTTTTTTTTGGTCAACTCTAAGGGGAAATCTACTTAATAAGATTTATATCAGATCAGGGTATCATCAACTTAGGGTGAGAGGTGAGAATATACAAAAAACAACATTTTAGACTAGGTATGGACACTATGAGTTTCTGGTAAAATCATTTTGTCTCACTAGTGCCCTTGTGGAGTTTCGGGATCTCATGAATAGGGTATTTTGAAGTTACCTAGATTCATTTGTCATTGTATTCACTGATGACATCTTGGTATATTCAAAAAATGAGGGTGATCACATGAATCATTTGAGACTGGTGTTGCAAGTGCTTAAGGAAAATCAACTATTTTCCAAGTATGGAAAAATGTGAGTTTTGGTTGAGGTCAGTTTCGTTTCTTGGTCATATCATCTCTCTTGACGGAGTTAACCTTGATCCAAGGAAAACCAAAGCAGTCAAAAATTGGCCTAGACCATTGAATACAAATGACATTAGAAGATTTTAGTTCTAGCATGATACTATAGGAGGTTTCTGGATGGTTTTGCGTCCATTGAATCTCCCTTGACAACTGTGACCCAAAAGAGTGTGAAGTTTGAATGGACGGAGTCATGTGAAAGAAGCTTCTAATTCTTGCAAGATAGGCTTAACTCCGTTCCAGTATTGACTTTATCAGACGGTGCCAAAGGCTTTGTTGTATATTGTGATGCATGCTGAGTGTGCTTGGGGTGTGTGCTTACGCACCATAGAAAATTAGTGGCTTATACTTTTAGAAAACTTAAGGTGCATAAGAAGAACTTCCCAACTTAGGATCTTGAGTTATTGGCCGTGGTATTTGCTTTGAAAATATGGAGACAGTAATTGTATGATGTTCATGTAGATGTGTATAGAGACCACAAGAGTCTTCAATATGTGTTTACTCAAAAGGAGTTAAATCTCCGACAAAAGAGGTGGTTGGAATTGTTGAAAGATTATGACATGAGTGTTTTCTACCATTCTATCAAGGCCAATGTGGTTGCGGATGCTCTATGTCCTATGACTATGGGTAGTGTATCTCATTTAGATTAATCCAAGAAATACATAGTAAAGGTTGTTCATCGATTGGTTAGATTGTGTTTAGATTGGAAAATTCTCCAAATGGTGGTTTTATGGTCAATCATAGCTCCGAATAATCTTCGGTGGTTGAGGTGAAGTCTAATCAACACCTAGATTGATTATTGAAGGAGTTGAAAGAGTCGGTGATTGGTAGATGAATGAGTCATTCTCCTTAGGGGGGATAGTGTCTTGAGGTATCAAGGTAAATTGTGTGTTCCCAGTGTAGATGGTTTCACGAACCACATTCTTCAGGAAGCTCATGAATCCCATTACTCCATCCATCTAGGGTCTACAAAGATGTATTATGATGTTATAGAGGTGTTTTAGTGGGATGGTTTTCAAAAGGGACATGCGGAATTTGTTGCAAAATGTTCAAATTGCCAACAAGTGAAACCCGAGCACCAAAATTCAAGTGCTTTGCTTCAAGAAATACAAGTTCCTACTTGGAATGGGGAAGACATAAATATGTATTTCGTGGTAGTTTTGCCTCGGATACAAAAGCAATATGACTCTATATGAGTGGTTGTGGTTAGGTTGACAAAATCCGCTCATTTTAATCCCGTTAAATCCACATATTCGGCGAAAGACTATGAAAGTATCTTCATAGATGAGATTTTATGTCTCCATGGTATTTCGTTATCCATAATATCGTATGGGGGTGAATAATTTACATGTAGGTTTCATAGGTCGTTCCAAAAAGGGTTGGGTACCAAGGTGAAGCTAAGCACTAATTGTCAACCCCAAACATAAGGTCAAGCAGAGCGTACTATTCAAACCCTTGAGGATATTCTAAGAACTTGTATAATTGACTTCAAGGGAAATAGGGATAGAGTTTTTCCTTTGGTTGAGTTTTCGTATAATAATAGTTACCATTAATCTATATCTATGGATCCTTTTGAAAAGACTTGTATGGTAGGAGATTTAGATCTCCAATCGGATGGTTTGAAGTGGTAGAGTCTTTACTTTTGGGTCCCAAGTTTACTTATAAGACTTTGGAGTAGGTTCATATAATAAGGATCCGATTCAAAATAGCCTATAGCCGGCAAAAGTCTTATGCCGACCATAAGAGAAGAGACTTGGAGTTTGAGGAAGGTTATAAAGTGTATCTAAAAATTGCACAAATGAAGGGAGTAGTGAGATTTGGCAAGGAAGGGGAGTTATGTCCTCGTTATGTGGGCCCTTATAAAATTTTGCGAAAGGTCGAAATGGTTGCATACAAGTCGAGATTACCTAGTGAGCTATCTTCGATTTCATCAAGTTTTCCATGTATCCATGCTTAAGAAGTGCATTGGTAATACCGAGTCTATACTTCCTATTAAAGGTATAGGTGTGGATGAGAATCCCTCTTATGAGGAGGTTCTGGTTGAAATCCTTGATAGGCAAATTAAGAGGTTCAGGAACAAGGAGGTGACTTTCGTAAATGTTTTATGGAAGAATCACCTAGTTGAGGGAGCAACATGGGAGGCCGAGGTTGACACGAAGTCCCGTTATCGTCATCTCTTTACTAATTAAGGTTTGTTATTCCTATTAATAATTCAAATAATGAGTTAATTTATTTTGACTTGTTTTTTAAAGATATGCATTGTATATGATAAAAGGTTTATGCAAAAATGAACTATCATGAATAATTGCTCTTTTGCTTGAATTGCACTTATTTGTGTATTTGGTATGTTGTTTTATTTATAATGTGATATTGAGAATGTTGGTATATTGAGAAAGGAACTTTGGCATAATTGACTCTTGAATGATGTGTTAAGCCCATGTTGTTGTTGTGAGAAGGATATTTTGCATGCTGTGATTTTGAGCTCCTATGTGTAAAAATTGATGTTTTGAGTCACTTATGTAAATACCATGATTATGTGTTGACTTGAGTTGTTTAGAAATCATTTAGTATTAACTCATGACTAATGATGATGTTGTATATTGTTGGTTGGGCTTCTAGTCTTGAGCCTATCCTTTCCCTTTTAAAAGTTTGTGTCATTAGGGGATGAATATTCCTAAGGGGGTGATAATGTAACACTCCAAAAAGTCAAGAACTAATATAGAGACTAACTCAAGTGTATATGGGTTAAGATACTATTTTGAAACCTAAAATGATGTTTATAAGTCATCCGAGATGTTTTAGAGCCAAGACGCCAAAGAACGTCCAGTACGTCCGAAAACTAGCTAAATTGAACTAGTTGACATCGCTATGTTTGGTGAACTTTGAGAGGGTCAAATTAAGTCTAAAACTTTTTAAAACTACTTTGGTTAGGTATAGTATTGTTTAGAGGGTCTAAAAGTCAAATAATGACCCCCAAGGACAACCCAAATGGTCCTTGAGGAGGACACCAACATGGTTGGGCAGGCAGCCAAAGCAACTTGCGTGAGTCAAGATTCAGAGGTCTGCTGCGCGACGCGCAGACGACACAATACCTACTTCCTTAGATTACCTTTTAAAATATAAAAAATAGGAATTATCCTGGTTACGTGGATCAACTTCCCATATTCGGTAAAATCGTACTTTTGACATTTTGACTTCACAAAAAGACCAATTTAAGTGAGGGGTGTTTTGGGAAATCTAAGGAGTGACTATATATAGCCTAAGGTTAATTTTAAAGTCATTTTTCACACACCTATGCCTAATTCCTAAAACAAACCAAAAAGATTTCACCTCTCTCTACTTTGTCTCTCGCCATATCTTCCATTGAAGGAAGAACAAAGCTTAAAGAAGTAGACCAATTTCTCTAGGGATTCACTTCCATTTCATGGATTAATATTCATTAGGGTATGGTTTATTCACTTTTGCAATAAAATTCCCCAAGATTTCCTTTTAAAGTTGATTTCCAAATTACCTAATTCCATGGGGTTTTCTTCTAAATTTCAAATTGATGAGAAATTTTGATTGTCTATGACTAATTAAGTGTAGATTGTTGGTTAATTGATGCAATTCATGTAGATCGTGTTCCTTTCCCCAATTTCCCCAATTCATAGATCTTTCTTATGTATTGATGAATGTATTGATTGTTAAGACTTATTTTACCGATTCTAATTCATCTATGGACTGCCTAGGGTAATGCTTTCTATGGCTTTGATCTATATATTGAAGAAGTCATGATGAACCCTATTTCTCTTAACCCTAGGTTATGAATTGAAGTTTATTGGGATAGTGATGATGTAATTGATCTAGTTATGGTAGTTATTGCTATTGAATGATGTTACTTAACCTATTATAGGATGTAATTGATTTGTTGAGTGTAAGACCATGATGATTAATTGTGGAGGAGATTCGTTAAATCCTTATTATCATAATCTTTACTTCAATTATGATAGCTTGTACTTGGTGATGAAGTTCAACTGAAGTGTATCTGGTTACTAGCCTAAGTAGGTGTTGGTATGATGTTTAATTGAAATGTCTTGATTATGTGATTGCGATATTATGCTTAAGATGTAATCTTATAAGGTTGGTCATGAAGTACCTATGCGCTTTACTATGATCTGTTGATGTTAATGTGTGAATATCACATATGAGGGTTGTAATGAAAAATGTTCTAATGCAATTCTTATTGTGCTAATGACTATGGCTATACAAGGAGCTATTATCCTATTACCTAAACTAAGTTATGATTATTAATGGAAGACATTTCAAAAGGAATCTAGCTTAGCACTGAGTGAACTAGTAGTGAGTAGTGTCCCTTCCCACATTAGGAAGGTAGGTTAACTATTGTACTCATGAGGTTGGAGAATATAATGCATGTAGCACAAAGAGGGTACAAATTACATCTCTTATTTTTCGAACTATGTTTCCTCATAGGAATTATAGCTAGTGGATCTATGCTATGTTCATATTTTTGTACTACCTTTTACAAATAGAGCGCCTTCTTTTGGTGTATTGTTTTACGACAGTGAATTCCACATTAGCTAACGTTGTGTATGTCGGTTAAGGCAAGATGTTCCTGAAAGTAAAATAAAGTAATTAGGTGAACACTAACTAGAGTGACTTTAAGGGTAGACGTAGTCTAGGTAGGGGTATGGGACACTATCTAGGTATTGTACTAAATGTCTTTGTGGGACGTCCTAGAAGGGTGTTCTTATGTTCCTATAATTTTATAAAGTGAATTTTTTGCATATCTTGACTTTACATGTGGATGATCCTATGTGATGTTAGTTTCATTTATGAACATGCTATGGGTCTATATTTCTAAGTATAATGATTATTAATATTGATGTTATGTTACGTTAAGTTAGGCATTGCTTGTGATTCCTTGTTTTTTTACATGATTGACTATTGTTATGGGGCTTTACTTGGTCATAGCACCTATAGACTTGAGGTGCATTTATGAGTTAGAGTCTTGCTTATGTGATGCAGTGATGAACTCTATACTTGTGGACTTGACTATTACTTGATGATGTTGGTCTTGTATCGTACATCAATTTGACTTATGGATTATGAAATTTTTGGTCTATATGGGTACATGATTGTGCATAAATCTTTTCAAAGTAAATTAGCATGTTTTGAACAAATGTCCTCTTTAGCATGATTCAAAATGTTTTATGTGCATATAGTAATACTTAGTACAAGTGTGTACTAACCCAACTTTTATGTATACTACAAATGAAGGATCTAGTCGTTGAGCTTATAGAAGGCTATTGAAGTTTACTTGGATATTTCCCAAGTGTTTGGTAGGTCCTCACCATCCGAGGACGATGCCACTATCTGGCTATTGAATATTGTTTAGTCTTATTGACGATTAATTCATTATGTTTCTTCATTGACTTTGTATATTCCTATTTTAAGGTCTTTATTGTAATGAAATATGGTTGGAACCCAAGATGTTGTATTCGACTTAGATGGTTTAATATGAGACATATTCTAGACATCTTATGAATCTGCATTATTATATTATGTATGTGAAATAAAAGTAGAAGCCTATGTATTGCTTCCTATACGAGGAATATATGTAAACTCTCTAATTATATATTATGTGTAAGCGAGATATCTAAGTAAGCGTCAATGTATAAATTGTTAAATTTTTTTAATTTTTTGCTAATTTAACCTATGAAATGCAGTGACCACTGCAAAGAGGTTAGTCTTAGTCCTATTCGAGGAAGACGACACCGGTACTTCTAGGGGGTACTCTCCAGATGTGACAAATAGATTACAATTCATGAGTCAAATTGGGGTCACATCCCCAACTAATATAATCTGAAAATAGAAATTACAAAAATCTAAAACTCCAAGATAAAGTCCTTTCCTCGAATCATGACGAGTCACCAAATTAAAGAGACACTAAAATCCAAGATTTAATCAAACAATAATCAAATTAAGAATCGGAACCTACACATTGAGTAAAATGTAGAAGAAATATGGGGTTAGTACGAAAATACACTAAGTATGATAGTCATGTATTAAATAATGAAAACATGCTCCAAGGGACATTTTAGTTGAATGCATGAAATTTTTAAGTTAAAACATCATTTAAAGAATATTCTAAGAGCATAAGTCATAATGATGTTAATTACATAAATTCTCACATTTACAAGCGAACCATATCATTTGTACCCTCAAAGCCTACTTTTCCATGCATTAATAGGATCCCTGAGTCCCAGCCAAGCTAAGTAAAGCTGATTGAGTAAACATCATTCATATTTGACATTTTCGTTCATATCTTGGTCATTGTGGAAATAATCCTTAACTGACATAGACAATGTACAATTAAAATTGAATCCGCTGTCATGCCCCATAACAAAAAGAGGTGTCCTACTTCGCTACGGTAGAACTAACATGTATTAGCTTTTAGGTGGATCCACTAGCTAAATAAGATGTGGGGACACATAGTTATAAGATAATGAGATTGTTAGTAGAACCCACAATCTTTATTAACGGGGGAGCCTCCATCTCATGAGATTACTTTTATAAATCCAACCTTACTTTACGGGAGACCCTGTAGGTCATACTAAATATCCACTTAGCGCTGAACATTAGTTCCCACAATAACATGTTTAGTTTTGAAAGAAAATCACAGGCATGAATGTGTGCATTGACATTATATCCAACACAATTCATTAAATACCTTATAGATTCAATAGGTGAGAATGACGATTAAACCTTAGAATCATCTTATTCAGAGAAAACATTCATATCATGTTCTTTATGTATTAAATAGAATGACCTTTGAATAAACATATCAAATAGATTATAATTATGTTTATAAAGTATATACAATGAGTGATTAATCATGTATAATTTTTATGGTTCACCACTCATAGGTGAAGGACGACATTCTATCCAATACATGTAGATTCACTAAATATAATATGGATACTAACATGATTCAATTTACTAAATTACTAGAAGCATAATCTCATAAATTCTTCCTTTATCATTTCCCCAATATCATAAAGGCATAAATTGGAAAATATGGGTTTTCAAGGGGTCTTGGTGGAATTCATCAAAACTCAATGACAAATCATCAATAAATCATTAATTCAGTCATGATATGACATAACTAATCCATTAAAAAGGCTTTTGGAAAGAACCCACATCATTAAAGTCAAACCCTAAATTTTTGAGCAATCACTAGTTTAGACATTTCGTTTATAAAGGTTTCTGGATGAAACCTATCCATGGATGAAGGAATTTTATACATTAGGTATGACTATAAAACGAAATTGAGTGGAAAAACACCATTTCTTTAAGCTTTAACTCCAAATCTACTCTTCTTCTTCCTTGAGTTCTAGAAAGGGAGATTTTATGTTGAAGACAAACTTTGTGATTTTTATTTGAGTGTTCGGAATTAAAGGAGTGAATGGTTGTATTTTGACTTAATAGACTTGTATAATTTTATTTAAAATAAAATAAAATACGACCTCACTGTAATAGAGCTTAAAAAGGAAAAGACATATTTAACACTCATTTAAGGTGGGATATCTAGGAACATTTTGGGAAGCCATGGCCCCGCAGACATGGAACTCTTCCATTTATGTTGGCCCTTGTCATTTAGTCCTTACGTTACCCTCACATTTAGCTCTAGTTTAGCCTACTAATTTTCGTAGTGTTGGATTATCTACCCCTTGGGAACATTCATCCTCGAATGACGATCTATACATTTTAAGGAAATAAATAATAAAGATCAGCAGCCCATTACGTATAAAACATTGAAATAAATGCACAATTCTCAAAGGATGAAATATCAACCCCATTTAAAGATATAGTCAGTGCAATACAAAGAAGTAGGAACTACATCTAAAAACCCAATATGCATGAAATCAAACATGTCTCATATTAATAGGAAAAACTATCTTCCCCAATTAATATCATACTCAACACAACATAATTGAGCCAATATGAAATTACACTCAAAAGCATACTAAACCATGTTCATCAATTTTCCTCATGAAGTCAAATAGGCAACTCATGCTAAATGCATAACAACATGAGGAACATGAATTATGACAACTCATTTTTATAACTAAACATGACTTTCATCAAGAACATAAATAACTAAGGATCCACGAAAAAACACAAAATTCACACATGACTTCCAAAACAAGGAAATTCTAGAAGAACTACAAACGTCAACCTTGAATTTGAGTAGAAGGAAAGAGATCAGGCTATCAGAACTTTTATCGGCCTCCCAAGTAGCATCATCAACAAAATGATTTATCCATAAAACATTCAATAAATTTATTTCCCTTTTTCTCAATCTCTTGACTTGCCGACCTAGAATATGTACCGAAACCACTTCACACGAAAGGCTTTTCTCAATCCCCAACAATTCTAAGGGAATAATGGATACACGAAAGGCTTTTCTCAATCCCAGACCTCATGACATCCTTCATAGTTGAGATTTTAAAGTACACTCAAAATGAATAACTTCAAATTCTAGGTCCCTTCTCCTGGCATCAACATAAGACTCCTTCCTACTTTGAGTTGTTCTCAATCTTTCTCTAATGAGCTGAGCGTTCTCAATAACTTCTCATATTAATTTGGGACAAATAAGAGTAATTTCACTTTCCTCAAATCGACCACCAGATATCTACATCTCCTGCCATACAAGGCTTAAAAATGAGTCATACCGATACTTGAGTTGTGACTATTATTGTAGTAAAAATCCATTAGTGGCAAGTGGTAATCCAAATTACATTTTAAATCTATAATTGATGCCCTCAAGATGTCCTCTAAAATTTTAATGTTATGTTCCTTTAGATCATCCGTTTGAGGGTGGAAAGTCTTGCTAAGCTTAACTACAGTACAAAGCACTTTTTGAAATGAATTCAAAATGTAAGATGTAAATTTAGTACCTTGATTAGAAATAATGGATAGAGGAAACCCATGTAACTTCATTATGTCCCTTACATACAATTAAGCATCGTTTTCCGATAAATAAGTAGCCTTGATGGGAATAAAAGTTGATTGACTTTTTCATCGTATCAATATTAACCTAGATAAAATAGTGTTGCTTCTAGGTTAGAGGTTATCCCACAATAAATTCATCTTCAACTCGTCCCACTTCCAATAAGGAATCGGTATATATTTCAAAAGCCTCTAGAATTTCATGCGCAACATTATTTTGATTACAATTAGGATATTTGTGTCCAAATCTCAAAAAATCATTTTTTCATAAAATTCCAATAATAGACTTCTCGTAGATTACGATACATCTTGGTGGGTAACAAATGAATAGAATACCAAGAATTATGACGCTTTTTTAAAGTTTGCTTCCTGAAGTTATCTACATCCGGAACATATAATCGACCTTAGTCGCTAAGTACCCCATTTCTCCCTTGGGAAAAAGCATCTGCGAACTATGTTAGTACCGACTTTCAATTTAACCAATATAGGATAATTGTATTTGTTATCTTTCACATCCATCACAAAGGACGATTACTAATTATAATAAATCATGAAAACGTTCTTGGTGGAATCCACTAGTTAAAAAACCAACCGATCCAGCCTATGCAAATAACAAGAAAACTCATTTTTTTCCAGTTCTATAGGAGCTACACAACCCTTGGATGACCTACTATGTCCATATGTTGAAACATTAGCTTTGCCAAAGTGGTAAAGGAAACTCATATCACAATCAGTCAAAATTTCTAACCACCATCTTTGTCTGACATTCAAATCTTTTTGATTAATTACATAATGAATACTTTTGTGGTCGGTGAAAACATCCACATGGATACCATGCAAGTAATGTCTCCTAAGTATAAAAGAAAATACTAACTTCGCTAATTCAAGACAATGGGTCGAATAATTCTTCTCATGCACTTTATTTTGGCTTGAAGCATAGGCAATCAATTAACTTGTTTTTATGAGAACACATCCCAACCAAACTCTAGAGATATCATAATATACAATAAAACCATTCGTACCCTCCGAAAAATTTAACACCAGAGTGGTAGTAAGTCTATCTTTCTATTTTTGAAGCTTTCCTCACAATCCTATGACTACTCTAACTTAGCCTTGTTTTTAGTCAAATCCATAAATGGAGAAGCAATGTTGGAAAAACCCTAAAAAACCTCCGATAGCAACCGGACAAAACATAAAAGCTTGTAATATTAGATGAAGTTAGAGGTTAAGTCGAAGTCTTTACTTCATCCGTCTTCTTAGGATCTAGCCAGGTACCCTCACTTAGCACAATACGACCAACAAAGATACGTACCTTAGGCAATGTGCACACTCTCTACACATATCAAAGCATGGTTGGTCCATAAAAACTTTAAACAAAATTCTCAAATGGTCTATATATTCATTTAACTCATTTAATAGATCAAAGTATCATATCTAAACACAATCACAATCATGTCTAAGTATTTCTTAAACACTTTCTTAATCAAATCCATAAATGAAGTTGTCTCATTTGTCACCTCAAAGGACATAATGACAAATTCATACTGTCCATACTGTGTTCTTAAGTCCGTCTTAGGAATATCTACCCCTCTCACTCTTAGTTGGTGATAAACTGAACTAAGATAAATTTTGGAGAAAGAGTTATCTCCTTGAAGTTGATTATACAAGTCATCTATTCTAGGATGGTGATATTTCTTCTTAATTTTCACTTTTTGTATCGACGATAATCAATGCATAATCTTAGAGATACATCCTTCTTTCTAACAAACAAAACTAGAGTACCCTATAGAGGGATACTCAGTCGAATAAAACCCTTATCTAGAAAATCCTTCAATTTATCTTTCAACTTGTTCAACTCAGCCACAACCATGCTATAAGGATGAATGTCGATAGGTTGCGTATCTTGTAAAAGATTAATACAAAAATCTATTTGCCACTCGGGAAAAATACTATGAAACTCAACATAGAAAACATCCAAAAACTCATTTTTTATCAGACCTAACTAAAGAGAAGCGGTTTCAGACTCAACATCCATAACCTTAATATGATGGAAAAAAGAACCTTTGCAGATCATTTTCCTAGCTTTGAGACAAGAAACAATTTGAAGCATTTCCCCCCTTCCACTCTAAAATAGGCTCATTTGGAAATTGTAATTTAATCATCCGAGTCCTATAATCAATAGAGGCATGATATTTATGCAACTAATCCATTCCCAAAATCACATAAAAGTCTAACATGTCCAACTTTACCAAGTTCTCAAAAGTAACTCTTTCAGAGAAAGTAATGTGACAACTTCCATAGGCTCTTTTAGCCAATACCGAGTCACCAACAATGGTAGAAACTCAAAATAGGTTTTACTAACACTTTGGGGAGCATTTAAAACTTTGTGGCAACAAAAGGTGTCACAAAGGAAAATTATCACCGGAATCTAATAAGGCATATACATCAATAGAAAGGAATTTTAACATACATGTCACAACATCTGGGGAGCTCTCTTTGTTACTTAAAGATTCAAGAGTGTAAAAGTGTTTTACTTTTTGTCATTGAACTTTAAACTGCTTGGAGGAGCTTTCATATCTTATCTATCCTCTTTACTTAAACTTTTGGGAAGCCTTTCAATTTATAACCCCTCTTACCGTAACCATAACGAGCAAATGTGCCTACTTTGCACTTACCATCATGTCTCTTTCCATATTTACACAACTAGGATTTTATATAATAGTTCCCTTATCATAACGTCCTTGTGGTTTATCGTTAAACACAATATCCTTTTTGACCATTTGAGAACTAGAGGAGTTTTTGATTGAAAATCTTTGTCGACCTTATCCATTAGATTTAGCGTTGGAGAAATTACCATCACCAATTCTTACTCTTTTAGCTTCCATATTATTAACATTGAGTTTATCATCTAGTTCTTGTGGGAATGCACCATATGACGTAATATATCCATATCATGAAGGAGAGTTTCTTAATTAAATTCTACTATGACCACTTTGTACACACCCATCATATACCTACTGATCATATCCCTTGAATCTTCCTCTATAGATGCGCATAATTTGACAATTGATTAAAACTTTAGAAAATATTATTTAACAACCGTAGCCGCTTGAATAAGTTCAATGAATTCTTTATTCTTAAATTCCCTCATATCTTTAAGAAAGAACCTATTAAAGAACTTCAATTTGAACACTTCCCCCTTAAGTTGTGTTATACCTCAGAAATCCATTAATCTAGGCTAGAGTTCTAACGCTCTAAAATAAACTAAGGTGAACTAGAGACTCGTGAGTGTTACTTGAGTTAATTTTTTTTAAAATGAGTTAATTAAATATTCTTTGAAAGTATGTGAAGTTTGGTTAGGTTTGGATAAACGTCCATGACATGTGGAAGGTATGCCTTAGATTGTTCTTGGATGTCTTGATGTGTTTGAGTGAATTTTACATGTTTGTTTTGCTTGAAACTTATGTGAGGTGTTTATAAGACATAGACGACATAGTTTAGGGGATTAGCGTCTCGGAACGAACCCACCTAGGACCCACAAGGGGTCCTAGATGAAGGACCCAAGACTTGGACAAAACTACCAAGAACACTTCCCAATCAACAGAGTAGTACACTGGGTGTAGGTCAATCGACGCCCTGTCGGATGGGTCCATCGCTCCATACTATTTGGGAGGTCCAGATCTCCCTTGAACAAGCCAATGATGCCATCGACGCCTAGCAGTTGGGTCGTCGATTGGCCCCTTCCAAAAGTTGTGGAAGCTGCTGCCAAATTGGGGTGTTTTATGTAAAATTACCCAAGTCTTTTATAACCCTTGGAAATAAATTTTAGTGTTTATTACGTATATTAAAGTTGCTTAAAACAGTAATACCTCATTTTAGACCCCTCTTCCTAAAACCCAAAACCCCTCTCTTAGAATTCTCTTTCAAGTCTCCATTGAAGCTAGAAGTCATGAAATGGTAGGAGGTCCGTTGATGGTTGTTTAATAATCAATAATCATCGGTATTTCTTAAATGTGAGGTATGGTATCCATCCTTGAACTCTCTTCCACTCAAGGATTCCGCTCTAATGTATTTGCAAAATGGTTTCTTAGACCTAGTTTTTTCTATCTTCAACTCTAAATAAGGGTCTTTCATGAAAACATTTTGAATGACTTATTAATTATATTTCTAAGGTTAGTTAGTGGTTTTAAGGCTAAAACTAAAATGAAATCATGATAGAGTTTTTCTTCAATTGTTGGCTTTAGTAATGGCTTTAATGAGCATGTTTGTGTAGAGAATGAGCTTTGGTTTTCTTGTGTTGTTATTGTTGTTTAGCTACTGCCCAAGGGTCTACATTAATATGAAACTTTTAGAAAATGATATAGGTGATGATATCATGGATTAAAGGGTAAGTTAGTTATGATGTTTATCTTTGATTTTGAAATGCTCTTGAGTCGTATGGTCCACCTTCTTGGTGGCTGTGTTTACTTGAATTGTATGAATGTAAAGTTACTAGTTTATTTTGAATGAGGCCATGAAGTCTTGTTATGTGAAGTAATATTAAAACGATGCTATTCTTGGTAAATGTCCTTATGAAGATATTATGTGAAAGAGTCTAGAGAGTATGTTTGAATGAAGATATTCTTGTTAAGTGTTTTATGAAGCTTGTTATGCGAAGTATGTTAAGGATGATGTCTAAGATGACTTATATGATTGTGTTAAGTAGGTGAGGTGTGTGATGTGACTAATGAAGGTCTAAGAATGTATAGGAGTTAAATGTAAATGAAAGGAGAGTTGGATTACACTTCGTTAGTTAAGATGTTCTATTCCAATATACATATTGAGATGAATAATCATCATTACTAGAGAATGAGTTACTTAGTATCAATATCATTATCACTTAAATTTGCGCCGACTTAGGTGTAGATATTGGAAAATCCATGCAAAAGCTAAGAGAATGACCTCATTCTAGGCAATCAAGGATCCCTCATCTGATAGGGGTTAATATCAGGATTCCATGTCTATCTCATAATCTTTGTCAGTTTAGCTAACTCCCACAAAAGTAATGAAAGTACTAATCCCTCTAAAAGAACGTGATACCTATGTTAATAGAATGAACTAATTCTTCTAAAAGAACGTGTTACTTAGGGTAGGTGATTGTTTGGGACACTATCTATCCATTGCACTAGGTAGGACCTTCCAAAAGTGGAGACTTTGTGCCAAACCTTCTAAAAGAGTGTACTACTTAGTGTAGGTCGTGGTATGGGACGCTATCTAGTCATTGAACTAAGTAGGCATTCCGAAAGGGAAGACTTTGGTGTTCTGTTGGGTGTTCTTCTATTCTATTGCTAATGATCTGGTGCTTGTTATCCTGAGGTGAGTATTCCGAAAGAGAGGAGGTATTGAGGGTCGCTTTGGAGTGTATTTAACCAGACCAAGAAACCTTGATAAATCCAAGCCAACTAACATGGGTATTTAGTTGACCTTGGAAAGGTTGGGTCCAACCATGTAGGGCTCTAATACAAAAATTTACTTGAAGGAGTGTTTACCGGACTTAAAAAGGGAGAATCTTAGGTTTGGAGGGTACAGGGGTAAAATGGTATTTTTCCAAGATAAGGGTAGTATAGTAATTACCCTAAACATATAATTAATTATTCAATTAATAAGGTCGAGGAATATTTGTGGGAGAAAGGGCCGAAATTGGGCTCTTGAAATGAAATCTTGCTCCACCCGGGTTCATACCTAGGTGGAAGCAATGAATTAAAGTGATTTTTTATTTAAGCTATTGAATTAATGTAGTTAATTAATAATTATAATTAATTTGCTGATTTAAAATAAAATAAAAATCATATTTTTATTCAATAAACAAAACCTTATTAACTAAGTTCTAAAACTAGACTCCTAAGCCTCGTACAACTCCCACTCACTCACGTTGATCTCTCCAATCTCACAATCAATCTCTCTTATTCTTTATCAGGTATTATCGCTACCAAAATAATATACAATAGCAGAAAAATAAATGAAGTTCTTCACACTTGAAGAACTCACACGAAATAAAAAGAAAACAAACTTTAATTGCATATTAGGCTAAGGGAGGTTGTCATTCGAGTGGAGTTGATATTGAGGGGGATTAGACGTGTTATTGGGTGAAGTCATTGGGAAGCAAGTTTAGAGTTTAATGTCAAAAAGGTATGGGTTTTATTCTCTCTTTGTCCCTTTCCCAAGAGACCCCTTAAGGTTAAGAATATTCATTCCGAATCCTAGGATTGTTCTTCGTTGCATGTCCCTTTCACTAGCTCCCATTGAATCATAGTTTGTTACGTTGTTGGTAGAAAACTAGGGATGAACCGTGTTTTCATGATTATTATGTGTTTATATGTATGTTTGGAATTGTGTGACTAATTTTTATGTGTCCAAAAATGTAACTACGTGTGTATGTGTGTGTTGCCTTGGCTATTGTTCGTGGTTTAGGACTTGAAATGGCATGATAGTTCTTTATATTTCATGTACACATGTTGATGTAAATGTGATGTTGATATTAGTTGAAATATGTATGATTTGAGGGATAATGTCTTGGATAAGATAATACATGAAGATGCTCCTAAAACGTTCTAAATAAACTACGAAATTCCCCTAAGAACTAAGGTGTAACTTGATGAAAAGATGCTGAAAAATTAAAAGAAAATTTCCAGCTTCTAGGATGAATTTCGGTCAACAAAGAGGGTTCAAAACATTTAAAAAAAAGAATTAAAACAAGTGAGGTCATGGAGGATTGAACCCGTGACCATGAAAATAAAGAAGTATAGAGAAATGTGGTGAAGGGGATTCGAACCATGGTATTGGATGGAAAATGTAACTTAAAATAAAAAAATAATAAATGAGAGGAGTGGGATTCAAACCCACCACCTCTCAATCAGATTTAAGTTAGACTAAAAGAAAAATAAAATAAAATTTGAGGCGTGGGAATCGAACGCACGACCTCTAGGCAGTGAAGGAGAGTAAATAAAATGAAAGAAAAGAAATGTGAGGCGTTGGAAGATAACCCACAACCTCTAGGCCTTGAAGGAATGTAAAGAAAATAAAAGAAAAGAAATGAGAGGCTTGGGAACCGAACCACGACCTCTTCGCAGTGAATGAGAGTCAAAGGAAATGAAAGAAAAGAGATGTGAGGCGTGGGAATCGAACCCACGACCTCCTAGGTTGATTTAAGGAGAAAAAATAAAAGAAACTAAAGAGGGGCTGTGGGGGTTTGAACCCACAACCCCTCAGCCAAAGGAGAGTAATTTAAAGGCAATGAAATAAAAAGTAAATGAGGTGTTGGGGGTTCGATCTCACATCCTCTTAGTTCCATTAAGTGAAAACTGAAGAGAGAAATTAAGGAAAAGATAAAATGATGGCATTAGGGCTCGAACTTGGGTCCCAAAGCCATATGGATCAAACCAAAATGAAATAAATGCAAGTGTTGTTCAAGAGATTTGAAGACCAAGTTTGCTTGCCCGAATTCTGTATTGATACATAAGTCAAATGTGAATTAAATGATCAAGAATAATGATGCTTAGTTTGATCGAAAACTTAGCATACATACAAGATGCATAAGTGTTGTCCACATAATCTTAGGAAGAAATGAATCATTTAAACAAACCATGAATGAATCCTCAAGGCCTGTATGTATAGATTCATAAGACTAACATATGTTTAAAAAAATGAGTGAACCTAAGATGTATGTGATGAAATGATGTAACTCTAGAAGGGTTAAGTAAGAGTGTAAAAAACACTAAATTGCCAATTGCATTGGCTTATGATGAAATGAATAATATGTAATGAAATAATGAAACCCAAGAAGGGTTAAGTAAGACTGTGAAACACACAAATGGCCAAGTGCATTTGCATATGATGAATTGAACATTCACGTATAAAGGGGTGAGTAATTATGAAGAACAAATGTGCTAATGTTAATAAATTTGGTGACAACATGATATGAGGCTAATGTATAAGATGAGAGCAATCTTAAATGAGCTTAAATAAATGTTACCAAAACGCACTCACCTATGAGTGTATAAAGTTGATGCAGAGACCAGTTTCCATGACCATTTTGGTGAAAGTGTTAAGATTAACACACTTAATACTAAAGACGAGATGAGAAATCATCTATTGAGCTATGATGTCCACATACTAGAAGCCAAATTCCATGACGTATGACCTAAAGTTAATATAACTTTATACTTAGCACCGATAGACTAGCTATGATCGGTGATCCTTCTTTTGGAAAGGCGGTGGTTCAAGTAACTCTCAGGAGATTAGACTGTATGGCATGCAAGGTATTGGTCTCTTGATATCTCGTAGTATTCGCACCTATACTGCCAAGATAGGGATCTTACGAGGTTTAATTCCCATGTACGCTAGCATGTTTTTGGTCACTTTGGCCGGTGATTCCACCTCTTTTTGATGTAGGATTTCATGACACTGGATTTCTTGATGCTCACATGATCTAGGTCGGTTAAAGTTAAAGTTTCCAATGAATGATTGAGGCCAACCTCAAATAATGCACATAATGAAACGAATGTTACCAAAGTTGTTAGGATAATATAATCAAGAGGTGAGTTAGACTCAAGTAATGACATTAGTTCATTTTTGATCATTGCACAACGAACCCGATGAAAGCCTTAGACTACATCCTAGGTATAGCTGGTGTTTACGCTGGCCCATGAATGAAATAAAATGAAGTACGTATGAATGAATGAAGCAGACTCTGTGTTTGCTAAAACAAACTCCCTAGTTGAGGTTCCATATGTTAAGCCGTCATTTTGGGAAGTCATAATGTCAAGTCTATAACTCCAACGTCTCCTAGCATACGAATAATTGATATGATCAATGTTATGTGTTATATGAATTATTATATGTGTTATGTGTACACTGTTGTGTGTTGTGTGCAAAGTTGTAAGTATAATGATGCATGTTACTCAAATGGCATAAATTTCCTAATCTAATTTTGGAAAGCTCACTCACTTTCCTAATCTCTATTTGGCAAGTCCACTAACATGACCTTATAGAATCATGTTGCTAGGAAAGAGTTATTCTTAATCATGCATATCCTTGGTGTGTGCTTGCATATACCCATACTTAGTACAAGTGTTTAATAACCCTATACAACTCTAAACTTTTAGGTACATGCAAAAGTGGACGCTAGAGCTACTAGATCAACACTACAACTATACGTACGTCGAGCATTCATCCGGAATCGGTAGGCCCCCATTTTTTCGAGGATGCTTGCCCATTTACATTCTAGTTTAGTTGTAGGATTGATCTAGTGGAATATGTTACACTAGCGTTTATTTCCTCTTTTTGTTAAGACATTGTATTGGTGCCATTTTGTCAAGTACATCTTTATCGTTATAATAAACTGCTTCATTTATTTGAAGATCTTAATGTTAGATGGTTTATGGTAAAAAATTATATATGTAATAGAATGTTTATTAAGCATGTTAGGAAATAAAAAATTTCAATTTTTCCGCTAAAATTAACCTAGATGAAGTAAGAATGATGTATGTAGGCTTGTCTATGACCTCTGAGAGGTCAACGCCGCCGCTCTCGTCTAAGGTCAAGATTCCGGTCGTGACAAAGTTGATATCAGAGCACTATGTTGAATTACATAAAGAATAAGTTCACATCAACCACATTGAATAGTTTCTAAGTCATGATAGTGAAGTGCACCACTTTCCTGGATTAGAGAGTGCATGATGCGCAGGAAAATTTCCCTTCTTCTGATCTTATCGTGCATTTCCTAATGTCTGATTTTTTGGTGTTTTGAGTGTGTCTATCAACAATTCTTGCTGTTTAAAGATAATGAACACTATGAGATCTATTGGTAAGAGGAGAGGAGTTGCAACTGCTGGGGACAATCAAGGTCCACCCAGGCTTCAACTGAAGGAGTAGCTATGCCTGTTAACCCTGCTGGGTTTGCTGATGCTGAGGTGAGGGTATCTCTGGCCAAGATGGCATAGGTCATCACCATGAAAGATAAGGCCATGACTGCCCTGGTCAACCGGAAGAATGTTCAAAGGGAGAATCCACCAGTACGTAGCATGGCTGACAGGCTACGAGACATTAAAAGTATGAATCCTCCTATTTTCACACGGTCAAAGACTTCAGAGGATCCCTAGGAATTCATGGATGAGGTGCACAAGATTTTGGTTTATTTGGGGGCCACCGATACTGAGAAGGCTGAGTTGGCTTCCTATCATCTCAAGGATGTTGCACAGACTTGGTGCAAGATGTTGAAGGATTGCCGAGCTTCGGGTGGAGTTCCGGTCCAATGTGAGCTATTTAAGACAACCTTCCTTGAGAGATTTTCCCCCAGGGAGATGAGAGAGGCCAAGGTTTAGGATTTTATCAACATTAAACAGGGATCTATGACTCTAAGGGAGTATTCCCTCAGGTTTGTGAAATTATCCAAGTATGCCACTTCTCATGTGTCTAACGAGATGAGTAGATTCTTGGAAGGGATTGCTGAGAATCTCAAGGAGAATTGTAGGGAAGCTATGCTGCATGACAGCATGGACCTCTCCAGTGTTATGGTCCATGTCCAGCAAGTGGAGGAAAGAAGGAAGAAGAAGCAAACTAGGGTAGGGACAAGTCAAGGCAAGCTGAGGAGAATTTTTCAAGGAATAGTAGTACTGGAATCAGGGATAAGCCCAAGTTTAAGAAGGGAAGCTCCCGCCAAGGTGATACAAATTGATCCAAGGGTTGTTATGATAAGGATTCTGTGTCCAGAGTTAAAAGAAACAATAGAGTAGATACACCTCAGGAGAAACCACCTTCCAGGAAGGGTGGCAAACTACATGGAGGAGAGTGTATGACGGGCACTAATGTTTGTTACAGTTGTTGCAAACCGGTTCACATGGTGAAGGATTGTCCGAATATGAGAAGTCAATAACAAAGGAAGGAACGAGTTCATCCTAATGGTCAAAGTGAAAAGTCTTCAAGGAGGCAACGATTCTTCGTACTCAAGTCTTGGTGTGCAGGGCAAGGCACCTCTGGTGAAGTATCGGGTGAGTAGCCTTAATTAGTCCTTCAGGTATTTAACTGTGTATATTGTGTATGCACTAGTATGAGGTTAATATGTTTGGTACATCATGTTGGTTACAGATTTGTATGATTTTTATATTTACTTTGTTCTATGGTTTTTTGAGTCTAGTTTAGGAAAGAGTTTGTTAGTCTATTAATGTTAAACTGCTAGTAGGTTTCAAGGATGTTCACCATCATGTTGATATGTGAATCGGATATTCACCAATGGGGAGTATTTGATTACCTATGCATGCGTACGTTCTATAGATGACTTACTTATTGTTAGTAAAGAGTAGTGTCATTCAGGGATGAATTTTCTTAAGGAGGGGGGGGGGATAATGTAACAACCCTAAAAATGGATAAGATAAGAAACTCTTAATGTGTCAACAATGCCTATGATTAGGCTAGGCTTCACACTGATTGATAGGCGTAGAGCCAGACCTCCGAACCCTTACTACAGCCAAGCTAACTAACTTGAAGAGTTATTTGAGTTTGTAAAGGATGGGTCCAACCATGTAGGGTTCTCGAATACGAAGATTTACTTGAAGGAGTCTTTACCGAACTTATGAAGGGAAAATCTAAGGTTTGGAGGGTCTAGGGGTAAACTGGTCTTTTTCCAGGCTAAGTGTAGTATCCTAATTGCCCTAAATATAAAATTAATTATTTAATTAAAAAGTTGGAGGGGTAATTTGAGAAGAGAGGGCCGAAATAGTGCTCATGAAGGGAAGTGTTGCTCGACCCGGGTTCAAACCTAAGGTGGAAGCAGTGAGTTATAGTTATTTTTTATTTAAGCAATTGAATTAATGTAATTAATTCATAATTATTATTCATTAGATGATTTAAAATAAATTAAAAATCAGATTTTTATTAAATAAACAAAACCTTATTGACTATGTCCTAAAACTAGACTCCTAATCATCTTACAACTCCCACTCTTTCACGTTTATCTCTCCACTCTCACGCTCAATCTCTCTTATTCTTTCGCACGTATTATCCCTGCAAAAATAAGATACAATAGAATAAAAATAAAACAAGTTCTTCACACTTGAATAACTCACACGAAATCACAAGATGAAAAACTTTAATCGCACCCTAGGCTAAGGGAGGTTGTCATTCGAGTGAAGTTGATATAGAGGGGGCATAGACGTGTTCTTGGGTGAAGTATTTGGGAAGCAACGTAAAAAAGGTGTGGGTTTTCTTCTCTCTTGGTCCATTTTCTAATAGACCCGTTAAGGTTAGGAATATTCATTCGGAAAACTAGGATTGTTCCCCGTTGCATGTCCCTATTGCTAGCTCCCATTGAATCATCGGTTGTTTATGTTTTCTAGTATAAAACTAGGTATGAAACGTGTTTTCATGATGGTTATTTTTTTTATGTATGTTTGGAATTATGTGAGTTATGTTGATGTTCCTGAATATGTAACTTTGTGTGTATGTGTGTGTTTCCGTGACTATTGTTCATGGTTTAGGACATGAAATGGCGTTATAGTTGTTTATATTTCATGTACACATGTTAATGTAAATGTGACGTTCATTTGAGTTTAAATATGGCTAATTTGAGGGATAATGTCTTGTCTAAACAAATAAATGAGGACGCACCTAAAACGTTCTAAATGCACTACGAAATTCCCCTAAGAACTAAGGTGTAACTAGATGAAAGGATGCTGAAAAATTAAAAGAAAATTTTCAGCTTCTAGTGATGACATTCGGTCAGCAGAGAGGGTTCAAAACATTGAAAAAATGAAATAAAACAAGGGAGGTCATGGAGGGTTTAACCCGTGACCTCACCATGTTATAACCATGACAATAAAGAAGTAAAAAGACATGTTGTGAAGGGGATTCAAACCATGGTATTGGCTGGAAAATGTAACTTAAAAGAAAAAGTAAGAAATGAGAGGAGTGGGATTCGAACCCACCACCTCTCAATCAGATTTAAGGAAGAGTAAAAGGTAAAAAATAAAATGCGAGGCGCGGGAATCGAACCCACAACCTCTGGGTAGTGAAGGAGAGTAAAGAAAATGAAAAAAAAGAAAGAAATGTTTGGGGTGGAAATCGAACCCACGACTTCTAGGCAGTGAAGGAGAATAAAGAAAATAAAATAAAAGAAATGCAAGGAGTGGAAATCGAACCCACGACCTCTTGGCAGTGAAGGAGAGTCAAAAGAAATGAAAGAAAAAAGATGTGAGGTGTGGGAATCGAACCCACGACCTCTTAGGCAGATTTAAGGAGAAAAAATAAAAGAAATTAAAGAGGGGCTGTGGGGGTTCGAACCCACAACCCTTTCTCCAAAGGATATAAATTTGAAGGCAATGAAATAAAAAAGTAAATGAGGTTGTGGGGGTTCTATGCCACATCCTCTTAGTTCCATTATGCCCAAAATGAAGAGAGAAATTAAGGAAAAAATAAAATGAAGGCATTGGGGATCGAACTTGGGTCCCCAAGCCATACGGATCAAACCAAAATGAAAAAAACGTAAGTGTTGTTCAAGGAATTTTAAAACCGGGTTCCGTTGCCCAAATTTTTTATTAATACATAAGTCATACGTGAGTTAAAGATTCAAAAATAATGCTGCCTACCTAAAACGAAATTGAGATCTTGGCATACATAAAAGATGCATAACTCTTGTACCACATAATCTTAGGAAGATATGAATCATTTATATGAACTACGAATGAATCCTCATGGCCTGTAAGTATAGATCCATAAGTCTAACATATGTTTTAAAAAAAACAGTGAACCTAAGATGTATGTAATGAAATGATGTAAGCCTAGAAGGGTTAAGTAAGAGTGTAAGACACACTAAATGGCCAAGTGCATTGGTATATGATGAAATGAATATTAAGTTATGAAATGGTGAAACCCTACAAGGGTTAAGTAAGAGTGTGAAACACACAAATGGCCAGGTGCATTCACATATGATGAATTGAAAATTCACGTAAAAAGGGGTGAGTAATTATGAAGAACAAATGTGATAATGCTAATGAAAGTTGTGACAGCATGATATGAGGCTAATGTAAAAGATGAGAGCAATGTCAAATCAGCCTAAGTAAATGTTACCAAAACGTACTCATATATGATAGTGTAAAGTTATTAAAGAGACCAGTCTCTATGAACACTTTACTGAAAGTATTGAGATTAACACACTTAATACTAATGATTATACGAGAAATCATCTATTGATCTATGATGTTCTCATACTAGAAGCCAGCTTCCATGACGTATGACTTAAATCTAATTGAACTTTATACTAAGCACCGCTAGACTAGCTATGAGTGGTGATGCCTTCTTTCGGGAAGGGTGGATGCTCACGTAACTCTCATGAGATGAGACTATCCGGCATTCTGGGTATGGGTATCCTTATATCTCCTAGTCTTTGAACCTATACTGCTGATATAGGGATTTGACGGTGTTTAATTCTTATGTACGCTAGCATGTTTTGGGTCACTTTGGCCGGTTATTCTACGTGTTTTGTGTTGTCGGGTTTCATAACATTTAATTTTATGATGCTCACATGACCTATGTCGGTTAAAGGTGAAGTTCCCAACGAATGAATGAGGCCAGTTTCAAATGATGCATAAAATAAAACAAATGATATCAAAGGTGTTTAGATAGGATAATCAAAAGGTGAGTTAGACTCAAGTAATGACATTCGGTCAATCTAGGTCATTGCACAACGAATTCTATGAAAACCTTAAACTACATCCTAGGTATAGTTGGTGTTTAAACTAGACCATGAATGAAATGAAATGAAGTACCTTTGAATGAACAAAGCAGACTCTGTGTTTCCTAAAGGAGACTCCCTAGTTGAGGTCCCATATGTTGAGCCCTCATTTTGGAAAGTCTTAATGTCAAGTGCATGATTCCAAGGTCTCATGCAATACAAATAAATGATATGATCAAGGTCATGTGTTATATGAATTATTATATGTGCTATGTGTACGTTGTTCTGTGTTGTGTGAAAAATATTATGTATGATGATGCATGTTAGTCTAATTGCATAACTTTGCTAATCCAAATTTGGAAAGATCACTCACTTTCCTAATCTCATTTTGGCAAGTCCACTGACTTGACAATCTACAATCACGTTGTTAGGAGCTAGTGTTAATCACGCATGTCCTTGATGTGTGCTTTCATATACCCATACTTTTTAGAAGTGTGTACTAACCCTATACAACTCTAATCTTTTAGGTGCAGGCAAAAGAGGACGCTAGAGCTACAGGATCGACGCTGTAGCTATCCGGACATCGAGCATTCATCCGGTCTCGGTAGGCCCTCATTCTTTCGAGGATTCTTTCCCATTCACATTCTAGGTTAATTGTAGGATTGGGCTAGTGTAGTATGTTCCACAAGCGTTTCTTTCCAGTTTTTGTTCTGACATTGTATTGGTGCCATTTTGGCAAGTACATCTTCATCGTCATAATAAACTGATTCTTTCATTTTATCATCTTAATGTTAGATGGTTGATGGTGAACAATTATATATATAATAGAATCTTTAGTAAGCGTTTTAGGAAACAAAAAGTTTCAAATTTTCAGCTAAAATTAACTTAGATGAAGTAAGAATGACGTATGTACGCTTGTCGGCTACCTCTAAGAGGTCAACAACACCGCTTTTGTCGGGGGTCTAGATTTCGATCGTGACAAGAATCTTAGGATAACTTGGGTTAGTTTAAATTCAAGAGAAAAAGGGTTCACATAACTTGCACTATGAATTCACTATAATGTCAATTTGAGTTCACTGTGATATTTTGGGAAGTTACTGTAAAGTGTTCCTTTAGTTTAAAAATTTTGGAAATACTCCTTCAAGTGTTAAATGATGTTCCTTATGTTGTTTTGTTTCTAAATTCATGCATGTTTTACTTAAGTGTCATGAAATGTTATTTTACTAAAATGTCCCTTTTCACATATTTTTGATATGCCATACTTAGTACAATATTTGTATTAACCCCATACTTTCCTATACTATCTAAGTACAAGTTTGAAGCAAGGTTGAATTCTAGAAGACAAAGTCTGGGAAAGTTCCTCTTAAGAAATGTGTGTCCTCATATATTCGAAGGCAAAATTTCTATCTTCTTAGTTTCCTTATGTTAAGACTTATTATGCATTTCATTTCAATGTAATGGATAGTGTCCCTATGTTATTTATGTGGTGTGTTTAAGTCTGGCTTGTGACAATGAGATTTCTTACGTATTTATAAAAGATTTCCTTTTCATTAATATATTTATGAAAACCATTAATTCTGCACAACTTTTCCTGTCTTATGTAATGAATGCTAGTTAAAGGGCTTGTACAAGACCACAATTGGCCAAGTACGCCCGGTCACGAAATGAGGGTTCCTCCTAACACCTGTAAGGGGTAATTTTGGGTAGTGACCAGAGACTCACCTAATGAATAATGATTTAAAATATGCTTCCAGACCTAAGGAAATATAAATAACTTGATTAAGATGTAGTAGATCCAAAATGTCAATAAACAACTATGACGTCCAGAAACTAGTGAAATGGAACTAGTAGGTGTCCTTAAGTATTGTGAAGGTTTGGGAGTGACGTCTGAAGGGTAAGACTTTAAAAAACAATTTAAATAGGTAAAATAATATTTGTAGGATTAACACGTCCAGGTACAATTCCCCAAGGACCACCCTAGGGGTCCTTGAGGAGGACCCATCCAATTGGACAACAACCTTCCCAAGGCAGCTAACACAAAGCATGAAGGGAGCATGTCCGAGTCGCAGATTAGATCAACCAGTGGTAAAATGGTGGGTACGTGTCGCATACTATATTGTCCCAAATTTTCTTTCAAAAAAATTGGGGAACAACACCGAGTTGCGGACTTGTTCCGCGAGGAATATTCCAAAAATTAAAGTCATGTTTGACTTGGTTAAAAGGTACAACTGAGTGAGGGGTATTTTGTATATTTTATGGAATGAATATATACTGATCTTAAGCCAGTTTTACCCCACTTTTTAGCCGTTCAATACAAATTCCCAAATTGAAAACCCAATTGGTTCACTTCTCTCTAAATTCTCTCTCTATCTAAACCTACATTAAAGAACATTCAAGCTTCAAGAAGAAGATCAATTCTCCAATTTTTCTACTGAATTGAGTTGCTAAGTTTTCATTAAGGTATAATTTCTTTCACTCTTAAGATTCCTTTCCCGAAAAGGTACTTTCAAAGATGTTTTAAAAATTTCCCAAAATATAGTGTTTTCTCTAAACATATTTCTTCTTTGAAAAATGTAATTGTGAATATAGTATGATGAATTATGATTACTTAAAGTTTTTTCGGTGTATAATGATGCGTAATTGTTTTGTTTACTTAGGATTTCCTTGTACCCATGTTCTTTCCCAATTTCATGAATCTTGGATATGATATGGTGAATTGATTAAAGAAGGTGAATATAAAAAATGTTAATATGTATTATAGTTATGTTTTTACATCATGACTTCATTATTTTACATATTCATTATGCATTGTTGGGTGATTGAAGTATGATGTTCCATGAATGTAAAGAAGGTACAAATATTTGTTCTTAATTGAACTCATATATGAAAGATGACTTATTTAGATAGTAATGATGATATATCTATTGTTTTGTTGTAATGTTCATGATATAGTTTCCTCATCCATAACCCTATACACTTGAATTATATATGAAGTATATATGTATTTTTGGTATAATTTTTATATGATGGAAAGGTAATTTTCATGATTATAATGAATTGATAAAGTGAAAGATTTACTAATTTGCTAGTGTTTCTAAAGTGAAGGGATTATTCTCACTTATGTACACCTATGAGCTAATATTATAATTTGTTTACATAAGGTTATACTAAAGGCAAATGTGAACTAATGTGATTACTAAAGGAGGTTACTAAAAGGAAGATCTTCTTAGCACCAAAAGGGCATGTAAATGAAATGGAGGTCTCACGTTTAGTATGTCTACCTCCCCACATGGATATCTTCACGTTTGGCAAGTGTGGATTCTAAATATATGTGTTGTCTCATTATATGGAAACCGCCACGATTATCAAGTTAGGGCTTCTGTATCAATCTCTTTTACCCTTCACTCTGTGCTCAAATACGACTCTAGATTACTGGATCCACCTAGGTAGCTATGTACGATAGGTTATACCATTAGTAATGTGTTAAATCTATATTTTCGGTGTTGGAGAAGAACAACGAATTCCATGTTAATCACATGGTCCAATGTTTATTATTGAAACGTCTTTCTGTATTGTAAAAGTAAATGAGTAAAGGAAATCCATAAACACTTACTAGGGAATTCTGAGCGATTTCTACATAGTGTGAGAGAGGGTATGGGTGTTTTATCACGCATTGCACTTGTTGGATCCTTATAGGTGGTTGTAGTAGTGTTCTTTGTGATTATTTTGATTATGACTCTTGTATATTCATATATGTGTGATGCTTATGAATATTTCAAGCCATGATGAAATATGAGATTATGAATGTATATATGAAGTGGGTTGCTTAAGGTGATACTTAGATTTGGATAGGGTTATGGGATTTATTCTTTGAATTTCATTAGTATTGATTGGGTTGCTTTCATTATGGATGATATCATGTTTGGTTGGATTTTGATGCCTACTTTATGTGCATATAGGTTTACTTGATAAAACATGTCTTTAAGAAAAATTGTGCTTTTATGCATGTTCCAATGGCTTTTATGCATAGGAGCCATACTTAGTACGTGTGATGCACTACCGATATTTTCTTTCCATTTACCGAAATAATGTAGGTTCGGGCCGTTTAGGAGTCGAGGTAACTTTTAAAGGATGCTTGGAATTTTCTTTTCCAAGTTGGTGAATCCTCAAGTTTGAAGGAAAGACCCTTATGTTCTAGTTTTTTAGCTGTTTGCTTATGTTTGAAGATATTGCTGTATTTCCTATTTCTATACTCTTTTTTGATGTATGGGACAAGTACAAAATTTTTATACTTCTATGTTTAGATGGTATATCATGACGAAGTTAGTTTCTATTTTCATATATGAATCAAAGTTGAACATCCAAAATAAAGGTTTTAATTGTTCTGCATTTTTATTCTATGATACGTGCAATAACGAATGCTAATGAATTATGTAACTCCTCATTAAGGACGAGAATGCGGTTACGACTAGGGGGTGCTCCTTGGTCGTGAAAAACATGGTACTAGAGAATAATGTTAATACTAATGTAGGATTGATGTCCCAAACTACAACGTCGAGTGGAATCTTGTTCATTGGTGTGAAGCACGCCACATTTATGAATGACAGTCTACGAGATGCTTAGGAACTTACTATTTTGTCATTTCTTACTCATGCCTAAGAGTATTTTCTCTATCTAGTCTTTTCTTCTAATCATTATCTTGTCTTATTGGTAATAAATAAAAGAAGGAACAATGTTAAAAGGCTCGATGAGGAGAATGCGGATGGGGTGGTTCCCCCTCAAGCTCCTCAAAACCCTCAAATTTCTATTAAAGAAGGGTTTATGTATAATATTGAGATAAGGGCGATTATTTATATCTTGAATCAAGTGTTGGCAACTTACCTTGTCAGGGAGACTAGGTTTCAAGTGAACCTCAATGCTAACACTATCGTTTCTAGGATTAGAGATTTTACAAGGATGAATCGCCCTACTTTCTTTGGTTCCAAAGTGGAGGAGGACCCACAACAGTTCATTAATGAAGTGTTTAAGGTGATAGATGTTATGGGTGTGTCTTCAAAATAAAAGGAGGAACTCGTCGCCTATCAACTCAAATACAAGGCTATGACCAATGGAAAGAGAATAGGCCCTACAGAAGAGGTCCGGTTAGTTTGGCATCATTCAAGAAGACTTCCCATTGTAGGTTCTTCCTTGTGGAAATAAGGGAGAGGAAAATGAAAGAATTTATCATCTTCTTCAAGGAGAGTATAAGTGTGAAGGAGTATAACCTTAAGTTCACTCAACTATCCAACCATGCGCCAACTATGGTGGTGGATTCTAAGGCTGAGATGAAAAAATTTGTTATGGGGATATCAAACCTTGTGGATAATAATTTAGGTCGATCGTATTGATTCCTAGCATGGACATCTATCGACTAGTGGTTCATGTTGAAAAAATTGAGGAATAAAAGCTTAAGCCAATTGGTATGGAGTTTAAGAGAACAAGGGCCGAAGATGGAAATTCTTCCAAGGCTAGATTTGAGGTTCAAGATAAGTGAAGGTTTAATAAGAGGTTTTCCAACAAAAGTCCTCCTACCACTCCAAGGGTCAACAATGGCAAAGGTTCTACCCACAAGAATCAAGAGGGAAAATGAGGTGGTTCTTATGTTAAGAAGAATATTTGTGAAATGTGTGGTAGAAAACTTGAAGCCAAGTGTCTTGTTGACATATGCAATTGCTATCATCGTGGTCAGAGTTTCCACATGAAGAGGTACTATTTATGTTGAAGCATAAAGAAAGGTACGATTCTCAATCACAAGAATGTTCTCCAAATGCAAATGATACTAAGTATAATCATTTCTATGATATCCAATCCCGAGGTAATAAAAAAAGCTCTTCGGATGATGTTAGCGGTATGTTGCAAGTATTTTCAAATAATGTTTATGCATTATTTGATCCCTATTCCACTTTGTCTTTTGTAATTCCTTTAGTGGCTATAAAATTTGACATGCTTCCTAATGTATTAGATAAACCCCTTTCAATTTCTACCATGATGGGTGATTCAGTGGTTGCTATATGCATCTATAGGGGTTGTCCCATTTCTTTGTCCAATAGTGTCACATTTGTTGATTTGATAGAACTTCATAGATTGGACTTTGATGTCATTTTGGGGATTGCTTGTCTACATGGTTATTTTGCTTCAATTGACTGTAAAACTCGAGTAGTAAAGTTTCAATTTGCTAATGAACCCTTTTATGAGTGGAAGGGGGAAAAATAAATCCCTAGGGGTAGTGATATTTCATATCTAAAAGCATGTATGTTGATTTCTAAGGTTTGCCTATATCTAATTGTGTGGGTCAAGTATCTTGAGTCTGAGATTCTCCCTTTAAAGTTGGTTAATGTAGTGAAGGAATTTCAGGAAGCCTTTCCTGAAGACTTTCCAGGGAGTTCTACCGATCGTGAAATAAACAATATAGATTTATTGTCATATACTTAACCTATTTCAATCCATCCTTATGGGGTGGGCCATGCCGAGTTGAAAGAATGAAGGACTCAACTCAAGAATTTTCTAGATAAGAGTTTTATTAATCTGATAATATCTTCATGGGATTTTACAATATTTCTTGTGAAGAAGAAAGATGGGTATTTGAGAATGTGTATTGATTACCGCTAATTGAACAAGATAACTGTAAAGAATAAGTATCTACTCCCTAGAATTGATGATTTGTTTGGCCAACTCCATGTGGCGAGTTACTTTTAAAAGATTAATTTGAGGTCTAGGTATCATTAACTTAGAGTTAGAAAAGTTTACATTCCTAAAACGGCTTTCAAAATAAGAAATGGTCAATATGAGTTCCTAGTCATGTCTTTTAGTCTAACAAGTTCCTCGGTGGACCTTATGAATAGGGTGTTCTAGATTATCATTCATTTCTAATTATCTTTAATAATGACTTCTTGCTATATTTCAAGAGTGAGGATAAACACGCTTGTCATTTGAGGATAGTATTGCAAGTTCTCAAGAAGCAAGAACACTTTGCTATACATTGTAAGTGCGACTTTTGCCTATGATTGTTTGCTTTTCTTTGTTACATAGTATCTAGTGTTTGTTTTGAGGCTGATCCGTATAAGATGGAGGCAGTTAAGAATTGACATATACCCCTAAAACCCTCAAGTATTCAAAGTTTCTTGGGTTTAGTCGGGTATTAGAGGAGATATTTTTGATGGATTTGCATCTATCACATCTCCATTGACTAGACTAACCCAAAGGAAAGTCTGGTTTGAATGGATGGAAACTTGCGGGAAATGCTTAAAAAATTATAAAGATAAGCTTACCTATGCTTCGGTGTTCACTTTACTTGACGGTACAGAAGGGTCTATTGTGTATTGTGACACTTCTCGAGTAGGTTTTGGTTTTGTCCTCATGCAACATTGTAAGGTTATAGTAAGTGTAAATTTTGTCTAAGATAGGTTGGTTTTCTTGGTTACATTATATCTATTGTTGGTATTGAGGTTGATTCAAAGAAGACGCAGGAGGTGAATAATCGGCCTACACCCCTAACTCCCACCAATATTCAATCTTTCTTGCATTTCGTCGGGTACTATAGATGATTTGATGATGTATTTGGATCTATCCCTTCTCCATTGACTACCCTATCCCATAAGAAAGTCTGGTTTGAGTGGATCGAAGTTTTGTGAGAAAATATTCCAAAAGATGAAAGATAAGATTACCTCTGCTACAGTGATGACTTTACCGAAGGGTATCAAAGGGTTTGGTATATATTGTGATGCTTAGTGAGTAGGTTTGGGTTGTGTACTCATGAAACATTGTAAGCTTATAGCATATGCCTTTAGAAAACTCAATGTATATGAGAAGAACTATCCGACCCCTGATCTTGAATTAGAGGTCATATTGTTTGCTTTGAAGATATAGATACAATATCTATATGGAGTGAGTGTAGATGTGTTCACCGATCATAATAGTCTCCAATATGTTTTAACTCAAAAGGAGTTTCATCTTGGACAAAGAAGGTGGTTCGAGATGTCAAAAGATAATAATGAGTGTCCTTTACCACCATAGGAAAGGTAATGTGGTTGCAGATGCGTTGATTTTGATGTCTATGGTAGTGTAGCCGATGTGGCCAATAGTAAGAAGGAGTTAGTTAAGGATTTGCATAGTTTTTCCCTGTTTGGTGTTCAACTTGAAGATTCTCCAAAAGGGGGTTTCATTGTTCATCATAACTCTGAATAATCTTTAGCGGTTGAGGTTAAATCTAAGCAACATCTTGATCCTCTATTGATGAAGTTGAAGGAATCGGTTCATAATAAAACTAATCAGTCCTTCTCTTAAGGGGGGATGGGGTACCTAGATATCAATGTAGGTTGTGAGTAGCAGATGTGGATGACTTAAGAAGAAAATTTTAGGAAGATGCTCATTGTTCCTCATATTCTGTTCATCCAGGTGCAAATGAATATAATGGTTTGAAGAAGGATATAGGAGTTTTTCGCATTGCCAGATATGTAATCAAGTCAAGGACGAACATCAAATATCAGGAGGGTTGACCCAAGATATAGCTATCCCTACTTGGAAGTTTGAAGATGTAAATATGGATTTCATTGTGTGTTTTCCTTGTACACGAAGGAAAAATGATTCGATTTTTGTTATTGTGGATATGTTTACCTTACAAGCCATTTTATTCTCATCAAAGCTACTTATTTGGCGGAAGAATATGCTAAGTTGTATCTTAAGATGATTGTTAGAATGCATGGAGTTCCCTTCTCTATCATTTCTTATAGGGGTACTCAAATTAATTCTGCTTTGTGGTAAGCATTCCAAAGTGGGATTGGTACCATGGTGAATATTTGTACCACATTTCATCCACAAACGGATGGTTCGGTGGAAGGAACCATCTAAACCATATAATATATGTTGAGGGCATGTGTCATTGACTTCAAGGGTAATTGGGATGACCATCTACCATTAAATAAATTGGCCTACAATAAGAGCTATCACTCAAGTTTCGCCATTACACACTTTGAGTCCCTTTATGGGAGGATATGTAGATCGATGATTAGGTGATTTGAGGTAGGTGAGTTTGCTTTAACAGGTCACGAAACAATTTATAAGGCTGCGGAAAAAGTATGACTCATAAGAGATAGATACAAAGAGGCCCAAAGTCGGTAAAAATCTTATGGTGAGAATAGAAAACGGGAACTAGAGTTTATGGTAGGTGACTTGGTTTATTTAGAAATATAACCCATGAAAGGGGTGATGAGGTTTGGTAAAAAGGGGAGACTTATCCCTGGTATGTGGGGCCGTATGAGGTTTTGAAACGCGTCATAATTGTTTTCTATGAGTTAAAATTATATATGAAGTAGGATCCAATGCATCCGGTTTTCCATGTGTCAGTGCTCAAAAAGTTCTTAGGTTATCCGACGTCTATATTCCCTCTTAGAAGGTTTAGAAGTTGATGCTAACCTTTCCGATGAAGAGGTCCCGGTTGAAATTTTAGACTGGTAAGTGAAGAAGTTGAGGGATAAGGAATTAGCTTCCATAAAGGTTCTTTAGAATAATCATCTTGTGGAAAATGGTAGGCCGAGGACGATATCTTGAAACCTCATTTTTTTCCTTACTCTTCTATTGAAGGTTGACATTAGTAATTCTTCCATTGTTTTGGTTATAAAGGATCATAAGTGTATTTAGACTTCCATGAGTTCCTTTAATTATGCTTGCTCATATGAAAATTCATGTTCCATATGTGTTTTGAATTATAGGTTCTTCATACTTGATAACACTTGATTATATGTTTTGTATACTTAAGTTGTGGGATATTTCTTATTGTAAAATTGATCAAGTATGATGTTTTGAAATGATATATTGTCTCCTTGTTTAATATGTTGAGCTATAAGAGAAGTAGAAGGAAATTTCTCCATTAATAATGTGAAATGATGAAATGTAAGCATATTTGGTAGTTGGTATAGTTACTACCTCTTAATAATGTGTTATTTTTATTGAAAATGTAGTTAAATGTTTTCTCTATTGTTATTTAATTTTCATTGTATACCATTTGTTTGTTGGGATGCTAGTTTTGAGTGAAAAATTCTAAAAAAGATCTTTGAAGTGTAATTCGAGGACAAATGTTCCCCAAGGGGGATATTGTTATGCCTCGAAAATACAATGACCAAGGCTAGAGCCTCACCTAATGAATAATAATTTAAAAGGTGTTTCCAGACCTAAGCAAATATAATTAACTTTATTTATAAGAAGTAGATCCTAAACGCGAATAAACGACCATGAAGTTTGGATAATAGTGAAATGGAACTAGCAAGTTTCATTTTGTGTTGTGAAGGTTTGGGAGTGTCATATGAAGGGTTAGACTTGTATAAATACTTTAAATTGCTAAAATAATGTTTTCAGGATCAAAAAGTCCAGGTGCAACCCCCCAACCATTTGGCTAACAAGATGCCCAAGTCAGCGAGCACACGACATGGAGGAAGCATGTCCGCATCGCGGACTAGCTTCACCAATGACGAATTGGGGGGTACGCATCACGTACGTATCAGAGAATCTACTTTTCTAAAATTTATCTCCAAAATCATGGCAAATTATCTCCGCAGCGCGGACTTGTTCGAGGACAAAAATTCCAAGAATTAAAGTCATGTTTGACTTGATTAAAATGCCCAACGAAGTGAGGGGTGTTTTCAGTATTTTAAGGGATGGGTATAAATTGATTTTAACTCAGTTTTACCACACTTTTACCCATACCAAACAAATACACAAATTGAAAATTCAATTGCTCTCACATCTCTCTAAATTATCTATGTACCCAAACCTCTATTGAATAATATTAAAGCTTCAAGAAGAAGATCAATTCTCCAAGTTTATAACTTGATTTCTTGGCAAAGTATTAATTGAGGTATAGTTTCTTTAACAAATCGGATTCCTTTCCCCAAGACGTCCCTTCAAATATGTTTCCAAAATTCCCAAAATATTGATTTTTTCTATACACATGGGTATTCTTTGAAAAATGAAAGTGCAAATCAATTATTATGAATTATTATAACTTAAGGTTATTTAGGTACATCATGATGGTTAATTGTTGTTGTTCATAGTAATTCCCTTGGAACCATGCTCTTACCCAATTTCATGAATCATCGATTTGATATGGTGAATTGGTTGAAGATGATGAATATATCAATTGATTATATATATTGTAGTTATGTTGGGTGCTTCATGAATTACGTTATTTTTTGTATTGATTATGTATTATTGGGTGATAGAGTTTTCAAGATCATTTAAGGGCAAGAAATTATGAATGTTTGTTTTTAATTTTAGCTCATATATGAAAGATTAATTACTTAGATAGTAATAGTGCTATATATATTTTGGTGTTGTGGTGTTGTTGACATGGTTTCCTCATCCTTAATCCTATATACTTGAATCGGCTATGAAGAATGCAAGCATGTTATGGTACGATTGTTATATGATTGAAAGGGAGTTCTCATGATTATAGTGAATTGTTAAAGTGAAAGGGTTACTCACTTGCTAGTGTTTCTGAACTTAAAGGATTGTTCTCACTTATGAAGACTTATGAGCTATTATTATAAGATATTTACATACGAGTCAATTAAAGGATAATTTTAATTATTCTGTTGACTAAAGAAGGTTACTAAATAGAATAGATGCTTAGCATCGAAAGAGTATGTAAATGAGATGGGGGTCTCACGTTTAGTATGTCAGCCTCTCCATATGTGTTTCCTTAAATTTAGTAAGTCCGGATACCCAATATATGTGTTCTCCAAGGTTTCATTAAATGATGCATGTTCTTGTTGAAATTCATGTTTTATGAGAAAATTAGTTTTTCTTATTTATGTTCCTCATGTAGTTGAGTTGGCTATTTGACTACATGAGATGTTTTAATGAACATGCTTTGATATGCTTTTGAGATTAATTGCATATTTGCTCCATGATGTTAGGTTGGGCATTATTTTAGTTTGAGAATTGAGTTGCTCTTATGAAAATGAGAAATACTGAGTTTTGTGAAAATTGTGTTGTTAGATGTAGTTCCTACTCACTTGTATTTGCATTGATTATGTTTTCAAATGGAGTTGCTGTCTCTTCCTTTGAATTGTGAATTATAATTGCTAGCCTTAAGTCTTTCAATCCGTAAATTTGTACATCATCATTCGAGGACAATTTTTTTCAAGGGGGATATAGTGTAACAGTCCAGAATAAAATAGTAAATTAATTTAGAACCTAATGTGTAAACTAGTAGCTTAATTTGGGCTTAACGTAAAGGTTAGAGTCATAAATAATCTCTGGTATTGAATATAAATGTTTTTGGGTGTAGACCTCAAGGTACGACGCCCCAAGAACCAATAAAGGATTGTTGAGGAGGACCTTAAAAAAAGACTAAAAATTTGTCAGAAGATAGCCTACCCACAAAGGCATCTACAATCCCTAGATGGATCCACGCCCCGTAGGTGTGGGTCGTTTGTCAAGGATTAAACTTCCCCTTTTTCCATAGCCCCAGAACATCACCCATTTTTGACCAGTATGGTCCGGGGACCCACAGACTGTTAGTAGGTGAAGACAATATTTGGTCTTTAGTTTTTCAGTTGGGGATTAAGGGAGGAGCTTTGGATTAACAAATTATTGAGTGGGTTAATTTAATACTAATAAGACTACCTATATAAACCTAATACCTCTAAACTAAGGCAATTAATTCATTATTTCAAGACCTCAAATAAAACTCATTCACTCCCAAATATTTCTCTCACTAAAACCTCCATTGGAAAAGAAGAATAATTTCACGTTTGTTTAAATACCTAATCTTTTAAAACCAACATAATGAAGAAACTTCAATAAGGTATAGTAGTATTAGATTTATGGAATGTTATATTACATTAAGCCCTCGAACTCTCTATTTCAATATAGGAAAAGTCTCAAGTGCCTAAGTTTTCACTTCAATTCACGGATTCTTTCTTAAAACATTTTCAATGTATTAATTACCTTATGTTATGATGGATTGTTGTTTTATCATTTTTATATGACAATTCCTCCAATGAATACATAAAATACCTATATTCCTAGTTTATGACTTTATGATGTAGGTGAATAGTAGTAATGTTAATTCTATTAGACTATATCTGTTGTAATTTATTAATTTTAATAATTGTATTATTAATGTTTAAGGATATAGACCTACATGTGATTTTTAAACTACGATTCTTAACTCAAGAAGGCTAAAACATGGATGTTATGACAAATTATGGGATTCATGCATATATACTTACTTAATATTATTATAGTCTAATTATTGTGTTAATTGAAAATTCATTCTCATAATCATATAATGATCCTGATGTGTGAGTTATTCTTACTATATGATGATTCTAAGGTTGAAAGTCCATTTTAACATATTGAATGTAAGAGCTATTTTAAGAATTGTTCTAGGATGAAAGTTTTGCCACACCTTATGCTTGTAAATTTAATTCAATAGTAAACATGTAAATTGTAGGATGCAATGCCTAGCATCGAGTGGAATTGAGTATGAGATGAAAGATTCCCCGCTAGAAAGGACGTACTTCTAGAAAGTATCTCTTGATATGAATGCTTCCCGCTATAAGGGATGGTTTGTTGTAACTAACTCCTTATCCCATAACAATGTACCCCATTGGTCTTTAGCTAGTGGATCGACCTAAAAAGCTGATACATTTAGTTCTACCTTAGCTAAGTAGGACACATCTTTTTGGTGTAAGCCATTACACCGGATTTCGTGTTAAGATCATATGGTCTATGTCGGTCAAGTCTTATTCCCAATGTTAATTAAATATTAATTACTAAATATGGTTGCTCAAGAAGTTTTACTTAGAATGGGTTGGATTATGGGATCTAACTTACGCATGGCACAAGTAGACTTTGAGGGTATTCATAGTGGGTTTCCATAATAATGTGAAAATATATACATTGAATATTCTTATGACTTATGATTTTATACCAATTTTCATTATGATTTCAAAACCTTATGGAGTGCATGATTTTCAAAGAAATTATCCCTTTTTATCATACTTTCACTATTTTGTGCATGACTATTATATATGGAGCAATTTTGTACTAAACAATATTTGTTCTATATTTTTTACATAGTGTAGGTTCCGACGTTTGAGGTGATAATACTTTTTTGAGTGAGTGTTATCCAAATGTCAGTGAGTCCTCATGGATCCAAGGATGAGTAATATTTTGTTGTTCCTCATTTCATTGTATTTGACTTTCATATTTCGATCGTAAGGGTTGTGACCCTATTTTTACAGTTTGATTTCAATAGATTGTTGAATGTGACAATGTCTAGAGTTCTTGTTCACTTTTATGAAAATTTTTTAAGACATCGAAAAATATGTTTTTACTCTTTATTGTTCTTTGCATATCTGATTAGACCAAGACATATTGACAAATATTTCTAGTACACCTCATCAAAATATGGGCGGAAACAATCATTATGTAGGATAAAACCCAATGAAGAATTTGAGTCGAATTCATAGCAGGCGATACATGTTAAATTCAGTTATGAAGTAACAATATGGTTTAAATAGTTAAAGGAACAAATATAATGAAAAAATAAAAATAAGGAAATCAAAGTGGGTGCCTACAAAATGTAGATGGGGATTTTGGTGGTAAGTTATCATCTTTGACACAATAAACCAACAATTAAACATCAAAACATGAAGTAATTTTAAGAATGTGATTGATTATATGAAAATTTCGCTATATGGATAGTTTAAAATATGAATGAATAACTAAATATCACTGGGTAAGTTGGACTATGATTGAATAACTTTCTCTCGGACAACTACTTCAATTCAAGTGATTTTTCTCGAACATCAACAATCTTAAAAAATAAAAATAGCCTACAACTTTAATATATCCTTTCTCTCTCGAGTAATGGTAGGATATAGTTTCAACTTTACTCGTTCGAGAAGAAAACCATAGCAATCCAATATTAATTAACCATTAACCAAAATTTTTGTTTCAAAAATCCCCTCTCAAGCAATCTAAGAACTGCAGTTGCAACTATAGTTTAATGATTAAAACACATCTAATAATTCAACCCACTTCAATATAAATTTTTAAGTTAGTAATAATCAATACACATAAGCTAATCAAACCCATATTCTTCAGATAATCAGTCAAAGAATCGGGGTTTTTGATAAATATTGTAAAAAGATAAAACGAATTACCGAATAGATTCTCCATCAACTGGGTAGTTATCTTTAAGTCTTTTCAATGTTTTCCAAAATTCCAACGGAGAAACCTTGTTTTTATTCATCAAGTATAAGCATACAGAAAGATTTTCCATGATATATGTATTTCTCGATACTATATTTTCAGTTCAAAATTTAATTTATACTTGCTGAAATATTTTCCTAAAAACTCAACAAGTGAGATCAATCGAGATAGCTAAGTGGTTTGGCGATCCACACTTTACTCATTTCCATTTCCATTTTGCATCGGTCCTAAGCATCATCAAGTCATACAACTTCTGGTAATCCATTTTTTCATCCTTGAACCAATCGGTGATTCGCGAACTGCCAATATCTATTGAAGACATTGATTCTTCTCTCAGGCTGACACCCTTGAGCTTTAGGCGATCTTAAGAGAAACTCAGGGGTTCGCCAAGTGGTTTTCAGAAGGATTGCTTTTTCTACTTCTTGAGTTTTTTTTTTCTTTTGTGCCTTATGGTGGCCTTGCTTTGATCTTTAGTCCACCTACCTGAAAATCAAATCTTTAACATCGTATTATAGAATAAATTAGGTATTTGAGGACACTTAAACTATCAAAACAATGAAGTAAATGAGTCCAAATGTTGGACTCATTATTGATGATAAAGAAAATTGTCAATTCTTCTAAGAGGATACTTATTATAAATAGTAAATGTCACGACCCGAAAGCACCCCCTAGCCGTTAGGAGGACCCCTCGTTTTGTGACCGGGCGCTCTTGACCTTTTGGGGTTTTGTACAATCCCTTCGACTAGCATTTATTACATAAGACATGAAAAGTGGAATTTAAACTTTTCACAAATCATATGATATGAAAACAAATCTTTTGTAAATACTAAGAAAATCTCATCGTCAAAAGCCAAACATAAAGACACAACATAAATTACTTAGGGACACATCCCTTTATATTTGAAAGAAATACATAATAATTCTTTATCTAAGAAATTAAGAAAAAGACTATGCCCTCGAATATGTGAGGAAATACTTTGTCTTGAGAGGATCTTTCCCAAGCTTCACCTTCCAGACTTCAACCTTCCAAATTCTTCCAACCTAAACTTATAGTGTAGAAAAGTATTGGGTGAATATAAATAATATACTAAGTATAGCATACACAAAAACATGCGAAAAGGACATTTTAGTAAAATTTCATTTCATGCCAATTAAGTAAAACATTCATGAATTTAGAAAAAAAACAACGTAACAACCATCATTTAACACTTAGATAAGAGATTCCATAATATTAAACAAAAAGGGACTATTTATAGTAACTTCAAAAACTTTACAGTAAACTCAACTTGTCAATTAAAGTGAACTCCTTAAGCATTTACAGCGAAACCATTTGAGCATTTAAAATAAATCATTCAAAGCATTTACAATGAATTCAACTCGAGCAATTACAATTAATTATCCTATTCTAAATGAGTGAACTTCCTAGGCCAAGGGAAAGAGAAAGTGAACTCATTTTCCATAAGAGTTTCCATACCTCAACATATCCTAAGACTCACTAAGGTAACACATGAAGGATGTATGCATATTCCTCCTACAATACAAAACAAAGAAATCCTTAAGACTACCCCTTTTAGCTTACTAATAACGGGACAGACAAGCCCCTTAATCAATGATAAGACATTAAAAAACACCAAAAAAAACCACCAAAGTCTTCCATTTCAGAATGACTACTTAGTGAAATGAGTAGATAGCGTCCCATACTACCACCTACCATAAGTAGTACATTATTTTAGAAGGTGTGGCACCAAGTCTTCCCTTTCGCAAGGTACTACCTTGTGCAATGAGCAGATAGCGTCCCATACCACCACCTACCCTAAGTAGTAGGTTCATTTAGAAGACTTAGTTCAATCCATTCTTTTGTTGGAGTTAGATTAACCGACATAGACCATGAGAGATAGAGATGAAATCCCAATATTAACCCCTATTCGGATGAGGGATCTTCACTTGCCTAGCGTGAGGTCATTCTCTTAGCATTTACATGGCTTTCCTAATAGCTACATCTATGAAGGCGCATAGTTAAGATATAAGGAGATTTGTACTAAGTAACTGATTTTGTACTAACGAGGAGTACTCATCTCAACAGGTACATTGGAATATAACATCTGAACTGACGAAGTGTAATCCACCTCTCCTTCATATCCTGTCTTTGCTAGGTACAACTTCCCATGGATTCTAAACATTATACACTATAGGTTAAAGATAACTAGTGAAAACCACATTTCAACTATCAAAGGACATTCATCATCCAACCTATCTTAGAAAGCTCATGGGATGTAGTGGGGTTTCTACTATTCACTTCATCTAAACTCATGAAAGTTTTAACCGCAAAACTCCTCTTTAGGACTTACTTTAACTTCATTCATTCATTTAAGTGTGAGTGTGTGTGTACATGTGAGCACACCTTGCACATAAGCTTCATTTTTTTATATTTAACTACTATACATGATTAGACCTTCATTAATCACATCACACACCTTACATACTTTATATAATCATATAAGTCTTTTATTCATAATCCTTACCATACTTCTCATAACAAGTTTCGTTAAGCAATTAACAAAAATAATTTCATTCAAGCATACACCCTAGTCAACTTCACTTAATCACTTCATAAGGAACATTTAACAACAATAGCATATTTATCAACTTACTTAACCTTACAAGCCTTCATAGACTCATTGATACACTCAAACTTACTTCTCAAATAATAACTAAAGCGGTCGTATCAAGTAAAGAACTCAATTAATGAGGTTGGGATCATTCCCACGAGGAATATAGTTCAGACTTAACTTCAATCTATTATTACTATTATTTAGTCAATTATTTCCTTAGAAAACAGAGACAGTAAAAGAGGGGTTTTATTTCTAAATGAATGAAAATAACTATCTAAATTAAAGTAGACAACTAACAGATTCAAATGTTGTAGTTTAATCAATTAATAAAAGTAACTAGGGTTTAAGTGTTCCCCACAGGTTCCTAACTTGATAATTCTAACTATAACAATTCTTTCCTAGTATCTTGCATGAAAAGTGATAAGTTATGTACTTCTAAATCCTTGGTCCGGCATCTAGAAAATTTCACTCCGCACCTTAGTCTGGCTACGTGTGTTGCTATACTAACCCTTACCTTTACCTCATATTTAGCATTGTATTCGATATTTGACTAAGTTATTACCTCGTACAAATCAATACTAGCCTATTAGAGAGTATACACTAAATCTATGTTGATAAATATTTTCCTATTACCTACCTCCTTGGTCCGACAATTAGCATTAAGGCGAGTTCTAACGTTTGTCATCCGTTAAAAATACTTCTAAACGAAAGAATTATCAATACATGCAAGACAATATTCTAGAATTGTTATTTTAGTTAGATTTTTACCTCATTATTTACCTATGGTTCCCACAACCCTAGGTATGGAGTTTAGTTACCTATAGTCATAATCACAATATTTAGATATGTAAAATAAGAATTCATGCATTTACATCGATGAGAAAGAATAAAATCCAGAAGTTTACTTGATTAATCGACAAAATCACCAACAATCAACTCCAAAAAAAGTTTCTCAATTACAGAAATTAATCGAGGACTAAAGATTTTTCAAAAGTATAGCACAATCACAATGTTTAGTAACAAGGAGTCTAACATAAGAGAATCCAACAAACAAAGAGTCTAACCCCCCAAAAGAGGTTTTTACAACTAAATATAAAAATAAACTAATAAAAGAAGGACTCTAATTGCTGAAAATCTGTCAAAATGCGGCTTGGTTGACGGACCTCGTGATGGGCCGTCATGGTGACGACGGGCCGTTATGGCGTCCATAATCCTATACTTTACAAATCCTTCTTCTGTTTTACCCTTTACGAACACGTATGACGGACCGTTACTAGCACAAAGGTCCGTCGATAGTATCCGTTCCATAACACTTAAAGTTCTTCGAATTCGGGTACTGGGACTACTTCCCTGATCATCGCGACGAACCAGCAGAACGGACCGTCGTGGCTATGATAGTCCGTCATGAACTTCGTAATCCCACACTTAGGTCAGGCTTTCCCATCTTCCTTCAGCAGCTTCACTAAGATGCAACCTACAGGCCGGCACAAGCTAGACTGACAGTGTTCATCATTAGACAAAAATAGAAACTAACATAAAAGTAAATACAAAAAGGCTTTTTGACACACATTAAACTTAAGTAAAAGCATTAAAAATACCATGAAACCACGGTATATCAACACTCTCAACTTAAATTCGTTGTTGGTCCTCAAGCGATGCACTATGACTCACAATAAAATCTTTGTACAATAGTATCCATGTTTTAGTTTTCGCAATTATTTGGCTATCGATCCCGATCAGTCACATCATGTTTATAAATGTTATCACTATTAGACTTGAATTATGTGGAATTACACCATATACTCACCACACACTTACACCTATCCTCTTCAATTTCTCACCGAGGTGCTAATATTTCTGGTATTGCAACTAGTTTCCTCACTTCAAAACAACATCCTCATTTTTAACACAATTATTTTAGTTTGAGTATAAGGATTATCTTTAAACACTCACTCTCAGAACAAATTTACAAATCATTCATACATATTGCCATAAGCTTGCCCTTATTTTCACTGCTTTTTAAGTTGGCTATAAAACTCTTAGGATCACGATAGGTATCGGCTACACATACCACTTTTTATCATTTTATTTCGCCCAATTTCTCATATGCTTTCACCTTGGTATTTTCCCTTTTTTCTTCATTTGTGTAAGTAACTCTCTTCTTTTCTTTCTTGTATTTTTTTAATTAACTTTTCTTTCAATTGGTTCTTGATTCACTTTTGTTTTGTTATTTCTCTCTCATTTTTCTTTGAACCACACTTCCAGAGCATTCCTCATAATAGTCACCCGCAACTCATGGCTTTTCCATGAGTCAAAGTACACAATACCAAAGTTTGGTCAGGGACATAAAAAAGTTTTTTACAGCATCAGACACCCTCAGCTTATGCTTTTGTCCTAAGCTGAGGTGCACATGCACAAGGAGAGAGCAGGTTCAACACATTATTTCTAGAAAAGATCAGTTGGCGTGAAAAAGAAAGGTCTATTTTAAGCTCAATTCATTTGGAGCAAAGAGGGATTAATTACATTCGGGTTTTTTTTATTTAGGCTAAAAATTTGATTTATGGAACAAGGACCTATGATCCTTCCCTAATTGTCTATTACAACTTACTTTTAGCATGACTAACTACGCAAGTTCTAGCTCAGTACAAATAGTGAACTATTCAAATCTTCCTCACACTTACTTGACATCTCATTACACTACCAGAAAATCAAACACCTAGTTAGAATTTTATACTTAGTGTCATGCAGTGGTGTATCTCTATGTAATACTTAGAGCCAGACATTTATCAATTACTATGCCTAGTCATGCATCATTTTCATTTTATCAGGATATGATTTTAGCGATCATGCTTCAAAGTTAAACTATGTACACAACATGTAGACATGCAAGTTCAACAATAAAAATAATCAGTCTCTTGGGGAAAAAGAACACAGACAAGAAAACTCCACAAGAGGATAGTGAATTGGCTACTCAGACTTTACCCTAGCGCTCACTTTCCGTTTACCAAACCCCCCAAAAAAAGACATAAAATTGTCCCCAATGCATAAAATATTTGAAATACGAGAATGGTAGGTAAAGCAAGCCTGGGGCGCAAAGCGCGACGATCAGCAAGTTGGTGGGTCTGGTTCCCCGAAACCCACTACCTCTGTAGTCTTGACACCCTCAGTAGTGTCCTCATCAGCAACAACACTATTAGCAGTGCATCCCGCTATCGCCACATCTCTGGAGCTAGATGCCCCAGCACTTGACTCTACAGCCCTGATCCAACGCGCCTCCTCTCGACCCTTGCGCCTCTTGGCATACTCTCAAAGAGAAGGTGGTGGAATCTTTAAAGTGGCGAATAAGGCTGGCATCACTGTGTCCTCATCATGCTCTATTGAAAGGGTCCTCAGGCTCAGGCACCCTAGCCTTTAGGATCATTTGAATGTACGCTCGAAGACTCTCGACCGCATCCCGAAGGGTCGACACGTCCACCTGAGGGTCTGGAAGGGCTAGCACCCGCAACTCAAATGAGTCCAAGCGCTGATGAACCTCAGCAATCTTCCCCTCTGTGTGCTGGACAATTTTCTGCTCTAAGCGCTCTTCTGCCTCAGCAATAGACCTCTGCATCCAAGGTTGGATGTGATTTAGAAGTGTAGCCATTGGTGCCTCTAGTTTCTTGACCCTAGCAAGTGGGACCAGAGCGGGGAAAGGGGCTGAGCGAGAGGAGCTTGAGGCAGTGCTACTACCCGACATAGACTCGACCAGGGTGACGTCAGTGGTTTCCAAAGCAGCCTGCGTAGCCGTGCGAGCATGTGCTACCATATCAGCCAGATTTTCACCTAGTGGAGGCAACTCTAGATGGAGCCCTCTCCGTGGAGCCAACTCATTGGCATCATCCCTGATGAGGCCGATATCGACAGTTCCCAGCGTAGTCTTGAGATGATCAATGTGAGAGATGGGAACACTTACGGACCTACATAGGGAAAATATCATGCACAGAAAAGCGTAAGTAGTTGTGACCTTGAAAGCTCTCTCGTGCATGACCTCTTGTAGAAGCCAAGTGAAGTACACCTCAAACCCGGCTATCATTGACGCCATCAGAACTGCACGATCTCATGTGACTACATTATCAGCAGCCATGGGGGAAAGGTAATGGCGGACAATCAACTATAACAACTTAGTCATGAAGGTCAAGTTAGCCTTCTTGATGGCTTCCTTTGGTTCCGTTACCCAATCAGCACAATCTCTATCAACAAACAAGTACACGTCCGTCCACCTCTTGGTATTTTCTCTCAGCAATGGCTCACGCTGGAATTGGCAATCTTTTACAATTTGCCACCGATTATCGAACTCGACGGTGAGAGAGGTCTTGTTTGCATCAACATCCTTGTCGTATAGATACCGATGGATGATAGGTAAGGAGATATCGACCTGAATGCCACATACTTGGACATGCTCAAGTAGGGACTTTTTGGCCGGGGCAGCCCGCCTATATATTTGTGATTTGAGAATAGTCACGTAAGAGGCGTAGAACTCTCGGACCAACTCCTAACTCTAACGGCCAAAAGAATGCACTGTCCACTCCAGTCAAAGTCTGGTGAAGATATTGTGGATCCTGGCATGGTGGGGAGACTACCGTAAGGACCCGCCTCTCCAGTATGAGGGTCAGTGTCATGACTCCCTTATCATTCAGAAACTTAGCCTCTAAATAAACTTGATTGCCCGTCGACACACCACTGGTTGGGCTGTTCGGCAACCGGGGTACCTAGAGTGGAATCAGAACTGTTAGCCTCATCAGATGAAGGAGAATGTAAAGCTGTAGCGGGTGAAGGGACTTCTGCGTACCCGGAGGCTTCCTCTGAAAATGAAACTCCTAAGGAGATAGATGTTCTTTCTTCATGTGTAGCTGACCTAGAAGGTGTGCCAGTCAACGTGCGCTGCTCATCAGACTGAGAAGTAGTCACTACACCGGACGCCATCTTTTTAGGCATAGCTCTGGTATGCCATGTAGCTCGTGATGGAGTGGTAGTGCTTGGGCGCATGTACTCGAGATAATGCTCATCATCAGATTCTATGACCAGGCGGGCAGACGGGGCGACAAACTTTGAATGCCCACGTGCGTAAAATCGATCTTGTTTTTTTTCCATTAGAGATAGTACCTATAAAGAATCAATATTAGTATGAGAAGGATCAAACAAGACGGCCAAAAATGCCACAAAATAACAATAAGATCTAAGCAGTACTGATTTTTTTGAAGTAACAGAGAAACACGACGGACCAAGTGACGACTCATCGTGAGTATGACAGACCGTCAGGGGTCCTTCGTGTCTTACTTCAACTATGTGTATGTGGAGACCCCTAAAGGAAAGTCACTTACAAGTATGAAGGCTAAGAAGGACGGTACGTCCTCAAATGACGGTCCATCGTCGATGTCCATCGTGGGGTACCTATAAAAAAGTATGGAGACCCTTAGGAGAGGGGTCTCTAACCGTCACGACGGTTGTGCAAGACGAATCATCGAGGGTATGACGGTCCGTCGTAGATGTCCATTATAGGACCCTTAAAAAATGTATGAAGACCTTCATGAGATGGGTCTCTGACCGTCATGACGGATGTGCAGAACGGATCATCAAGGGTATAATGGTTCGTCGTAGATTTTCGTCAGAGGACACTCATAAAAAGTTAGAGACTCTAAGGAGTAGGGTCTACGACAACCAGAGTTGCTGTGCAGGAGAGACTGTTGCGTGTATGACAGTCCATCATAAATGTTCGTAAGAGGACACTTAGAAGAGGTGGGAGACCCTTAGTAATAGGGTTTCTGACAACCAGAATTGTTGTTCCATATGGACCGTCGTGGGAAAAAGGGTCCATTGTATATATATGTTGGTGGTCACTTGGAGAAAATTGGACAGCGAGGTGTTTGGGGTGTAGGAGCAGACCCTATGACCGTCTGTCATGGGTACGACGGTCCGTCATCGGGGTCTCGTTCTGTCATTCAGTTAAAGAACTGAGAATTCCATATTCATCCTTTGTGACTCACATGGAATACTTTGTGATAACCTATATTTTCCTAACCCAAATACATAGTAAACTAGGAATGGAAATCACCTATTTGTAGTGTTTTGACAAGGCAATTTGATTATTCTCAACCTAGGTAAGACAAAATTTGATCAAAAATGATGACCCACCAAAAATAAATAGGCTAATACGAATTGATAAACAAAAATGCAATGGAAATAAGTAGAAATCAGGGACACATACGTGAGAACAAGAGAAAGACATGCAGGTGAGCCACTTCGTTAGCAAGAACTGAACAACAGCAGTAGACTCCGACTAGTAGAGGGTAGATTTTAGGAATTCGGTGAATTGGGGAAGTGATCAGTTGATAGAGAAGAGAGGTGGGAAGTTGGAAGTTGAAAAGGGAGGGAAATGGGAGAAAGAGGGAAGGAAATGGGTGAAATTAAGGGGTGGGTTTTTTAAATGTTGTAAATTTTTGAAATTACCCCCAACTGGGTTAGGTCGTGTACGGTAATTAATGACGCAACGAGTCCCCGGCGACGGTCCATCGCAATCGCGATAGTCCGTCACTGGTTTCATCACGTGTGCCCTAGTTTTGAAAACAACTGAAAGACGTTCCTGGCACGACGGATACATGTGACGGTCTGTCCCATGCGTGACGGTCCATCGATGTGTCCGTCAGTGACCGTTGCAGAGTGACTTTATGCTGAATTTCCTGGTGAAGTGACTTCAAATTTAAAACCCATTAGTAGAAAATGCTACCATTACTAGAAAGAAAAACTATATGTATTGGGTTGCCTCCCAACCAGCGCCTGATTTAACGTCACGACACGATTGAGGACACTTTATTACTCAGCCTTCATCAAGATGGTCTGCCTCGATCATTTCATTCGCCGATTCAGCATGCCCAAAATAGAGTTCTATTCGTCGTCGATTCACCTTAAACCGCACACCCTCCTTGGTTTCCAACTTAACTGCTCCATGAGGGAATAGTTGGGTAGTCAAGTAAGGGCTAGTCCATTTAGAGTTAAGCTTGCCTGGAAACAAACACAACCTAGAATTGTATAAAAGCACCAAATACCTAACCATAAACTCTCGTTTTTCAATTTTTAGGTTGTGGTGCTTCTTTATCTTTTCTTTGTAGGATATAGCAGATATCGATTGGAGATCACCACTCTGCCTCATGGACCTACAAATTTTGAAGGTTGCTTCTTCATTGTTCAACCGATATTTCATCTGCCCCTTTTCCATATCAACTAAGGCTCTACCCGTGGCAAGGAATGGCCTCCCAAGAATAATAGTCACTTCAAAATCAACTTCACAATCAAGAATAACAAAATCTATCAGAAATATGAACGATTCCCATTTTACTAGAACATCGTGTAGTATCCCTATAGGTTTTATCACTATTCGATCAATCATCAGTAGCCGCATCGCATTGGGTTTGGGTCACCCAAACCCAACTACTTGTAAATCGATAGGCGCATGAGATTTATGCTTGCCCCTATATCACATAATGCTTTCGCAAAACGTAATAACCCGACTGTACAAGGAATACTGAATGCACCCGGATATTCTTTCTTTTGTACAATAGATCTTGTAGCAATAGCATTATAATGCTGCATTCTATCATAATCCTCGAAAGTGACTGATCCAGATCTTTCATAAGCTTGGCATAACCGGCCATTTGTTCTAGAGATTCTACCAACGGTACATTGATAGAAAGCTGGTTCAACATTGTTATAAAACGCCGATATTTACCATCATCGGTCTTTTTGACTAATCTTTGAGGAAAGGATGGTGGTTGTTTAGGCACGGGAATTACCTCTGTAGGCACTTCTGCATCTTTTCCAGTGTTACTTCTACTTCACCATTAACCTCTACCACTTTATCATTATCTTTTGTCACCTTTTTCTCATTAGACGGAAAAGGTGGGTCAATCATTTGCTTATTACCGCGAGTAGTTATTGCCATACAATGTCCATTATTTTTCAGATTTTGGACAGTGTTGCTAGAAAGAGTGCCAGGTTGCCGTGTGTTCACAGTCCCAGATAATTGGGCCATTTGCAACTCAATCTCCTTAATCGATATTGCATATGTATGGACTTTCTGCCCAATACCCGCTAAATCACTCCTTAACTCTTTAATGTGCTCATCAGTAGTATCGAACCTCCTTATTATTTTGTGCAACATATCCTCAACTCGCGCAATACTATCTCCACCATCCCTAGGAGTAAGTTCACGATTTTAAGGAGGGACATAGGGCCTATTCCTATCATTTCTGTTACCATAGTTACCCCTGTTGAAGTTGTTGTCGCGGTTGCAGTTTCCATCTCGGACATAATTACCCTCCTGGTTATAGTTACCATAGATCCGACCTTGGCTTCCTTGACCTTGGTGCCAATTCTCCTGATTTGCTCATTGTGCACTAGGTTGGAAACCTCTCGGCTGTTCATTTACCGCATAGGAATTCTCTTCATAATATCATTCATAATTTTGTGGTGGTGGTTTAGACAAGTAGTTAACTGTATTTAACTTTTCTCCATTCCAAGTAATATATTTTAATACAAATCCAAGCTTAGTTCTCATCTGAGGCATCGCTTCACGAATCATCTATGGCTGGGTTGTGAGTGGATTGCACTGCGAAGGTATTTCTCCCAGTTTCTGACTTCCTAGTATGCAACACCGCTTTATTATTATCATCATGTCCCCGATAGAAGTATTCTTTCAGTGAGTCATCATCTATGTGTTAATTGGGGACGCTTCTAAAAAATGAGGTGAGTCTATTCCAAGAACTACTAAATGTATCTCCTGGTAGTGCCACAAAGGTTTTCATTCTGTCTCTGTGGTTTAGTTTCTTTGAGACCGGATAGTAGCGTGCTAAGAAAACGTCCCTTAGTTTGTTCCAAGTGAAAATTGAGTTATAAGGGAGCTCAGTGAACCAAATAGTGGCCTCTCCCGTCAGTGAGTGAGGAAAGATTGTTATCCCTATTACATCCAAATCCAAATCAGGCCTCCTTACACAACTCTTACACACTGCCCTTACCTTAGCTATATGGGCATGTGGGTCCTCAAAAGGTAGCCCTTAAACAAAACCTCTGGCAGTGAACATTTGCATCAGGCTACTACTTACCACAAAGGCGTGGCCTGGTGGTAGAGGGGGCAAGACAAGTGGCCCATCGGAGTCTACTATATTGTTATAGCTTATGTAGTATTCTTGAGGACGTGGAGCGGGATTTTGTCCCCTCTGTTGGTTTTCACCGGAGCATCGGGTAATAACTGACCATGAACATCAATCGGAGATGGGATGTTCGTGTTTGGTTCATCATCATTAATACCCAAGTTTCGATTCATGTTGCGTAGTGTAAGCTCTAATTTGTGAATGTAGGTAAACAAGGGTTCTCTTTCTCTCAGTGTATTTGGCATACAAGGAAGATAGTTCTGCAAGAATAAAAAACAATAAACAAAGTAAAATTAAGATAATTTCGACTAAACTATGAAAATAAGTTTAAATTAATCTAAAAGCTACTTTCCCCGGCAGCGGCGCCGAAATTTGATATGCTCAAACATACTTCTCAAATAAGAAGTAAAGTGGTCGTATCGAGTAAAGAGCCAAACTAATGAGGTTGGGGTCGTTGCCACGAGGAAAATAGTTCAGACTTAACTTCAGTATATTATTACTATTATTTAGTCAATTATTTCCTTAGAAATCAAAGACAATAAAATGGGGGGTTTTATTTCTAAATGAATGAAAATAACTAGCTAAATTAAAGTAGACAACTAACAGATTCAAATGTTGGAGTTTAATCAATTAATAAAAGTAACTAGGGTTTAAGTGTTCCCCACAGGTTCCTAACTTTATAATTCTAACTATAACAATTCTTTCCTAGTATCTTGCATGCAAAGTGATAAGTTATATATTTCTAAATCCTTGGTCCATCATCTAGAAAATTGAACTCCGCACCTTGGTCCGGCTACGTGTGTTGATACACTAACCCTTACCTTTACCTCATATTTAGCATTGTATTCGATATTTGACTAAGTTATTACCTCGTACAAATCAATATTAGCCTATTATATAGTATACACTAAATCTATGTTGATAATTCTTTTCCTATTATCTACCTCCTTAGTCCGGCAAGTAGCATTAAGGCGAGTTCTAACGTTTTTCATCCGTTAAAAAGACTTCTAAACGAAAGAATTATCAATACATGCAATACACTATTCTAGAATTGTTATTTTAGTTAGACTTTACCTCATTATTTACCCATGGTTCCCACAACCCTAGTTAATGAGTTTAGTTACCCATAGTCATACTCACAATATTCATATATAGAGTATAAGAATTCATGCACTTACGTCGATAAGAAAGAATAAAATCGAGAAGTTTACTTGATAAATCGATAAAATCACAAACAATCAACTACAGAAAAAGTGTCTCAATTACCGAAATTAATCGAGGACTAAAGATTCTTCAAAAGTATAACACAATCACAAAGTCTACTAACAAAGAGTCTTACATAAGAGAATCTAACCAACAAAGAGTGTAACCCCAAAAATGAGGTTTTTACAACTATTTATATAAAAAAACCTAATAAAAGAAGGACTCTAGTTGCTGAAAATCTGTCAAAACGCAACCAAATAACAGCTTTTGCAGGGAGCTTCGACGACCCTCAAACGATGGGCGGTTTGTCAACAGACGCCCCGTTGATGGGTTGTCGTTGGTTGGGACTGCAGATCTCAAATTTCCATGTTTTCATGCCCCAATAGACAGACCAAGTTGACCGACCATTGCCTAGTGGACTGTCCGTCGATAGGCATTGCTTTTAGGCAGTTTGATCTAAGTCATGGGACCTTCATATAGGGCACCTTGTGAGTCCTATGTGGGGTCGTACCAGAATGTTAAACTTCTATTCTAATTATTCTAGATATTAGGAATATTTAATGAAAGTTTTAAGAAAAACAAACTCATAAAACTCACTCAAACACCTCAAGATACACAAGCGCTATCTAAGGCACACCTGCTGAACGTCATTGACGTTTTTGGACATTTGAACTCTAAACATAACCAAACATAACACAATGCCCATTAACACTAAATTTACCCATTTTAATTTCAATTTAACTCTACAAACACTCATGAGACTCTAGTTCACCTTAGTTCATTTTGGGGGGGTTACATTCTCCCCTACTTAGAATAACATTCATCCTCGATTGCCACTAAAATTTAAGAACAAAAAGGAGTCACTTAGAATCACATAACACATTTCAATCATGGTAAAGACACTCAAAATCAAAGCATCAACTAACAAGGAGCATCAATTAACACTTATCAAATACTAGCAACATAAGCAACTCTTGTCAAACTTTACAAACTTCAAAACTCACCCTTAACCTTATCTTATGGAGGAACTACCTTATCCAACCTTAACATGCTTATATAGACACTTCTTCATAAATTAAAACATCAATCAAAGAAAAAACTAAATTTATTCAAAGATGAGAAATTTCACATTGAGCGCTAACTGTATTTACTGCTAACATGCTTACAAATTTCAAACATTCATTCTTTGAGAAATTCCTTAAGAGGGCATGATCACATGAAGTATAATACCATATAAACTCATCTTATAACAAATTGAAACCATAATTCAAGAGAGATGCAATTTTTTTTAAATTTGAACTTCATTACAATGAATTCAAAACATCAGTACATCACATGCTTAAAAATTCTATATTGTACCTTCCAAGAAACATTATCAAGATGTCATGACAATATGAGATACAACAATTTACTAACTTACTCAAAAAATACTTTGTAGGTTTCACTAAGTGCAATGTGAAAGTAGCATTCCATACTACCACTCCAACTTAGTGACCCGTGAGCATTCAATTGAACTAAGTACATTACATGTAATTCTACTCAACTCACTCCTCCCCACTTAGTGTAAAGTCATCTACAAGGTCTCCTGATCCAAAGAACCATTATGCCTCTCACATGGTAGGAACTCACACTACCCTCAACTAATGCAAATCAAGATTAAACATCAACATTACAAATTAAGCATAACAATTTCCTCTTACGATTTAAGACTAGAAAAATTATCTTCATCACTTCAGTCAACTCTTAGGCACCACTTAACTCAATATCATGGAATAAAACTTCCTCAATAGATATTCATACCACATTTCCATCTTAGTGTAAGCTTACACCACAACATCCACCAATCATAAGAATAACTATGAAACATTAGTCATATAAGGGAGTTGCCTTCAACTCCAAATAAATCGCCACATTGTCTCAACATTTTCTCAAATTCACACCTTAAAGTATATTACCATCATTGAAACTAAGAAAAAGATAACTCATTTATTCTCAAAAGCTCTTTTTTAAATCATTATCCTTATTACCATGCTTAGAACTATATCACCACAAAGTTTCTTATCACAACACTGATGTACCGTGGTTTCACGATACTTTCAATGTGTTTTCCTTATGTTAAGTGTGTACATAAGGACTTTTTGTAGTGATTTTAATGGTTTTTATCAGTGTTTTGCAGGAAAGTCATCCAAAACAAAAATTCAAAAGATTGTGAAGAAGAGGTGACCCAAGAAGACATCGACGGCCCATCGTTCCATCAACAGTCTGTAGTTCAAAGATTCCAGAAGCAACTTGGGAAGTTCAGACCAAGTGTTGGGCTATAGAAAGATCGATGGTCCGTCTACTGTTTGACGGACCGTCCTGAGAAATCGTCAATCAAATCAGAGATTAGTCCAAGTACCCAAAATTAAATAAAAAATAAGTGTGGAACGACGGAGGCATCGATATACAATAAGTTTATCGAGGATTGTGTTGTTTGTCCAACAATTAGATCAGAGACAATGCAATGATGAAGGCTGAAGAAGATGCTAAGTATGGCCGACGGAGACAGTCGACGGTCCGTTGTTCTATCGACGGGCCGTCTGTGGTGTCGTCGATTGAAGACGTATTTCAGAACAGACATACCTTATATAGAACTACTTTTAATTTAGGTCTTTATTATTATAAAATAAGGCAAAGACCTCGTTTTTTTGGGTTGGAATTTTTTTGTTATTTTCATACTCTCGTTATTAGAATTTGAACGTTGGACTTTGGGAATTACTTCAAGTTTCTGGAATCAATTCTCAAGATATTTTCGTTAATTAAAGTGTTAATTCTGGATTTTCTTCAAACTTGTCAAAGTAAGTACATGAATTCTTGTTGAACAACCATGAATTGTGTATTTCTAAGCATGGGTAACTAAATCCACAACTACGGTTGTCGGAACCATGGGTAAGTAACAAGGAAAAACTAGCTGAATAACGATTCTAGTATATGTTCTTGCATGTATTGATAATTTTTTTTCATTTATAAATATTTTTAACGAGTGTAGGCGTTAGAACATGCCCTATTTCTACTTGCCGCAACAAGGGAATAGTTAATAGGAAAACAATTTCAATTTAGATTTAGTATACACTATATAATAGACTACGTTTTATTGGTGCGAATTACTAACTGAGCCATACATGAAGCTTAATATGAGGTAAAAGGTAAGGGTTAGTAATTTACGCACAGGTAGCCGGGCCAAGGTATGGAATGAAATTCTTTAGTTGTCTGACCAATGAATTAGAAATACATAACTTACCACTTTTCATGTTAGACACTAGGAATAACTGTTTATTGCTAGGATTCCCACGTTATGAACCTATGAAGAACATTTATACCCTAGTTACTCTCATCACTTGATAAAGACCAAAGTTTTAATCTTGATACTTGTTTTACTTTGATATAATTAAACATTTTTTTTTCACAACCCCCCCCCTTAATCAATTGTTTTCGAAAAAGACTTGACTAAATAGACGTAATCATAGACTATAGTTATGTCGAAACCATTTACCTCATGGGAACAACCCCTACCTAACAATTGGGTTCTTTATTTGATGCGATTGCTTATTCTTCTTTAGGGAAGTATAATGTGAGAGTATTAAATTTTGGTGCCGCTACTGGTGAAAGTGGCTTTAGAGTAACTTTAAGAACAATTACTAAAGTTTTGAAAACAATTTGCTCATTTTAAATTTTTTCTTTGTTTTTATCTCTATCGGGTCTATCTCTAGAATACGTCAAGTACATGGAGTCGAGGAGAACCAATACTCCCATTTGATTTAGAAGTGAATCGTACATTACACAGAATGAACGAGCCATACAATCCTGATAATATTGGTGAGAGGATTAACCAAGGAAAATGCTGATGAGGGTGACTTGAGGAGACAACTTCCGGCTCCACACCGTCAAGAGTATTATAGGCGCAATGTTAACATCGCTGATTCGGATGGACCTCTTGTCCTACCTTCTCCACTACATGGTCATACATTCGTGGTAACTAGTAGGTTGATGCAGAAGCTCACCGCTAGAGGTTTATTTTCGGGGCTACCATCTGATGATCCATATGCTTACATCGCAAAACTGAGGTCCGTGTGTAAGATTTGTGTAGGTAGGCCGAATATGGACATGGATATCATTGGATTATAGGTGTTCCCTCTCTCAGTGTCGGGAGAGGCCACATTTTGGTTTACTGAGTTGCCTTTTAATTCAATCTATACTTAGGAGTAGTTGAGAGATGTGTTCCTAGCTAGTTATTACACGGTTTGTAAAAATCATAACCACAAAGATAGGGTGAACAACCTTGTGGCATTGCCTGGGGAGTCGGTAAGTAGTTCTCGAGATAAGTTCACCTCATATCTGAGAAGTATCAAACCATCGAATTGATGATGAATCTTTGGAAGCGTACTTCTATAGGGGGCAAGATAATGACATTTAGGCGGTAATTGACACTATTGTGGGTGGTTGTTATGGTGAGTGCACTTATGCAGAGATCTTAGAAAAGTTGGAGAAAATTTCTTGAAACAACAAGGCTTGGAACAATAGGAATTCGGAAACAAGGAGAAACATCTTTGTAGTGCAAGCTATACACAACCTGATCGCAGATGACATTGATGAAGAGATTGCTCAAATGATGTCTGAGCTTGGGTTGGTATTGAAACATGTCACTAGGGGTGCAGAGATATTAAATGTGCTTAATTATTTTACTAAGCCACCATCGTCGGTAGATTAAGTTTACTATGAGGAAGACTCTTATGACGTGAATGAGCAGACGGGGGGATTCCAACAAAACGCCCAAGGCTCCAATCAGAAGAATTGGCGCCAAGTTTAAGGATTCAAAGTATGATATTATGGGAATTACATATGAGAGGGTCACTATGTTCGAGAGGGACACTACAACATCGACAAAAACTTCAATCGGGGTAACTATGGTAACAGAAAATATCAGAGTGGGCCCTATGTTCTACCTCAAAATCCGGAAGTTGCTCCTAGGGATTGTGGAGGTAGTATGGCTCGAGTTGAGGATATTTTACAGAAGATGATGAGGAGTTTTGATGCAAGTAATGATCACGCCAAAGAGTTGAGAGATGATTTAGGTAATATTGGGAAGAGGGTGGATGCACATTCAATCTAAATCAAGCATCTTGGTTTACAAATGTCCAAATTGTCTTCTACTATGAACCCATGCCAAACGAGCACTCTTCCTTTAATTATCGTCCAATATCAAAAAAATGATGGACATTTTATGGAATTTACTACTCTAGGGGGTAAGAAAACCATTAACCCACCTATGTCATGCGTAGTATATGAGATGAGAGGAGATGATGTGGTACAAGTTAGGGAAAGAAGAAGAGGTACCCCAAAAGGTGACTCCTATTCCTAGAACACCACCTCCATTCCCACAAATGTTGGCAAAAAAGACCGAGGATGATAAATACCAGCAATTTTATTACTATGTTGAAATTTTTTTTCATCAGTGTCCCTTTGATAGAAAATATTTAACAAATTCCCTATTACGCCAAGTTCATAAAAGATATTGTCACTAAGAAGAGATCTGTTAGTTTTGAGGATGATGATCGGATGCAACATTGTAGTTTTACTACTACAAGGTCTCTTTTTCAAAATAAAGAGGATCTGGGTGCTTTCACTATTCCTTGTACAATCGGGTTGTTACACTTTCCTAACGCATTGTGTGATCTTGGGGAAATCATATATCTCATTCCTCTCTCTATTTACAAGATGTTTGGTTTGGGTGACCCAAAGTCCAGTGCAATGCGACTAATGATGGCCGATCGAACGGTGAAGAGTCCTATTGGGATCATCCATGATGTGCTAGTGAATGTGGACTCATTTATTTTTCCGACCGATTTTGTGATTCTTGATTTTGAGGTGGACTTTGAGGTGCCTATTATTCTTGGGAGGCCGTTCCTTGCTAATGGTAATGCCTTGGTTGATATGGATAAAGGGCATATGAAGTTTCAGTTGAACAATGAAGAACCGACCTTCAACATTTGAAGGTCCATGAGGTAGAGTGGTGATCTCCAATTGATATATGCGATATCCCACAAGGTTGAGAGTTTGTCCGAGGTACACATAGAAGAGCGTCTTGGTGTTGACGCACTACCGGCAGTTATCATGAATTTTTAGAGTGATTGTATCGAAGATTATTGTTCATTGGTTGCAGCACTTGATCAAGGTAATGCTCGGTTCAAAAGAGAGATGTTCGAGTTATATATGGAACATTGCGAATCTCCACAAGCGAAACCATCTATTGAGGAGGCCCCAAAATTAGATCTTCAGGCTCTGCCACCTCATCTGAGGTATGTCTTCTGGGGAATAGGTGACACTTTGCCAATAATCATTGCATCGTATTTAAATGTGGATCAAGTGGAGTGTCTTGCCGAGGTGTTGAAAAGTTTCAAACGAGCCATTAGTTGGACATTATTAGGATTCCACCCGGTATTTATTCACACAAAATCCAACTCATGTTTTATCATAAGCAAAGTATAGATCATAAAATACAGTTAAATCCACCTATGCAAGAGGTATTGAAGAAGGAGAATATTAAGTTGTTTGATGTCGGGGTCATATATCCAATTGGCGATAGTAGTTAGGTTCGTCCTGTTCAGTGTGTGCCCAAAAAGGGGGGAATGACTATGGTCCTTAATGACAAGAATGAGATTGTTTCAATGAGGTCGGTGACTTGATTGGTGGTTTGCAAGGATTATCGCAAGTTGAATGCATGGAATGAGAAAGAGCATTTTCTGGTGCACTTCATGGATCAAATGTTCGATAGGCCTGCAGGAAAGGGGTGGTATTGTTTTCTCGATGGGTATTCAGGTTACAACCAAATCACTATTGCATTGGAGGATAAAGAAAAAACCACCTTTACTTGTTTTTATGGAACTTTCGCATTCATGAGGATACCTTTTGGGTTGTGTAATGCACTGCCTACTTCTTAGAGATGTATGATGTCCATATTCTTTGATATAGTGGAAAACACTATTGAGGTGTTTATGGATGATTTTTCAATTGTTGGCCACTCCATTGAGCGTTGTTTCAGTCACTTGGCCGAGGTTATCAAGAGGTGTGAAGAATGCAACCTTGTGCTAAATTGGGAGAAATGTCACTTCATGGTGAAAGAGGGTATTGTATTGGGTCATCGCATCTCACAGAAGGGAATAGAGGTTGATAGAGACAAAGCTGAAGTGATAGAGAATCTTCCTACAACCATCGCAGTAAAAGGTGTGAGGAGTCTTCTTAGGTTTGCGGGCTTCTACCAGAGGTTTATAAAGGATTTTTCAAAGATTGTACATCCTTTGTGCAAGTTACTTGAGAAAGAGTGTAAATTTTATTTGGATGAATCCTGTCATAAAGCATTTGGTGAGTTGAAGGAGAAGTTGGTGTCTACGCCCATAATCATTTCACCTATTGAAGTAAGCCCTTTGAGGTAATGTGTGATGCTAGTGGGATTGCTCTTTGTGTAGATTTCGGTCAAAGAAGGGATAAAATCCTTCACCCCATTTATTATGCTGGTTAGGCCCTTAATGAAGCTCAAAAGAACGATATTGTGACTGAGCAAGAGCTCCATGTTGTGGTTTTTGCTTTTGATAAATTTCGCTCCTATTTGCTTGGCACGAGATTCATAGTGCATACTGATCATTCTGCTTTGATATATTTAATGGCAAAACACGACGCGAAGCCAAGGTTAATTAGATGGGTAATATTGTTGCAAGAATTCAATTTTAAAGTGATAGATAGAAAAGGCACCAAAAAGCAAGTTGCCGATCACTAGTCCCGATTAGAAGATGAAGGTATGCGAGATTTGAGTTACAAGCCTGAAAGAAATGATACTTTCCCTTAGGAGCATGTTTTGGCCACATCTCATTTATTGATTCCATTGTTTGCCGATTTTGTACAATTTTATTAGTAGTGATTAGTACCATCGGACTTGTCCTTTCATCAAAGAAAAAAGTTCATGCATGATGTGAAAAAGTTCTTCTGGGATCAGCCATATTTATAAAGGAGTTGTGCTGATAGTCTTATTCAGCGTTGTGTGCTGGAAGTTGAGATGCAAACTGTTTTGGAGGCATGCCGCTCCTCTCCTATGGGTGGGCATCATAGTGGTATCCGTACTTCCCATAAAACTTTCATTGTCGCTACTATTGGCCAACCATCCACCAATATGCTCATGAGTTTTCCAAGGCATGTGATAGGTGCCAAAGAGATGTAGCTATTTCTAGAAGGCAAGAGATCCCTTTAAATCCCATTCTTTTAATTTAGTTGTTTTATGTGTGGGGCATTGACTTTATGATCCCTTTTATGAGTTCCCATTGGATGAAGTTCATCCTTGTGACAGTTTGTTATGTGCTTAAATAGTGCGAAGCCATAACACTTTCAAACAATTAAGGGAAGAGTGTTACCATATTCTTGAAGAAGAACATACTTTCCTGATATGGCACCCTAGAGCCATTATTCGTGATGGGGGATCCCACTATAGGAACAAGTTGTTTAAAGGATTGTTGGAAAATATGGGGTTCCCCACAATGTAACTACTCCTTACCATCCTCAGACTAGTGGGCAAGTTAAGGTGTCAAATAGAGAAATCAATCAAATTTTGGCAAAAACAGTGACTGTTAGTAGAACGAATTGGTCAAGTAGGCTTGTTGAAGCTCTTTGGTAATACAGGGCAGTATAGAAGACTCCTATAGGTATGTATCCTTAACAACTTGTATATGGGAAGGCATGTCACTTGCCGGTTGAGTTAGAGCATTAGGCCATGTGGGCATGAAAAAACTAAAGATGGATTCGAATGAAGCAGCAGAACTGAGATTAAAGGGGTTAGATGATCTTGATGAGTTTATCTTGAAGGCATATAGAAGTTCAGCCCTCTATATATAAAAGATGAAAAAGTACCATGACAGAAAGATTTAAAGGTGCGAATTTGCGGTTGGGGATTTTGTGCTTTTGTTCAACTCTAGGTTGCGCTTGTTTCCGGACAAACTCAAGTCCAAATGGATTGGTCCATTCTTCATCACTCAAGTGTTCCCTCGTGGTGCGGTTGAGTTGGAGAACAAGGAGGGTGCAAGGTTAAAGATAAATGGTAAAAGAATCAAAATCTACCTCGGGCATGAGGAAATTAAAAATAAAGTTGGTAAGACATAAAATTTTGATGAAGTCTGAGTAATCAAGGGTCTTGCGTTGTGCTGCAAAACGTTAAATCAAGCGCTTATTGAGAGGCAACCCAATATGTATCAGTAGCCAACATTTTTTTCTTGTATTTATACGTAGTTACATTATTTTGTTTTTTCACTTAATGTCATGTGTAGATTTTCTTTTATTTCTTTTTTAGTGTTGTCTAAAGAATAGTGTAGTGTTCGTGTCTAAAAAAAGTGTGAAGAAAATACAAAAAGAATGGCTTATTGGGTGCTCATTGTTCAGGGACCCAACGTAATGAAATCTGTCGATATTCGTCTGGTACACTGAACTAAGGACCAATCGATGGGCCGTCGTCCAATCGATGGACTGTCAATTGTGTCTGTGATCCCAGGTATGATTTTTAATGTTGTCTATGTTAGGGCACAGTCGACGGAGTAGTCGATGGATACTGGATTGACCTACGGTCTGTCTACGGGGAATCTTTAGTTCCCAAAACCCATGACCCAACCGGCTAATTATACTTACATTTTAAAATTCTTCCCAACCACTTCCCTCCCCTTTTTCTCTTACCCCCCCCCCCTTCACTCTCACATTAAATCCACCTAAATGAGGATTTTATCTTTACAAGCTTTTAAGTTCTTCACTGTACTCTATCAATTTCTTTTGACCAAAATAGAGCTCTCTCGTACTATTTGTAATTGGTAATATAATAACAATACATAATTATACAAATTTATACAATATTTTTCGGAACATTCCAACAGAATAACCTGTTTTCTAGAATACATATTTCCTTCAACTTCTATCGTTATACTTGCATGAGACCACCTAAATGCTGATATAGATTTTTTTATTGACATTGGCTTACACCATAAGTTCTCATAGAAGCTTTTAGTCTTGGATAGTAAAATAAATTATTAGTCATTGTGTATTTCCATTTGTAGTAGCAATAATAAGGTTTTCTTGCTCCATTCAAGATGGTTTTGGCAGGCGAGACTCCTGATGGTTCATGTGGGACACATATGAGTTGTACTCATTAAAGGTCTATTAAGATTTATTCTTAGTCCTAAATGTCTAATTATATTCTAATAATAAATTTATGATTTGACTCTATAAAAGGCATTTGTATACGACACAAATTTATGTTTAGAAGAATGAATCAAATTTAAAAAAGAAGTGTAAACTACACATTGTTGATAAACAAAAGAGAATGGAGAATCGCCAAATGAGCATGACCTCCCCAAAAATGACACTACATAGCACTTGCGTTAATTAAATCAGGTCGGAGGCTCAAATATAGAAGGATATGCACCAAATCAGAAAGGCGGCATTGATTAACATCACCAAAAATGATAGTGTGAAAAAAAAGGAGTAACTGCTGCTCGATGAACCTTGATGGTACTTGGTGGTTTACCGACTGGAAAGTCTGACTCAATCAAGTTAATTTACTGAGGATCTAACACATGAAGCCTTGGTCATCGAAAGGAGAGCAAAAGAGCAACAAGCAATTTAGCGAACAAGTATCTTGATCTTGTCTAACATCACTAATTGAGTAATGTAATAGATTTTGGGCCTAATATTGGATAGTTATAAATATCCCAAAGGAGGAAAAAGTTATAGGGTATATCATATTGTTCGTGAATGAATTACCTCTGAAATAGAGTTTAGAGAGAGAAACTTTACTTTTGCAAAGAACACTTTCTCTGTTTTGGAATCGTACAAGTTTGTGCATGAAATTAAAATTTTGAAATGTAATCCAAAGTGGGTTTACTTGTGATTGATTAATTTTATGTTATCCATGGATTCTTTCATAAAAGCTCTACTGATGAGTGGGGAATTTTTACTTATTTAAGGTGTTTTATTAAGTGATTTATTGTCTTTAATACCTTTTTACGCTCATATATGATGTTAGTATTTTGATAAACATCAATGTAGAGTTAAGACAAAGGCAAGGACATTACAATGTGAAAATGAGTCAAACAATTGGGAAAACATAATAAAAGAAGAAAAGAGTTGACATAAGCCACTCGGTGACTCGTTGAGTAGGCCTTTAGCTCGCCTACAATTCCAGTGAAGTAGCCCATGGACCACAGCAATTTAGCAAGCAAAATTGTAATTGGGTGATGCATCGGATAGGTTGTTAGTTTAGATCAAGCTAGCCAAAAGTTCCAATAAAAATTAATGAAAGAGGCAAGAAAAAAGGTGAGATAAAAAGTCCTTAGTGGATCACTAAATGGGTGGGTGATCCCCACTTACTTCAGCGAATTGACTCCATGGCCAAATTTTATGAACATATAAATACAATTATTTTTATACATGAAAAGTATTTCTAACACTGCATACTTCTTGGTTTTTTAGTCTTTTAATTTTTATGCATTTATTAACATTCTTAGTAAAGTTTAGGATTTATATTTTGAGATTGTACAATGTTTACTTAGTCTTTAAAATTTGAGATTCTATATCAATATTGAATCAGAGGGAAAACATTATCGGTAAAGATTTCTTTCTTTTCATTGTTCTTAGCTAAAACCCGTTATCTTAGGGGTGTTATCATGTAGTTGAATGTCTAAATTAGCTAACGGGTGTTATGAATTTTTTTATTTTAATATTGCTTCGAAGTGGGTTTAATTATTTATTCATGTTTGAATTGAGGAATTGAAGTTTCAAATCCAATTGTAGTTTATCTTTCAATGCTTGCTTGACAAAGAGGTCATATAGTAGAATAACTGATTGGTAGTTGTATTTATTGCATTCTTAAAATCATACTTGAGAAAGAGATTTTGATTGCGTCTTACCAAACCCAAATTGAAAGAGTGGTTTAATTTAAAATTTTGTTTATTTGGTAATGTTTTGCTTGTTGAGGTTCGATAGGAATCATTTGAAAGTCAATAGTGGATTGAGAGATGGCTACTGTAACTAAAATCTAGCCTACCTATTTAGATTGGACAATTTTAACAAACTAGTAACTACCATTAAGCTAAATAGGCATTCAATCAGTCACATTCCTTTGATACGATCTCTAATTTTCTACTTCATATGTTAAGATATCTTTGGAATAAATTGGTGTCTAATAGCCCCTATTTGAAATTAATAATTTACACGTTCTGATTTAACTTTATGTTACGAAACCTTTACATATTTAAATGATTAGGAGATACTTTCACTACTCAATTGAAGTCACTACCATATAACTCATAGTGGAATGGGCCCCAACTATTAGTTGGGTTTACACTTGTTAGAGACCAGCTACACTAAAAATTGGATGAAAGTGTATATGAGAATTATCAAAAATGGGGGCGGTTCCGGATAGTGGTGCTTAGAATTTTTATAATGAATAATATTTGTAACTTAATTTTATTGTAGTTGAATTATCTTATTTGTGTTCTTGTTGGCTGCTCTAAAACATGTGAAAAAATTAGTACAAATGGAGCAATTCAAATGAATTCGGGAACTATGATACATAAGAAACTTGCATGATGTCAATGAGGATTAGTTGGGAAGTAAATAAGCTATGATGTTGCCTTCTCCTGTGAGCAATGTGATGTTTCATGTGACCAGCATGATGTTGCAAATATTTCAAATAAACGGTCTCTTCGGAGGAATTGATCACGAGGACTGTGGTGAAAACATAAAATATTTCGTGGATACCTAGTGTCATCACCTGAGAGCACCCCCAAGTCACGACACGGACTACTCGACCTCTTGAAGGTCTTATACTAGCCCTTAGCATTCAATCATCGCATTATCATAAAATAGTGCAGGAATTTTAAACTTCTTTAACAAAATCATAAACATTGAAGAAAACAACACTTCTAAAAGAAGTCTTCATAAGCAAGTAGAAATGTAGTTGCACATAAGCCAACATAGACTCAAACATTAAGTATATCAAACTTGGGATATGACCTTACTTAAAAAGAAACTTATGTCTAGTGCAAAGTCTTAAATGAAATAAAACTAGTAAAATAGTACATGTCCTCAAATTTATGAGGGTACAACAATAGTCTTGAGAGAATAGTCCAAGTCCCAAGCTTCACTTCTAGAGATCTCCTCACTTGCCCACACCTACACGTGTAGAAATAGACGAAAATATAGAATTAATGCAATTAAGAATTAAGTATGATGACCATGCAAGAAATCATGTAGAAAGGGAAACTTTAGTTTTAAAAGGATTTTATGCTATTTAACCAAATCTCATAAACCTACTGTAAAAGGCATAATACAAATCAATTATTAATAATTCAAAATAATACTCCAATAGTTCACAAGCGATGACCGTATTTATTATGAAACTCATTTAGACATTTAAACCCACTATATAAGGTTAAACTAAAACCCACTTAAGTAAGACATGAAGAGACCTTCCATACACCCTCTTTGTTACACACCTAAGTGTTCCTTAAGACTACCAAAGTTAAAGATATTTCCTTATCAACACAACCAAAATAAGTCAATAATCATTACTAGAGATACTGAACAGGACATTCATAGATTTAAGGGGATTCACATATTTGTCTTTGATGACCTAGGGAACAACCTCTAGTACCTTCAACGACTACTCATGCCATATGTAGCTAGCATCCTATACTTCCTCTAACACATTGTAGAACCTCTATAATAGCTAAAGTGTACATCCCGCATGATTAGAACATACATTAACCAACATAGACTACACTATCCCTGTATGAAATACGCTGTTATATGACCATACACAATGATATATATTCTACTTGAAAACGGTAGAGATAAGGACAAATTCAATGTAGGTACATGTTTTAAGGGATATCAAAAGGCTTCTATTTACAATAGTCTCATTCTCAAGTAGATCTACTGCATTAAGAATATCGACTCAGTGTGTTGCCTTGGTTCTCTTAGAGTAAGCTCATTCACGTAAAAATATTTGATAACTTAGTATCCCTAAGCCCTACAAACTCATAATGCCAATACTAAGAAGGGATCCACAAGGTTCTACTAATCAAGGTTCATTAGGGTAGCTCATTCATGAAATGGGTAAAATGCTAGGTCTATTCGATCCACTTCATTGTAAACCTTTTTTTCATATTCAAGGTTTGAAATTCTCTTAGGGATATAGACTCATCAAGAAGGGGAACCATTCTTAGGTAAAATGGTTCAAGGCTGACTCTAGAACACTTAATTCATTAATGATGTATGAAGTAGGGAAAACTAGGTATACCTAAAAAAGACAAAATATCAACATATAGAGTCTTTTCATAGTCAATCATTATCAGATACCAACATTTAGAGTAAACATGCTTCCATTAACCATATCACATAGCCTTATACAATTTCATCTTAACATGATATAGAAACTTCAGAATATGCCTGCTCCACATGAAAATTTAAACAACCTCTAACTAACCTCATAGAAAAATCATTATCACAAGCATAATAACAACAAAATTAAGCACCTCTACTAGAAGTGGATCAAACCATAGAAAATCAATCCTAATATACCAATCAATTGAATCAACTCATTGTTCTCCAATATCACAATTCACAATTTTTCAACTTTCAATACAACAAGAGAGTTCGCATATCATCATTCACATAAGGTAAAGTTGACCAACTCATCCTTATACATACAATTCATCATATAGAGAAAGATAACAAAAAGAACCAACACCATAAAGCAATCTAAACATAATTCTATCCATAGACAATCAAAGTTATTAAACCCATATTACAAGACAGTATTAAGGAATTAGAAAGATCATGGGTTCATGGAGTTCTTTAATTGAAATCATAAATTAAACAATAATATAATCATAACTATTCATTTGAAACCATTTAATGCAAGAACCTATGAATTTGAAGAGAAATGGTGTCCTGATAATCTTTTGGAAACATGAAAACTATATGATAATTTGATCTAGAGAGAAATCTAACTCTTGTTATAGAGTCACCATACCATAGTATTGACAATACCAAAAAATTTGGGTTGGAATATTGGAGAATTGACCCTGCTTTTGAGATTGAATGTTCTTCAATAGAGGATTTGGGTAGAGAGAGAATTTAGATCGAAGGGAGAACTCTTGATTCTTAATTTGAGGGTTTTATTGATCGGTGATGTATGGTAAAGTTACTCAAATTTTTTTATAATATATCCCCCAAAGTACCCAAAACTCCGCTACACTAGTTGGAACTTTCAATTAAGTCTAACTTGTTTTTTTTTTGGAATTTCGTCGGGTAATAATTTGATGATACGGAGGTGTTATCCTGAGTTTATGGAAATTAAATTTGGGACATAGAGGTCTGTAACCTTTTCCGTAATGCATTTCAAACTTTAGGTAATTCGTGGCACATGTTCGCTATACGGACTATCTCCCTAAACTTTCTGCCTGAACGCTGCCTTGGCAGCATCTTGGACAAATCTTGAGTTCTACTCAAGGATTCTTAGTTTAGTCCTTGGGGAGTGGCACCTGTATGTTTTTCATTCAAAAAACAATTATAAAGACACTAGGCTCACCTCCAATGATTTTAGATTACAAAAAAGACATAACGACATGCTAGAAAACCCTACCACACAACAGACTACATTTCGGTCGTCTTGGTCATCCCTTGACGTTTAGACTCAAATACTACCAAACAAGGTTAGTTACATTAGTTTAGGTATATAAACATAATTTAAACCAATTTTAAGTGGTTATACATAATTTGAGACTCTAGCTTATCTCATTTGATTTTCGGGGTGTTTTAATAAACCCTAACTTGGAAAACATTTGTCCTCGAATGACACTAACACACTTAAAACTCTTTCAAGAGATAAAGACTCAATAATATCAGTACATCACTATACAATCAATAATATAATCAATACACACAACTCGGAGGAACATCAACTCCACATATGAGAGACTCAGGGCACAACTAGAAAATAACATTTACAACTCATTATTAATTTTTACTCCAAACTTCCCATTTCATACTGGAGAAAATTCCTTCTCCTCATATTATCATGCTCATCACAAAACTACTAAGCACATTATTCCAAATTTTTATAAATGCAGAATTATGCAACAGTTTCAAAAATAATCACATTTTAACATGCTCACAAGTATACTCATACAACATTTAGGCAATTTACTATAAATGCACATCATCATGAGAGACCAAATCATTAAATATTCTTTTACCATATAAACTCATGAAAACATGCATATAAGGAAAACTTATTTTCACAAAGACTACAAAAAATGAAACATGCTACTAAGAAATTCTAACTCTCAAGATTGAATAGAATAAAATACAAAAGAAAAAGTCCATCAACAAAACTATTCACCATACTCTCCACCACTTTGGAGCAATCCATCTTTAACAACCATGGTCCACCACCATAACTAAAAAAAATGGTAGTATAACTTACCAACACCTTCATGGCTAGACACTTCCAAATGTTTCTTCCAACAATTTGAGTAAAAAGGTTTATCAAGTTTGAAACCAACACCTCTATAATGGTTAGCCTTAGGAGCGTTAAGAACAACTTGATTTAGATATCTCTACTTAAACCTAGGTGGACAGAGTTCTTTCCCTCTTCTCACCTCTACCGCTCCTTTCAAGCTTAGACTCAGAATGTATTGAGCATACATAATTAGCATATATGGAGTCATGTTTTCAAGGAGCATTGATTTAAAAAACTCTTCCTTCAAAAAATCCGAAACACAGTCAAGAACCTATCCATCTAATATTTAGTGTTAGATATCAAAGATGGGGCATATTTTGACAATAAGGTAAATTTCAATGAATACGCCTCCAAACTCATATTACCTTGCATAAGGTTTATAAAAATCTCAATCTTAACATCCTTTTTTTCATGAGGAAATTAATTCCCTAAGAATTCTTTCTTAATATCTTCCTACTCTATAGGACCCAATTTAACTGGCCTATTGTCCTTCCATTGTGGAAACCACATTTGAACAACCTCTTTAAATTGGTATGAATCAAACACCCCCTTCTCTATAGAAGTCACACCTATAGCATGGACTATATTATAAACCTCATCCAAATTCTTGGGGATCTTCCCCCACCATGGAGACAAGAAAGGTAGGAGGATTCATTCTCAAGAGCATTCACCCTAGGTCCCACATCTCTATTTTGTTGAGCCGTAATGGCTCAGGATAAAATAAGAAAATGTTCTATAACCTCCTTATTAGTCATGTCCGGGGGAAACATTGGAACCTCCTTCCCTTGATTAACTATAAGGACTTGTTTACCTTGGGGAGAAACTCCCTGTTTCACTAGTTCCTCATCCATTTTTAATGCGGGCTTCGTTCTTGTACTCATATCCTGCAAAAACAACAAATGAGGTTAGGAAAAGACACTTATAGAACTCAAAACTATAACAAGACACAACGGTAATGATGGAAGTGAAATTTTTATCGTCCCATAGCCTCTTGCTCATAGATGTGATGAAATTCACAAAGATGAATAAGACTTTACGATATGTGGGCAACTGAGACTTTTGACCCTAACGACCATTTCATACCCTTATACTCAAATAGCAAGTTTTTTTCACAACCTGAGAGCACCCCCAAATCGCAACACATCGTACTCGACCTCTCTTTGGTTATATACAAGCCCTTAGCATTAATTCATCTTATTGTTATAAAATAGTGTGGAAATTTAATAATTTTTATAACAAAATCATACAACTTAAACCCAAAAAAACTTTTAAAAGATATCTTTATAAATAAAAATCTAGTGTCACATAAGCCAAAAGACTCAGACGTTAAGAATCTCAAAGTAGGGACATTGCCTTTACATTGAAACAATACTTATGTCAAATACAATGTCTTAAATGCAATAAAACTACAAACATACTCCATGTCCTCGAACATATGAGGACATACCGAGAGTCTTGATAGAACAATCTAAATCCTAATCTTCACCTCTATTGATCTCCTAACTTCCCCAAACCTACAGTTGTAAGAATGGAGGAAAATATGGAATAAGTAGAATTAAGCACTAAGTATGATGACTATGCAAGAAATCATGTAAAAAGGGACACTTGAGTTGTAAAATGCTTTCATGCAATTTTAACAAAATCTCATAAACTATGTTTAAAAGGCGTCATACAAATCAATCATATATCATACAAAAAAAACATTCCCATAATTCACAAGCTATGTTAGTATTCATTTAGTAAACCATTCAGTCATTTAGATCGGCTATCTAAGGTTATCTTAAGACCCACTTAAGTAAGACACGAAGAGAACTCCCATAAAACCTCTCCAATACTTATCTATGTTTTCCTTAATAGTACCAAAGATAAGGATATTTCCTTATCAATAAAACCACAAAAGTAATCAATCATTACTAGAGATACTAAAATAGACATTCATACATTTGAGAGGATTCACTAGATGGTCTTGGAAGACCTGGGGAACCCACTCTAGTACTTTTAAATCCTACTAGTGCAATGTGTAGATATAATCCCATGCTACCACCTACACGTTGCAGAACCTATGAAATCACTAAAGTACACATCCCACATGATTAGAATAGACATTAACTTACATATACCACACTTGCTAGGTATAGAATCCTGTGTCATAAGACCCCATACCATGGAAGGTGTTATACTTGCCAAAGGTAGAACATATGATACATACCATGTAGGCATATGGTTTAGGGGATATAAAAAGTCTTCTTTGTATGCTACTCTCACACTAAAGTAGAGATACTACCTTAACCATATCCACTTTGTTCATTGCCTTGGTTCTCGTAGAGTATGTTTATTAACATAAGAATATTTGAGAATGGACCATCCTTGAGACCTAACAACTAATAATACCACTACTAAGAAGGAATCCACAAGGATCTAGTGATCAAGGTTTATTAGGATATCTCATTCATGAAACAGCTACCGTGCTAGGTCTATCAGTTCAACTTTATTATTAAACTTCTTTTCAAATTCAAGGCTTTACATTAAATTAGGGTTCTAGACTCATCAAGAATGGGCACCATTCTTAACTCAAACATTTTAATACACACTGTAGAATACCTCATTTATCATTTATGTATCAAGTAAAGACAACTAGTTATAACGATACAATCAACATATAGTGACTTTTCATAGTCTATTATCATCTCATATCAACATTTCGAGAAAGCATGCTTCCATTGTAATTATCACATAACCCTATACAAGTTCATCTTAACACCACAAATCAACTTAACCACGTGCCTATCGTACACAATACAACATAACCAACCTTTTATAAACCTCAGGGGAACATGACTATAACAATCATAATAATAAGAAGAAGTAAGCACCTCCACTAGATGTTGTCCAAACCACAGAAAAGCAATCCTACAATACAAAGAAATTGAATCAAATGGTTGTTATCCAATATCACAATTCACAATTTTTCCACTTCAAATGCAATAAGAGAGTTTAGCCATCATCGTGACTATAAGGCCAAGATCACCAACTCATTCTTACATCCACAATTCATCATATATACATATATAGGTAACAATAAGAATCAACATTATGAAGTAATCTAAATACATTTATATCCATAGACAATCAGAATTATTAAACTCACGTTACAAGGTACAATTAGGAAATTAGAAAGATCAGGGGTTGATGGTGTTTTTCATTTGAACTAATTAATTAAACAATAACATAATCATATGCATTCATTTAAATTAATTAAATGCAAGAAAAAATTATTGAGGAAGAATTGGGGTTTTTATTATCTTTTGTAAACTTGAAACTATTTAAAAATTGGTTCTAGAGAGAAATGAAACTCTATATATATATTCACAATACCATTGCATTGAGCAGCCCATGAAATTTGGATCTAAAGCTTGGAGAATTTACCCTCTTCCATGGAGTTTGAAAGTTCTTCATTGGAGGATTTGGGTGGAGAGAAAATTTAGAGAGAAGGGAGAGCTTTTGTTTTTAATTTGAGTGTTTTGTTTTTGATTGGTGAAGTGGGGTAAAATTACTTTAAAATCACTTATAATAAATGAACAAAGTACCCAAAACGCCCCTACACAAGTTTGACCGATTAATTAGGTCAAACTTGATTATTTTTTGAATTTTTATCGCCTAAGAAGTCCTTGAAGAGGAGGTGTTTCCTAGAGTTTCTGGAAATTAAATTTTACATAGAGAGGTCTGTGACCACGTCCGGGATGTGGACAAAGTTTTTGGTCCTTGGTGACTCATGTCCATCACCAGAATGTCACGACCGGAGTCTAGACCCTAAACAAAACCGGCGTCGTTGACCTCTTAGAGGTCGAATACAAGCCTACAAACGTCATTGTTAAATTAACAAGGTTAATTTTAGCGGGAAATTTGAAACTTTTACTTACTTGAAGTGTACATAGACTTCATAAAAGGATACGTTATACTCATATAAGATTTATCTACATCAGTTCATAATCGTTAACAAACATCTAATACCAAGATACTAAACTAAATGAAAACTCATATATGCATAAATTATAAAGTTGCTAGAATGGCACCAATACAATGTCTGAAAACAATTGAGAAAGCAACGCTAGTGGAACATACTCCACTTTCTCAAGCCTACATATGAGCTAGAATATAACGGTCAAGGGTCCTCCAAAGAATAAGGGCCTACCAAGTCTAGATGAATGCTCCACGTCCGGGTAGTTTCAGTGTCGTCTTGTAAACTCTAGCGTCCACCTGTGCCTGCACCTAAAAGTAAAGAGCTGTATGGGATTAGTACACACTTTTACTAAATAATGGTATATGCAATCATACACCACAAACATGCATGATTTAGAATAACACTCTCCGAACAATATGAGTTGTGGAAAGTCAAGTCAGTGGACTCGCCAAAATCGGCTTAGGAATGTCATGCCATTAGAGTACGTATTGCTTATAGCACATAACCTATTATATAGAATATATCATATTTCATTTCATTCGTTCATATGCCATGAGACCATGGAATCATGGATTTAACATTAGTGCTTCCCAATATCAGAGCTCAACATATGGGACCTCAACTAGGGAGTCTTCGTTAACAAACACAGAGTCTGCTTCATTCATTTATATGTACTTCATTTCATTTAACTCATGGGCTAGTATAAACACCATCTATACCTCGGATGTAGTTTAAGACTCTCATTAGGTCCACTTGCAATGACTAATAATGACCTAGAGTCATTACATAAGTCTAGTTCACCTCTTGATTATCCTACCCAAACACCTTTGTTATCATTCATTTCATTATCTTTTATACTTTGAGGAACTTCAACTTTAACAAACATAGATCATGTGATCATCATGAAATCTGGTGTCTTCCCCACACTGAAAAAGTGGTGGAGTCACTGGAGAAGGTGAAACCAAGAACATACCTAGCTTGTATTGGTGGGAACGACTGGCTAGTCCATATGTTGGCATCATAGTTAATAAAAAAGGAGATTTAAGAAGACCCATACCCGTCTGGATGGAGAGTTTCATCTCATTAGAATTACACAAACCTCTGCCTTCTTGAAAGAAGGAATCACAACACATAGCTAGTCTATCGGTTCTCAATATAATGCTTCATTACATTCATCGTAAACATCATATAAGTTTCTTTTAGCATGAGGGTATCATAGCTCATTAGGTGATTTCTAATCTCATGATTTAGTATTATGTATGAATTATCATTACACTTACATAAAGAGTGCTATTGAGACTTTTCCCTCAATATTCAACACTCTCTTAAGTGATTACTTTTGGTGACATTATATTGGCGTAGGCACAACTTGTCTCACTTGCACTAGCCTCATATTTTTGTATCACCCTATTCTTTTTAACATCATTTCATTTCATGTTCAGTCACTTATAATTATTTGCTCATCGTCTAACATGTATATGCTCTCTTGGAATTTACATTGAGGGACATTGATTCTAGGCATATATACATCTTGTCTCACTTGAACTAGCCTATCCTCATGTACCCACTCTTTCTTTGCTTATTTATCGTTTATCATAAATATACTCTCTTAGAAATTTCATTTAGCGACATTGATTTTTAGGCGTAGATGCGGCTTGTCTAACTTTCACTAGCCTATAGTCTTGTAGTCAATCTTTTATTACATATTAACTATGAATTCATTCTTAACACTTTATTAGAGTATGCTTGAGATTTGACTATACATCATTTTACACTCCCATTATGCGAATCATATGCCAATGCACTTGGCCTTTTAGAATGTTTCACATTCTTACTTAGCCCTCCTAGGTTCACATCATTTCAGCACATACATCTCAGGTTCGCTTACTTTTAAACGTACATTGGACTTATGGATCCATACGTACAAGCCACGAGGCTTCATTCATAATTTGTCTAAGTCACTCATATTTACCCAAGATTATGTGTTACAAGACTTATTAATCTTGTAAGTATGCCAAGGTCTAAATTTTGATTCCGATAGGCAGCATGCATTCATCATTTAATCACGTAAGACTTATGTGTCAATACATAATTGGGCAAGGGAATAACACATAATCTTGTATTAAACTTTCATAATTGTATTTGTCATATTTGGGGGACCCTAGGTCGATACCATCACCCCCATATATTTTTCATTATCTTGATTTTTGTCTTAAACATTTCGGCCTGGGGGACCCAAGATGGAATCCCCATTCCCACTTCCTTTTCTTTTTCTATTTATTGATTCTTTCGTTTAGACTAGAAGGGTGTGGGATCGAACCCCAGAACCCCATTTTATTTTTCCTCTTATATCTCTTCATTCAGCCGAGAGGTCGTGGGTCCGATTCCCACATACCTCATTTTATTATTTCTTTATTTCATTTTCTCCTCTCTCCTTCACTCATCCAAGAGGTTGTGGGTTCTAACTTCACACGCCTCACTTCTTTTTCTTTCATTTTTCTCCGAACTTTTTACTTGAGCTTTACCAAATTTTGAATCCCCCTCACCTCATTTTATTATTTAATTTTTTTATTACTTGTATATGGTGAGGTGTTGGGTTCAATTCCCACTGACCTGATGCATTTAATTTTTTTAAAAACTAAAATTTTTAACAGTAAGATGCCGAAACAAATTTTCAGCATTCTTGAAATTTGTTCACTCTTTTTGCAGTCCATTTTCTAAACATTTAAATGTTAGATATAGGAAAATTTTTGTGTAGCATCTAATACATCATTAGGTGGGTATTCATGGTTACTTTTGGAAATTTGATCACCATTTTTCAGTCCATTTTCTCACCCTCTTTCAGGTTAAACATCAAGACATTTCGAGAAGTTTTAGAAAGATCTTTAAGTGCAAGGTTACTTTATTTTAAGCTTATCATTCAATTCAGCAACTTTGAACTCATATGAACATCACGTTTTAACATATTCACACATGTAAAATACAAAAATTTAACATGTCAAATTTCATTCTTCAAGCCAAGAGCAAAATATCAATACACACGTGTACCCACAAGTTAACGTGTCACACATTTTCGAAAATACTTCTTTCATTTCTACATAATTCCGAATACACATTTAAGCACATAAACACAACCAGCACTAAAATTATCTACCAGAAGTCATAACAACACATACTTGAATCTTTCAAAGGATCTAATGATAGGAGCATGCAACGGGGTACAATCTTAGTTTTTGACTGGAATTAAGCTGAACTTAGGGGTCTCTTTGGAATGGGACCAAGAGATAAGAAAACCCATACCTTAATGTCGTTCAAAACTTGTTTCAATACTTCCGATTTCCCACGAAGCCAAGCCTCACCACCGAAACTTCAAGAACAATCCGTCGAGCAACCCCTTTTTGTTTTTGTTTTTAGAATGTCTTTGATTTTGAGTTTTAGCATTTACGTTCATGATGAACTTTTTTTTTTTGTTATGTTCTTTTTCTTTTGTTGAAGTCTGACCGTGCAAGTGAGGGTAAGAGTAGATAGAGAGACGTGAGAATGAGTGGATAAGGATAAGGAGAGTTAGGATGAGACTTAGTAAAACTAGGACTCCTCATTATTTATTAATTTTATTATTATTATTATTTTTTTTAATTAGAAATCTGATTTTCCTTTACTTAAATGAGAAAATTAAATGTTAATTAGTTGAACTAATTCATTATATACCAGTTAATTCATTTGATTCGTTTCTTTCACCCAGTTTCGAATTCGGGTAAAGCTTAAATTCGCATAAGGGTCAAATTCGGTCAACCACTACCCGAATTTCCCCTTAATCATATTATTAATTTATAAGATAATTACAATAGTGCCCTTAGCCTTGAAAAGACCATTTTACCCCTAGACCCTCCAAACATAAGATTACCCCTTCGAAATCCTGTTAAGACTCATCCGGGTGAATCTTCATATTCAGGTGCCATACATGGCTGGACCCAACCTTGCCTAGCTCATCAAATCACAAAGTTAGTTGGGTTGGTTCTTGCATAGTTTCAGAGGTTAGATTCTACGCGCATCAATAAGTGTGAACCCGGTCTAATACATGCATTCTAGGTACATTTAACCATTACTTAGCAAAGTCATTTTCAAATTCTTACAAAGAACTAGTTCCCTGAACTTTTTGCCTACACGCTATCTTTGCAGCAACTTGGCCAAAGCTTGGGCCCTCGAGGTTTGTCATTGAGGAGTAGAAAACAGATGTTTTGACACTAGATATTATTATTAAGACGCCGGAGGTAACCTCCACTAACTTTTAGACTCCAAAAACACATAACGACATGAACAACATATTAGAATACCCAACACATAAAAGCCTAGTTTCCAAACACCTTGGTCGTCCCTTCAAAATTTGGACTCTAGTACTTCCAAAACATGTTAATTATAGTAGTTCAGGTCTAGAAACATCATTTTAACCATTTTTAAGTTATTATTCATAATGCAAAGTTGTAGCTTATGTTATTTGATTTGTGGGGTGTTTTATGTATGGATTTTTTCCTTCAAGAACATAACCCAAGATTTAGTTGACCTACATTTGTATCCCTTTTCTCTTATTAGGGAAGAAACAAGGTGGTTAAGCAAACTATCAAGGGAATTGATCACTTTTTTTGAGGAGCTCAAAGGAGGAATTTGTGAATGGTTTTCCCACTGCGGCAGATAGTTATATTGAGGGATAATATTCAAAACTCCTAACGGATTAATGATGATACCATCCATTAAATAATACAGAAGTTGGGAAACTATGCTTCAATTTTTTGACTGTCGAATTTACGGAGGTTCGGAAAGTATGCTCATTTCTGTTGGAATCACGATACAATCATTTGAAATCATAGAGGAAACTCTTGATGAGATGATAAAAATTAATTGGGCATGGAACAAAAGAGAATATCCGTTGTCTCCTTTGTATCTTTATGTAAAAAAGTAACTAACTAAAAAACAAAGAGCGAGATAAACACATGGTCAATATAATGACCCATAAGGACTTAATGACGTTGCATGTCATGGAAATATTTATAAGGCGATGAATGTGGTTGGTACTAGTAGTTGTGTAAACCTTGATGGCACACAATATAAGGCCACGTATATCAAATAGGTGTAATACTTGTCAAACAAAGAGGGGGGGATCCGAGCTCTCAAAAGTTTAAGGGAAATAATTATTAGAATTGAGATTCTGATAGTTGTTAGGGAGGTCGAGATCATTAATGGAGCAACCATGGTGAAAATTAAAGTAATAGATATGGTGACAAAGATGGATATATTCCTTCTCATGAACGTCAAAACTTGAAGGAACTAAGGGATTATCATGAAAGATTCCAGAGAAAGTATATTCTTAAAAGATTATGTCTATTCACTAATCAAAATGATAACATTACACTTGGTATCCAATAAAAAGCATTAACTGAAGATGATCACATGTCCACGTAAAGAGATGTGGCAGCAGAGAGATGTAGAGTTTGGTGTTCTGTTTGTAGGTTTGGTGGCAACTATTGTTGGAGAGAGCATTATTGAGGGTGTTGCTATTGTTTGCTTCAGTGCAATAATTGGCATCCCAGGTGTTGATCCAACGGGTTCTAGGAAACCAGTCCCACACTCTTTTTGATGGGTCGTTTGGGCATTTGTTTCACAGGATAGCTTCAACCTATGCTTGATTTATTATTTTGTGAATTGGGGGCAATGACGCCTTATTTTTTTAAGCCTGGTGTAAATTGATTGTATATAATAGGGTGAAGTCTAAGTAACCCAAATCATTATCCTCGCTATTGAATTGCGGGCAATGATACCTTGTTTTTCCCCAAGGCTATTTTATTTTTTTGGTTGAACCAATGTGGTTTAGGATTATTTGAGTAGAAGTAAGAAGATGATTTAATGCATGATTTCATAAAGAGCATGAAATTGATAATCGTATATTTTTTTGAAATGTTATGGATCTATAGGCTGAATAAGTTTAATGTATTTGATCTTCATATAACATAAAAAGGAATTGGTATGATAGTATGACTTAAGATATAACATTAATTGGTTAAATGAATAAATCTATAATGAAAAATTATGCAAAGTGGTGTGAGAAAAGGTTAAATTTTCATACAATATATGCCAATATAGAACTTGCCCTGTAGTTTCTGCTAAGATAATCTAGGTTAGACGTAGGAAAATAATCAGAGGCCACTTGTAACACTTCGAAAGCCCAAGACCTAATATAGAGACTATCATGTTGAAATGATGTTGGTAAAACTGTATCTAAGCCTAAAATAATATTTATTAACCATTTAGTAAGTGTTAGATTCAAGACATCACGAAACGTCCAAGAAATCCAGAAGCTAGTGTAATTAAGCAAGCAAAATGTCTTCAAGTTTTGTGAAGGTTTGGAGGTTTTGTATGAGGTGTAAAACTTGTAATATTACTTTAAATAGGTAAAACAATGTATATATGTGAAAACATCCATGTCCGACCCCTCAAGGGTCCACGAAGTGACCCAAAACTTAGCCAAGCATGCTGCCCAAGGCAGCAACCAATTATCCTTAGGTGAAGTGGCTCCACATCGCTGACTTGGTCAACCATGTTTCAAAATCTTGGTCTGCGAAGTGGACACGTATGGCTCAAAAACAATTTTAGGAAAACTTGCTGGAGCAGCTCCGCGAGGCAGGCTTGTTACCCGACTAAAATCTTAAAATTTGCAGTTCAAGTTTGACTTATTTAAAGGGTAAACTCAAGTGAGGGGTCTTTTTGGGTATTTAATGGGAGGTCTACATAATGATTTTAAATCATTTTTGATCTCACATTAACTCACTCAAATAAAAACCCAAAATTTCTCACCTATCTATACTTTGTCGGTGTATTCAACCTCCATCAAAGGAACAACAAAAGCTTCAAGAAGAAAACCAAATTCCCTAGGATTTAACATGTATTTCGAGGATTAAGCTTCATTAAGGTATACGTTCTTTACTCATTGGATTCCTTTCCCCAAAAGTTCCTATCAAGGTTGATATCTAAATCACCCAATTCTAAGGGTTTTCTTCAACAAATTAGTTTTATTCTAAACTTGAAATTGATGATTAACCATGACTTATTATGATTACCTATGGATAATTAAGTCTATATTGTTTAGTAATTGATTTCAATTGTGGAAATTTCGTGTGAATCATGTCCCTTTCCTTAATTTCCCCTAATCTTAAATCTTGCTTATGAATTGATGAAAATTAAAGAATGTATTGGTTTTTAGACTTGTTTTATCTATTGAAATTTATTCATGGACTGCCTACGTAGATATGTTGGTTATATTGGATCTATTTCTTGAAGAATTCATGATGAACCCTTTTCCCCTAATCCTAGGTTATGAATTGAAGTTAATTGGGATGGTGATGATACAGTTGACCTAGTTCCTGCATAGATTACTATTTTATGACGATATTACATCTATTTAAGTATGAAAATGTATTGATTGAGGGTATGACCAATGATTAAGACTTTTTAAATAAAAAATGGTAAGACCTTATGATCCTAAACCTTTACTTCAATTGTATTGTCTTTACTTGATGATGAAGTTCAATTAAAGTGTATCTTTTGATTAGAATAAGTAGGTTTTAGTATGATGATTCAATTTAAATGTCTCGATTACGTGAATTATGAGATTGTAATTAAGATTAAATCATATAAGGTTGGTTATGAATTACATACCTTCCTTATTATGACATTATGATGATAATTTGTTAATCTCAAATGTGAGGGTTGTATTAAAAGAATATTCTCACGCAATACCTAATGAGCTAATGATATGATATACAAGGTTTTAGTATTCTATGGCCTATACTGAGCTAAGAGATTAATAAAGACATATAAACATTTCAAAAATGGACGTTACCTAAGCACCGAGCAAACTTGATATGGTAAGTGTCCCTTCCCAATGTAGAAATATAGGTTAACAATGGTTCTCACGAGCTGGTGACTATAATGCAATTGTTCATCAAGAGGATCCCATGTATATGTCGTAGTTCTAGAACTATGTTTCCCCCATAGAAATACTAGCTAGTGGATCTACCTAGAATGTTACGTTTATGTTTTGGTTCTACCTAGGAAAGTAGTCCACCTTCTTTCGGTGTAGGGTTTCATGACCCCAAATTCCACATTAAGCTCATGTGGTCTATGTCGGTTAAGGCAAGTGTACCGAAAGAAAAATTGAGTATTGAAGAGAACACTAACTAGGGTGAGTTAAGGGGTTTGACTTTGTATATGTAGGGGCATGGGAGTCTACTTATACATTTCTTTAGTTTGCCTTGAGGGAAGTCCTAGAAGGTTACTCTTATGTCATATAAATAAAAATCAAGTATTAAAGACAACACTAACTAGGGTTACTTAAGGGGTTTGACTTAGTATAGGCAGGGGCATGGGACTCTATCTATATATTGCACTAGTTGGCCTTGAGGGAAGTCCTAGAAGGTTGTTATTGTGTCTTATAAAGTAAATGCTATGCATATGTTTAATTTACATGTTGGTGATACTATATTGTTAATTTTAATTATAAATATGTTATTGGTGTGTATTTCTAAATATGATGATGACTACTCTTGATTCTATGATATCTGAGGTTAGGTATTGCTTGTGATCCTTGGTTTTGTTTACTTGATTGAGTGAGGTTATGGGAATTTACTTGGTCATTGCACTTGTAGACTTGATGATGTGTTATGAGTAAGGGTCTTGTATCAGTTGTAATAATATGAACATCTTAGACATGATTTGTTATATCATGATGTTTGAGTGGCATGAATATGTACGCAAATATTCTATTTAACATGTTGACATGGTTATACTTGATGATGTTGGACTTTTGTTGTATATGGACTTTTTCCTAATGAATATGTGATTATTGTCTTAGAAGTGTTCTTGATTGTGCATAAGGCTTTTCACAGTAACTTACTATGGTTTTGAACAAAAGTCCCCTTTAGCATGATTTCAAAAGTTTATGTGCATATTCCCATACATTGTACAAGTGTGCACTAAACCATATTTATATGTCTCTACAATTATGTAGGTTTCAGTCATTGAGCTTTTAGAAGGGACATTTGAAGATAATTTGGACTCTGATTCTCCATGTTTTGTAGGTCATCACCTTCTAAGGATGACATCACTATCCTGCTATTGATGTTTTTATAGTATAAGACATTTTATTCATTCTGTTTCATATGAAGACTACTATTTTAAATGCCTATATGTTGATTTTGTTGTAATGATGTAAGGGCTATGCTCGAATATTGTACTCGATCTAGATGATTTAAATGTAAGACGGATTATGCTCTAATGTTGTACTCGATCTAGATGATTTAAATATGAGACGAAATTCCTATTAAAATATCTTTATGTGAAATAAAAGTATAAGCCTATGTTGTTCTTCCTATATAAGAAGTCTATGTAAACATCCTATGTATATATGTTAAGTTTAAGTGAGAACTCTATGTTAACCTAAATATAGAATTAGATAAAAAGTTTCAAATTTTCCTCAATTTAATCTATGAAATGTTATCACGAATGTTAAGAGGTTACTCTTAGCCCTCTCCGAGGACAATGACACCAGTTACTGTTAGGGGGTGCTCCTGGGAATTAACAAACTTGGTATTAGAGCATGAGGTTATATATCCTTAGATTCGATGTCTCACTCAACCTCATCTTCGTAGATTGTTATTCATAATTGTGAAGTTCGCCACGCTAATGAATAAGAGACTATGTGATGCTGAGGAAACCCTCATATCCTTATTTTCCTATGTCATGCCTCTAGAGTTTTATGTTATTTTTTCTTTCAACCTAAGCCTTTATTGTGGTTATAGGTACAAATACTCAAAGGAAAGATGCATGAAGGGCCAAGGAAGGGATTTCTAATTTGAGGGCTCATGAACACCATGTTCCTACGCAAGACAATCAATCCATCTACTTGAGCAACTTGCTATGGGTGATCAATTTTTGGTTGTTCCTCCACCGATGGCGATGCAGAGATAAGGGCAGATTTTCTCAATTTGCCCAAACCCATGACTTCACAAGGTAATGTCATCACCGTTTATGATCATGACTGCCCAAGTGAATCGGGAAGTTTGACCCCGTATGCCTCCGCATAGAAGAACTATGGCTTCTCGTTTAAGAGACTTTACTAGGATGAACCCTCCCATGTTCTAAAGGTCAAAAGTGAATGAAGGCCTCCAATAATTTCTAGATGAAGTCTATAAGACCCTATTTCCTATGGGCGTAACTGCAGGTGAAAAGCCTGAGTTGGCCACCTATCAACTCAAAGATGTGTCGCAAACATCGTACATCCAATGGAGGGATAATAGAGTGCTAAGAGGTTTTAAGTAATTTTAGAGATCTTCAAGAGAGCTTATATTGATCAGTTCTTTCCTAGAGAGCTTAGGGAAGATAAGGTGGAAGAATATCAACCTTCGTCAAAGAGGTATGAGTGTACTTTATTACTGCATATTTTTTATAAAATTATCTAAATATGTTCCATTCTTTGTGTCTAACCCAAGGGATGAGATGAGTTGTTTCCTTGCGGGAGTATGTGATGACATGGTGGAATAATGTTGTTATGCTATGCTACATGATAATATGAATATATCTCATCAAATGGTTCATACTCAATAAGTCAAAGAAAGTAGACTAAGGTGAAAGAAAAAAGATTCCAAGAAGGCCATGTATTTTGAAAGCAGTTCTTCAAAGGGAGGTTTGAAATTAAAGATAAGCTAAATATTTAAAGAGGTTCTACGATCAAGTACTTTTTAAATTTCTCAAGGCTCGTGATGATAGGGTTTCTAACCCTAATTTCCAAAAGTATAGGAGTAAAAATTAACAAAATGATAGACCAATTTGTTCCAAGGGTTTGTAGGAAGCAATGGGATGAGAGTGTAGTTGAGGCAGAAAATTCCTTTGGTTGTGAAAAAAGAGTCTTCAAGTCAAAGATTTCCTTAATATGAAGAGGGAAGACAAGAATAGTTGGAAAGCTCAAACAAGTAGTTCTAATGTTGATGCTCCAAGAAATAATCATTTTTATTCTCTCCGCTCTAAGGGTGAACAAGAGATTGCTCTTGTGTGGTGACCAGTATGGTACAAGTCATCTTCATAAATGTTTATGCTTTACTTGGTCCAGGATCTACTTTGTCAATATTTATTCCTTTGGCATCTAGAAAGTTTGATATTTTTCTAGATATTGCATAAACCTTTTATGGTGACGACATGGTAGGTTAGTCGGTTGTTGCAAAAAGGGTATATAGAAATTTTCCCTTAATGTTTCCCAATAGAATTACCCATTTTGAATTACTAGAATTTTATATGGTTGATTTCTAAGTCATTTTATGAATGGATTGGTTTCATGCTTATTTTTCTTCCATTGATTTTAGGACTAGAGTGGTCATGTATAATTTTCCTAATGAACCCATCATAATGTGGAAGGGGGGAAGTTCTATTCCTAGAGGTTGTATGATTTCTTGTCCAAAGGCTTGTAAGATTATCTCTAAAGGGTGTTTATACCATATTGTTTGAGTAAAATATTTATACTTTGAAGTTCCTCCCATTGAATAGTCCCCGTAGTGAGGGAATTTCCTGAGGTCTTTTGTTATGATCTTCCAAGAACGGGAATTTGACTTTGGTATTGACTTATTACCTGATAAAATATCATTTCAATTAAACCTTATCAGATGAGTTCACCAAATTAGAAAGAGTTTAAGACTTCACTCAAGGATTTACTAGATAAAATCTTCATTCAACCTAGTATTTCTCCATGGGGTGCTTCGATAGTATTTGTGAATAAGAAGGATGAGTAACTTAGGATGTTTACTGACTACCGGAAACTCAATAAGGTGACCATTAATAATAAGTATCCTCTACCCCGGAGTAATAATATATTTAATCAACTCCAAGCATTAGCTACTTTTCCAAAATTTACTTGGGGTCGAGATATCACCAACATAGGGGTAGAGATGAAGATATTCCGAAAATGGCCTTTCGAACAAGATATGATCAATATGAGTTTAAGGTGATGTCTTTTGGGTTGACAAATGACCCGACGACATTCGTGGACCTAATGAATAGGGTGTTCTAAAAACTACTTAGAGTCCTTTATGATTGTATTCAGAGACGATATTTTGGTGTATTTGAAGGATGAGAATGATCATATGGGGCATTTGAGAGTATTGTTACAAGTCTTGAACGAGCACGAACTATTTTCCATGTATAAAAAATATGAGCTTTGGTTAAGATCGGTGGAGTTTCTTAGTCATATCATCTCTAATGAAGGCTAGAGGTTGATCCAAAGAAAACCGAGGCGGTTAGTAATTTATGTAGATCTTTGGCTCCAACCAATATAAGAAGTTTCTTAGGTCTAAGCGGGTACAATTAGATGTTTGTGGGCGGTTTTGCATCAATTTCATCTCTTTTAACTACTTTCACCCAAAATAATTTGAAATTTGAGTGGCCATAGGGATGTGAAAGAAGCCTCCAAATCTTTAAAGATAGGCTTACCACCGTTCTAGAGATTGCTTTACCTGAGTGTACCAAGGGTTTTATGGTATATTATGATGCATGTCGAGTGGGATATGATTGTGTCCTTATGCAGCACAAGATGGTTTTTACATATGTTTCTACGAAACTGAAGGTTCATGAGAAAAACTACCTAACTCATGATCTTGAGTTAGCGGACGTGGTGTTTTTATTGAATATATGGAGGCATTTCCTATATGGTGATCATGTTTATGTGCATAACACCACAAGAGTCTTCAATATGTGTTTACTCAGAGGGAGTTAAATCTCCGACAACGAAGGTGGTTGGAATTACTTAAACTACGACATGAGTGTTCTTTACCATACGACAAATCCAACGTGGTTGCATATGCTCTAAGTGATATGACTATGTGTAGTGTTTCTCATGCTGAAGAGGGAAAGAATGAAGTAGTGAAATATGTCCATAGATTAGCTCGTTTGGGTATTCGATTGGAAGATTCACCAAATGGTGATTTTTTGGTCCATCATAACTATGATCCTTTTTAGGTGGTCGTTGTTATCTCGAAGCAACACCTTGATCCATAATTTATTCAGTTAAAGGAATCTGTTCTTGGCATGCTTAATGAATCATTCTCTTCAAGAGGGATGGTGTTTTGAGGTACCAAGAGAGGTTGTATGTGCCTTATGTGAATGATTTGAGAACCGCAACCTAGAGCAAGCTCATGTTTCCCGTTATTCGATTCATCTGTGTTCTACTAAGATGCATCATGACCTTAGAGAAGTATTTTGGTGGGATTGATTTAAAACTGACATAGAGGAATTTGTTGCAAAGTGTCCAAATCACGAACAAGTGAAAGTCGAGCACCAAAAGACGAGTGGATTACTTCAAAAAATGTAAGTTCCTACTTAAAAGTGGGAAGACATTAATATGAACTTAGTGGTGGTTTTTCCTCTGACACGAAGGAAAAATTACTCTATATAGGTTGACGAAATCTGCTCACTTTATCCTCATTAAGTCTACTTATTCGAAAGAAGAATATGCAACGATCAATATAAATGATATTTTGACTCTTCATGGGATCCCTTTATCCATTAGTTTTGTCTAGAGGTGCTTTATTTACGTCTTGATTTTGGAGGTCGTTCCAATAAGGGTTAGGTACACAAGTAAAGTTAAGAACCTTTTTTCATCCCTTAACGGATAGTCAAGCGTAGCTTACTGTTCAAACCCTTGAGGATATTCTTAGAGCTTGTGTAATTGATTTCAAGAAAGTTGGTATGAACACTTTTGGTTGAGTTCTCTTGTAACAATAGTTACCATTAGACTATATCCCTCGATCCATTTGAATCTTGGTATGGAAGGAGATGTAGATCTAAGATTGTGTGGTTTGAAGTTGGTGAGTCTTCGTTCTTTGATCCAAAATTGATCTATAAAACTTTGGGTAAGCTTCATATCATAAGGAACCGATTGAAAATAGACTATAGTTGGCAAAAGTCTTATGCCGACAGTAGGACAAGAGACATAGTGTTTGATGAGTGTGATAAAGTGTATTTTAAAATTTCACCCATGAAAGGGGTTATGAGATTTGGCATGAAACTGAAATTAAGTCCTTGTTATATGGGTCCCTACAAAATTTTGCATAGGGTTGTCAAGGTTGCATACTAATATAGATTACCTAGTGAGCTAGTATCGGTTATTCAGTATTCCATGTTTCTATGCTTAAGAAGTGCATTGTTGACCTAGAGTCCATTCTTTCTATAAATGTTCTAGATGTGGATGAGAATCTCTCCTATGAAGTTGTTCTTGTGGAAATCCTTGATTGACATGTGAAGAAGTTGAGGAACAAAGAGGTGGCTTCCATAATAGTGTTATAGAAGAACCACCTAGTTGACGGAGAAACATTGGCGGCTGAGGCAGACATAAAGTCCCGTTATCCTTATCTCTTTGGTAATTAATTAGTTGTTCCTATTTGTAATGAGTATAATGTGTAAAACTGAATTTGACTTGTTTTGCAAAGATATGCATAATTATGAAAAAAGTTTTTGTTTAAAAGAATTCTCATGGAATTTTTTTTTTTGCGTGTTTCACACTTATTTTTATATTTGCTATGTTGTTGCCTTAATGAAGTGTTATTGAGAATTTTCTTGTGTTTTTAAAGGAGTTTTGACATAAGTCACTTTTTGTTTTGTTTAGTTCATGTTGTTGTTGAGAAAAAATCGTGTTGTGATGTTTAGCCCTTACGTAGTTGATGTTTGGAGTTGATATGGGTAAATTCCATTATCTTATTTTGATATAAGTTGTAGCTCATATTGTATATGTATGTTGTTTTTTGGGCTGCTAGTATTGAGTCTATCCTTTCCTTTCAAAAGATTTCAGTGTCATTCGAGGACAAATGTTTCCTAAGACGGGGATAATGTAAAGAAAGTCAAAGTCCTAATCTAGAGCATCACAATCTTATTGTTTCTATGAGTAAAATAATGTTTAAACCATTAAGGAAGTTATAGATTCAAGATGTCAAGAAATGATCAAGACGTCCGTAAGCTAGTGTAATTGAGCAAGTAAAAGATCCTTAGTTTTTGTGAAGGTTTGGAGGTTTTGTATCAGGTGTAAAACTTGTACAATTAGTTTAAATAGGTAAAATAACGTATATAAAGTGAAAACTTCCAGGTATGACCCCCTAAGGGTCACCCTAGGGGTCCACGAAGGGACCCCAAACTTGGCTAAGCAAGTTGCTCAAGGCAGTAGCCAATAGCCTTAGGTGAAATGCCTCCACGTCAAGGACTTGGTCCACCATGATCTAAAATATTGGTCTGCGATGCATACATGTAAGGACTCTTCTCATTCAAAAATATTTTAGGAAAACTAGCGGGAGCAGCTCTGCAGCGCAGACTTGTTCTCTGACGAAAATCTGAAATTTTGAAGTAGAGTTTGACTTGAATAAAGGGTCAACTTATGTGAGGGAACTTTTTGGTATTTCATGGGAGGTCTATATATTTATTTTAACTTAGTTTTACCACAAATTACTCACTCAAATTTAATCCCCAAATCAAAACCCAAAACCTCTTACCTCTCTCTATTTTTTCAATCTTTGCAACCTCCATTTAAGGAACAAGAAAGATTGAAGAAGAAGGTCAAATTAGCTAGTATTTCAATTCGTTTTATTGGATTAAGCTTCATTAAGTCATAGATCCTTCACTCTTTGGATTCCTTTCCCAAAGAGGACCCTTCAAAGTTTCTTTCTCAATCACCCAATTCCAATGGTTTTCTTCGACAAATGGGTTTGCTTCTAAACTTGAATTTGACGATTGAATATCAGTAATAAATATTAGCCATTTATAATTAAGTGTATATTGTTTAGTTATTAATGTCAATTGTGGGAATTTCAAGTAGATCATGTCCCTTCCGTAATTTCCCCAATCCTTGGATCGTGCTTATGAGTTGATGGGAATTGAAGAATGTACTGACTATTAAACTTTTTTATCTAATGTAATTCATTCATGGACTGCCTAGGGTGATATTTTACTGGTATTGGATCTATTTCATGAAGAATTTATTATTAACTCTTTTCCCCTAACCCTAGGTTATGAATTAAAGTTAATTGGGATGGTGATGATACAATTGACCTAGTTCTTTTATCGATTACTATTGTATGATGTTATTACACCTATTGAAGTATGAAATTAGATAGGTTGAGGGTAAGACCAATGATGACGGGCTTTTGAAGGATAAATTTGTAAGACCTTACTATCCTAAACCTTTACTTCAATTATAATGGCTTTAACTTGATGGTAAAGTTCAATTGAACTGTATCTTGTGATTAGATTAAGTAGGTGTTGGTATGATGATGCAATTTAAATGTCTTGATTACGTTAGTTGTGATATTGTTATTAAGATGTAATCATATAAGGTTGGTAATGAATTATCTATGATCTTTATTATGACTTATGATGATAATATGTTATCTCACATATGAGGGTTGTATTGAAAGGATATTCACATATAATTCCTAATGATCTAATGATAAAATATACAAGGGGTTACTATCCTATGCCCTATACTAAGTAACGATTATTAATAAAGTCTTAAATACATTTCAAAAAGGGACATTAGCTTAGCACCGAGCGAACTACATATTAGAGGTGTTCCTTCCCATTGTTGGAAGATAGGTTAACAATTGTCTCATGAGATGGTGACTTTGATGCGTTTTTTCATAAAGAGGGTCCCACGTATATATTCTAGTTCGTAAACTATGTTTCCCCCGTAGGACGACTAGTTAGTGGATCCACGTAGAATTCTATGTTCATGTTCTGGTACTAGCATGGCTAGTAGTCCACCGTCTTCCGGTGTAGGGTTTCATGACACCAGATTCTACATTTAGCTGATGTGGTTTATGTTTGTTAAGGCAAGGGTTCCCGAAAGTAAAATGAAGTATTAAAGTGAACACTATCTAGGGTGACTTAAGGGGTTTGACTTAGTCAAGGTAGGGGTATGTGACTCTACCTATACATCGCTCTAGTTTAGCTTGAGGGAAATCCTAGAAGATTTTTCTTATATCATATAAAGTAAATGTTATGAATATGTTGACATTGCATTTTGGTGATCCTATATGATGTTAATTTCACTTATGAATATTCTATTTGTCTATATTATTAAATATGATGATGACTACTGTTGATGTTATGTTATGTAGGTTAGGTATTGCTTGTGATACTTGGGTTGGTTTACTCGATTGAGTGAGGTTATGGGGATTTACTTGGTCATTGCACTTGTAGGCTTGATTATGGGTTATGAGCAATAATATTGTTTATATTGCAATTTTATGAATATCTTATGCATGATTTGTTTTTATATCATGATGTTGGAGTGGCTTAAATATGTACTCAAATATGTTATTTAACATGTTTACTTGGTTATACTTGATGATGTTGGTCTTTTTTTATATGGCTTTGTCCTAAAGAATATGTGATTATTGTCTCCTAGGTGTACTTGATTGTGAATAAGACTTTGCAAAGTAATTAACATGGTTTTGAATAAACGTCCCGTTTAGCATGATTTCAAAGGTTTATGTGCATATTCCCGTACTTAGTACAAGTGTGTACTAACCCATATTTCTATGTTCTTACAGTTATGTACGTTCCAACCGTTGATCTTTTAGAAGGGACATTTGAAGATAACATGGACTGTCATTATCCAAGTTTTGTAGGTTCTCATTTTCCGATGATTATGGCAACTACCTAGCTATTTATCAAGTTTTGTAGGTTCTCATCTTCCGAGTATTATGGCAACTAGCTAGATATTTATTTTGTTATATTATAAGACATTTGGTTCATTATCTTTCATTTGAAGACTATGATTGTATATGCTTATATATGGCTTTTTTCTGTAATGATTTACGGGCTATGCCCAAATGTTGTACTCGATATAGATGATTTAAATAAGATAAAACTTTCTATTAAAATATCTCTATATATTATGTATGTGAAAAGTAGAAGCCTATGTAGTGCTTCTGATGCAAAGAGTCTATGTAAACTCGCTATGTATATAATATTATGTGTAAGCGAGAGGTCTATGTAAACCTCAATATAGAATTCGATAAAAGTTTTAAATTTTCCTTAATTTGACCTATGAAATGTTATAACAAATTCTAAGATGTTAGTCTTAGTCCTCATCGACGACGAAGACACTGGTTACTTGTAGGGGGTGCTCTCTAGATGTGACAAACATGGTATCAGAGCAAGAGGTTATATATCCTTGGGATCGATGTGTCACTCAACTACATCTACGTAGATTGTTATTCATAATTTTGAAGTGTGCCACACTTATTAATGAGAGACCATGTGATTCTTAAGAAATCTTTAACTTTTTGTTTTCCTATGTCGTGCCTCTAGACTTTCACTTTATTTTTTCTTTTCACCTAAGCCTTTATTGTGGTTATAGGTATGAATACTTAAGGGCAGCTGCACAAACATCCTATGAAGGGATTTCTAATGACAACCAAGCTCCTCCACAATACAATCAAGTCTATCAACCTGAGCAATTTGTGATGTATATCAAATTTCACTTGTTCCTCCATCGTTGACCGATGGATAGAGAAAGGAAGATTATGTCAATTTGGCCAAATCCATGTCTTCACAAGCTAATGACGTTACTTCTCAAGTCCAACCCTTAATGCCATAGTGAATCGGGAAGTTAGACCTCGTAAGCCTCCACATAGTAGCACTATGGCTTGTCGTTTGAAAGACGTTACTGGGATGAACCCTCCTATGTTCTACTAGTCAACAGAGGATGAAGACCTCAAAATATTCGAGATGAAGTCTATAATATCCTTTTTTCTATGGGTTTAAATGTGGGTGAAAAAGAAGAATTGGCCGCCTATCAACTCAAAGATATGTCGCAAACTTGGTAAACCCAATGAAGGGATAAAAGAGTGCACTGAGATAGTTCGGTAACTTTGGTGATCTTCAAAAGAGATTTTCTTGATCGGTTCTTTTCTAGAGATTTGAGGAAACATAGGTGGAAGAAATAATAAACCTTCATCAAGGAGGTATGAGTGTACCTGATAAATTCTTGGAAGTTTACAAAATTGAATAAGTATTCTCTATCGTTGGTGTCTAACCCAAAGGATGAGATGAGTCATTTCCTTACGGGAGTGTCCTATGATGTGGTAGAATAATGTCGTTCGGCTATGCTACATGATAATATGAATATCTCTTATCTAATGGTTCATTCTCAACAACTGGAAGAAAGTAGGCTTAGCAGAAACAATAGAGAGGCGAAGAGGGCCAATTATTTTTAAAGTAGTTCTTCAAAGGGGAGGTTGTAAATTCAAGATCAGTCTAAACTAAAAAAGAGGTTCTCCAATAAATTCCCTTCCAAAATTATCCAAGGAACTTGATGATAGGTTTTCTAACCCTAATTCCAAAAAAGGCTAGGAGTAAAAATTCACCAAGTGATAAACAAACTTGTTCAACGTTAGGTAAGAAGCATTGGGGTGAGAGTCTAGTTGGGATGGGAAATTTCTTTAGTTGTGGAAAAGAGGATCCTAAAATCAAAGATTTTACTAATGTGAAGGGGCAAGAAAAGAGTAGTGGGCAAGCTCAAGCAAATTGTTCTAATGTTGATGCTGCAAGAAAGAATTGTTTTTATGCTCTCCGCTCTAGGGATAAACAAGAGAGTTCTTCCGATATGGTGAATGATATGTTACAAGTCTTCCCTATAATTGTTTATTATTAACTTGATCCATGCACTAAGTTTTCATTCATTACTCCTTTGGTATACATAATGTTTGATATTTTGCCTGATATGTTGAATGAACCTTTTATAGTGATTCCCCGGTAGGTAAGTCGGTGGTTGCAAAAAGGGTATATAGAAATTGTCCCATAATTTTGCGTTAAAGAGTTACCCATGTTGAATTAGTAGAACATTATATGGTTGATTTCAATGTCATTTTGGGAATGTCTTGGCTACATTCTTGTTTTTCATCCATCGCTTGTAGGACAAGAGTGGTCAAGTTTAATTTTCCTAAAGAACCTATTTAGAGTGGAGGGGGGGGGAGTTTTATTCCTAGAATTCGTAACATTTCTTCTCCAAAAGCTTGCAAGATGATCTCTGTTTATACCAAATTATGAGAGTCAGATATTTATACTTTGAAGTTCCTCCAATTGTTATATCCCCGTAGTGAGGGAATTACCATAGGTCATTCGTATGATCTTCCCAGAATTCCTCCCGAAAAGGAAATTTACTTTGGCGTTACTTTGTTACCGGATACAAATCCCATTTCAGTTCCTCTTTATTAAATGACTCCCGTCAAATAAAATGTTTTGAAGGATCAACTCAATGATTTACTACACAATGGCTTCATCAACCTAGTATTTCCCCATGTGGTGCTCTATTTGTGAAACATCAGGATGGGTCACTTAGGATGTGTATTGACTACTAGATACTCAATAAGGTGACCATTAATAAAAATGATGTACCGTGGTTTCACGATACTTTAAATACTTTTTCCTTTAAGTTTAGTGTGTGTCTATGGCATCTTTGAATTAGTTTTTAAGTATATATCTTTGTGCTTTTAGGAAAAACTGTCCAAAATGAAAACACTGAAGATGTTCAGAAAATTGTAGAAAAGATGACCAACAGAGCCATCGACTGTCCGTATGTGGAAACCGTTGCGATGAAGATGTTATGATGAGAAGGAAAGATTGGGGAATTATGACTAACTGTGAGTATACGGAAGGGATGAAGATCTGTCGTCTCATTCACAGACCGTCCTGGTGATACGTTGGTGTTAATAGAATGTAGCCCAGTACCCAATTTGAAAAGGTTATAATTGTGGAGCAACGAAGGCCATCGACGGACGATCGTCCTATCAACAGACAGTCGTCTTAGTACGTCAAGGAAATAGAGACTTTGGAGATGAATGAAGAGTAAAATAGTGTTGAAGTATTGACCAACGGAGGTGTCGATGATCCGTCGTTACCTTGATGGTCCGTCAGTCAGGTCGTCGATGCGAGTAACGCGTTTGGAGAGATTTTCCTTATATAGGTTTTCCTTTATTTTGGGATTTATTTATTATTAATAGGACCAAAAACCTCATTTTTGGGGTTAGACTATTGATTATTTTTCAAATTTGTAAAATTGATTCTTGAATATTGTGTTTTGGAAAATACTTCATTTTTTTGGAATCATTTATTTAACAATTTTCTATAATTCATGTGATTTTATGGAATTTCTTAAATATCATCAAAGTAAGTAGATGAATTCTTGTCTATTTAATAATAAGAAAAGAATTGTCGATGTAGATTAAATATATATGCTATCTAATAGGCTAGTGTCAATTGGTGCGAAGTAATAACTAAGCCATACATCGATTATGATTCTTAATATGAGGTAAACAGCAACGTTTAATGAAATACACACACATAGATGGACCAAGGTGCGGAGTGAAATTCACTTGTTGTCGGACCAAGGATTTAGGGATACATAACTTACAACTTAGCATGCAAGATACTAGGAAAGAGTTGTTATAGCAAGGACTACTCCGTAATGAATCTATGGGGAACACTTACACCCTAGTTTCTCTCATCATTTGATAAACATCAAATATTTCAACTAGCTATTTGTTTACTTAGACTTAATTTATTACTTTCGTTACACAAAATCCCCCCCTTCAATTGTTTGTTTCCGGAAAGGACTTGTGTAAATATAAGTTACCGTAGATTAAAGTTATGTCGAAACCATATTCCTTGTGGGATCGACCCCAACCTACCATTTGGGTTCTTTACTTGATACGACAACTTATACTTTTTTAGGGGAGTACAGTTTGAGCGTATCACATGTTCGCGCTGCCGGGGAAAGTAACTTTTAGGAACATTACCGAAATTAGTAAACAATTTCTTGATTTTACTTTTTCTTTTTCTTTTTTTGTTTTTTGTCTCTCGTAGGTCAAGCTTTAGTGTATGCCAAGTACATGGAGTCGAGGAGAACCAATACTTTCACTTGATCTTGAACTAAACCTCACAATACGCAGAATGAGTATTCAAAACAATCCTGCTTATATTAATGATAAGATAAACCCTCAATTTCCCCCACCGGTTGGTGCTCATAATCAAGTGGTTATTGATAACCCTAGTGAAGGTAATCCAAGAAGGCAACCTGCCGCTCCACACCATCAAGAGTACTTTAGGAAAATTTTTAATATCACTGACTCTGAAGGGCTACTTGTCCTACCTCCTCTACCCAATTGTCATACTTTTGTGTTATCTTGTAGGTTTATGTAGATGCTCACCACTAGATATTTGTCTCTAGGGATACCATCTTAGGATCCACATGCTCACATTGCCAAATAAGGTCGGTGTGTCAGAGTTGTGTAGGGAGGCAAGATTTGATGGATGTAAATGGATAAAGGGTATTCCCTCTCTCACTGACGCGGGAGGACACAATTTGGTTTAATGAGTTGACCTAAGATTCAATCTATAATTGGGAGCAACTGAGGGATGTGTTCCTAGCAAGGTATTATCGGTTTTGTAAAAAGCTATACTACAAAGATAGGGTGAATCACTTTGTTTCATTACCCAGGGATTTAGTAAGTAGTTCTTGGGATAGGTTCACCTCATTCTTGAGAAGTGTCCCAAACCACCGCGTTTGATGATTAATCACAAAAAAAGTACTTCTATCATGGGCAAGATGATAATAATAAAGTAGTGCTTGATACAATTGCTGGTAGTTTTTATGGGGAGTGTACTTATGCAGAGATCACTGAGAAGTTAGAGAAAATCTCCCGAAATAATAAAGCTTGGAGAACTAGGAAGTCGGATACTAGGAGAAACACTTTTGCAATGCAAGCTTCACATAACCCAGCTGCAGATGATATTCGTGAAGGGATAACTCAAATGAGCACTGAGCTTGGGTTGGTGTTAAAACATTTCATTGGAGGTGCAGAAAAGGTAACAGCGGTGAAATATTTTGCTAAACCACAAACACCGGTTGATGAGTACTGCTATGAAGAAGATTCTTATGTAGTGAATGAGTAGACGGGGGTTCTGGCTGAACTCGCAAGTCTCCAATTAGGAAATTTAGGGACAAGGTCAAGGAAATGAAGGTCAGAACTAAGGGAATTACAACTAAGAGGGTCAGTATGGTCGAGAAGCGAACTACAACCGCGAATATAACTTCAACCGGGGTAACTATGGTAGAAAAACATATCGGAGTGGGACCTATATTTTGCCTCAAAATTAGGAAGTCGCTCGTAGGTATGGTAGAGGTAGTAAGGCGCGAGTTGAAGATATGTTGCAGAAGATGAGGAGGAGGTTTTACGCTAGTGATGAGCACGCCAAAGAAGTGAGAGTTGATTTAGATAATACTAGGCAAAAGGTGGACGTACATTCAATCTCAATCAAGCATCCTGAGTTACAAATGGCCCAATTGTCTTCTACTTTGAACCCATGGCAACCGTGTACTCTTCCTAGCAATACTTTCCAGAATGTTAAAAATGATGGAATTGTATGGTTGTCACTACTCGAAAGGATAAGAAGACTATGGATCACCTACGCCGTCTGGCGTCAAAGATTTGAAGAGGGGAGACGATAAGGTAGAGGAAGTTAGTGGTGAGTTGGCAGATAAATCGGGGAAAGAAGCACAGACACCCCACAAAGTGACCCCCATTCCTAGACCACTACCCCCTTTTCTGCAAAGGTTGGTGAAAAAGATCGAAATGGTAAATATTTACGTTTTATTACTATGGTCAAATAGCTTTCCATCAATGCGTTTTAATAGACGGTTTTGAACAAACGCATGTTTACGTCAAATTCATGAAATATATGGTCACTTATAAGAGAAAGGTTTGTTTTGAGGATGATGATCAGATGCAACACTGTAGTGCTAGTGCTACAAGGCCTCTTGTGCAAAAGACATAAGATCTAGGTGTTTTCACTATAGCATGTACATTCGGGTTGTTACTTTTTGCTCACGCATTATGTGATCTTCGGGAAAGCTTCAATCTCATTCCTCTCTCTATTTACATGAAGTTGGGTTTGGGTGGTCCAATGTCCACTGGGATGCGGCTACTGATAGCCGATAAAACGGTGATGAGGCCGATTGAGATACTCCATGATGTGCTAGTAAAAGTGGAGTCATTAATTTTTCCGATTGATTTTGTGATTCTAGATTGTGAGGTGGACTTTCAGGTGCCTATTATTCGTGGGAGATTGTTCCTTGCTACCAGTCGTACCTTTGTTGATATAGAGAAATGGCATATGATGTTTTGGTTGAAAACTGAAGAAGTGACTTTCAACATTTATAGATCCATGAGGAAGAACGGTAAGCTCCAATTGGTATCTGCGATATCCTACAAGGTTGATAGTTCATCCGAGGTAAAAATAGAAGAGCATCTTGGTGTTGAGGCACTAGCGGCAACGATCATGAATTTTGAGAGTTTTTGTATTAAAGAGTATGGGTCATTGGTTGTGGCACTTTATAGAGGTGATGTTTGGTTCAAACGAAAGATATTAGATTGAGATACAAAACATCGCGAGTTTCCACCCATGATTATTATTTGGATCCCTGCCCATATTTATTCACATAAAATCCAACTCATGCCCGATCATAAACCAAGTATTGAGCACCAGAGACATTTAAATCCACGTATACAAGAGGTAGTGAAGAAGGAAATTATTAAGTGGTTCGATTCCGGAGTAATATATCTGATCGTTGATAGTAGTTGGGTATGCCCTGTTCAGTGTGTGCCCAAGAAAGGGGGGATGAGTGTGGTCCCTAATGAGAAAAATGAGCTTGTTCCAATGAGGTCGGTGACCGCATGGAGAGTGTGTATGGATTATTAGAAATTGAATGCATGGACTGAGAAGTAAAATTTTCCTATGCCTTTCATGGATAAGATGTTTGATAGGCTTACACGAAAGGGTTAGTATTGTTTTCTTGATGGTTATTCGGGTTACAACAAAATCTCTATTGCACTAGAAGATCAATAGAAAACTAATTTTACTTGTCCTTATGGAACTTTTGCGTTCAGGAGGATGCTTTTTCAGTTGTTTAATGCACTAGTTACTTTTCAGAGATGTATGATGTCCATTTTCTCTGATATGGTGGAGGACACCATTGAGGTATTTATGGATGATTTTTCTTTTGTTGGTGACTCGTTTGATCATTGTTTGAATCACTTGTCTGAAGTTCTCAAAAGATGTGAAGATTGCAACCTTCTAGTAAATTGGGGAAAATGTCACTTTATGGTTAAAGGAGGTATTGTATAGGGCCATCGCCTCTTAGATAAAGGTACAGAGGTTGATCGAGCTAAAGTCGAGGTGATAGAGAGACTTCCCCTACCCATCTCAGTAAAAGGTGTTAGGAGTTTCCTTGGGCATGCGGATTTTTACCGGAGGTTCAACGAGGATTTTTCAAAAATTGCACATCCTTTGTGCAAGTTATTTTAAAAAAAGTGTAAATTTCATTTTAATGAATCCTTTCTTAAGGAATTTGGTGAGTTTAAGGAGAAATTGGTGTCTGCGCCCATTATTATTTCCCTAGATTGAAGTAAGCTATTTAAGGTGATGTGTGATTCTAGTGGGGTTGCGCTTGGTGTAGTTTTTGGTAGAAGAAGGTATAAAATCATATACCCCATTTACTTTACCAGTAAAGCCCTTAGTGAAGCCCAAAAGAACTACATTGTGACTCAACAAGAGCTCCATGATATGGGCTTTGCTTTCGTGAAATTTCGCTCCTATATTCTTGGCACAAGAGTCATTGTGCATACTGATCATTCTACCTTGAGATATTTGATGGCAATGAAGGATATGAAACCGAGGTTGATTTATTTGGGTACTACTGTTGCAAGAATTTGACTTTAAAGTGAGAGATAGAAATGGGACCAAAAATCAAGTTGCCAATTACTTGTCCTGACTCGAGGATTGAGCTAGGTAAAAATTGGGTGAAAAGAGTGAAATTGATGATACTTCCCCTGATGAGCATGTCATTGTCGCTTCTCAAGACATGAATACATTGTTCGTTGATTTTGTGAATTACTTGTCTAGTTTTATCATCCCTTCGGACATGTGTTTTCATCAAAGGAAAAAGTTCATACTTAATATGAAAAAGTTATTTTGAGATAAGCCATATTTATATAAGAGTTGTGCCAATGGGCTTATTCGGATTTGTTTGCCGGAAGTCGAGATGTTGAGTTTTTTTTTAGACATGTAACTCCTCCCCTGTGGGTGGGCATCATAGTTGTCTCCGAACATCCCATAAAATCTTGCAATGTGGCTACTACTGTCCAACCATCCACCTAGATAATCATGAGTTCGCCAAGGCATGTGATAGGTTCAAAGAGATGGTGGTGTTTCTAGACTACAAGAACCCCCTATAAATCTCATTCTTGTCATTGAGTTGTTTGACATGTGGGGTATTCACTTTATGGGCCCCTTTGTGAGTTGTCATTGAATGAAGTATATTCTTGTGGCGATTGATTATGTTTCAAAATGGGTAGAAGCCATAGCACTTGCAAATAATTAAGGGAAAAGTGTCATCACATTCTTGAAAAAGAACATATTTTCTAGATTTGGAACCTCAAGAACCATTATTAGTGATGGGGAATCCCACTTTTTTCAAAAAGTTGTTCAAAGGATTGTTGGATAAATATGTGGTTCTCCACTATTTGTCCACACCATACCATCCTCAGACTACTGGGATAGTTAAGGTGTCAAAAAGAGAAATCAAGCAGATTCTAGATAAAATGTTGAATGCGAATAGAATGGATTTGAAAAGGAGGCTTCACGATGCTCTTTGGGCCTACTGGACAGTGTATAATACTCCAATAGGTATTTCCCCGTACCAACATGTATATGGGAAAGCTTGTCACTTGCTAGTTGAGTTAGGGCATAAGGTCAAGTGGGCAATGAAGAAACTGAAAGTTGATTGGAATGAGCAAGTGGAACAGAGGTTAAATGGGTTGAATGAGCTTGATGAATTTAGCTTAAAGGCATATGAAACTTCAGCCCCTTACAAAGAAAAGATGAAGAAGTACTATGACCAAAAGATTGAGAAGCGCGATTTTCTGGTTGGGGATTTGGTGCTTTTATTCAACTCTAGGTTGCGCTTGTTTCAGGCAAACTCAAATCAAAATGGGCTGGTCCATTCTTGATCACCCAAGTTTTCCCTCATGAAGAGGTTGAGTTTGAGAATGAAGAGGGTGTAAGGTTCAAGGTGAATAGGCAACGATCAAAATCTACCTTGGGCATGCTTAAAAGGCAAATGAAGTGATCGAGGCATACCATCTTGATGAAGCTTGAGTAATTAAGAGTCCTGCGCCATGTCGCGACGTTAAATAAAGCGTTTATTGGGGAGGCAACCCAATATGTTTCTTCTAGCCAACAATATTTTTGGTTTTTTTTTGTTTCGTGATTTTATAGGCGTGGTTGCATTATTTCTGTTTTTCTCATTTAATTTCACGTACTAATTTACTTTTTTTTTAAGAAGTATTGGCTAGAGAGTAAACTAGGGTCTGTGTCTAAAAAGTGTCAAGAAAATACAAAAATATTAGCTTATTAGGCGTTCAATGTGCAGGGACAAAATTCTTAGAAATCTGCAACAAGTTTGTCTAGTGCACTGATTGATGGACCAATCGATGGACCGTCATCATGTCGACGGACCGTCGGTCGTGCCCTAAGAACTCAAATTTGTTTCTTTATTTTTTTTAAGTTAGGGAACATTCGACGGAGTAGTCGATGGACCGTCGACTAACTTACTGTCCGTCGATGTGGAATCGTCGGCTCCTCCGACCCTATGACCCGACTCGAACCGACCGTCTATATATTAAATTTTGTAACTTTTTAGTTACCCACTCTTTCAAAAGCTTCCCCAAATCCATTTTGATCCTCCTTTCCCTTAAACTTCACCACTACCTCACCCATTAACTCCCATTTCTATTTTTTAGATTCTCCTCTTCCACAATCTCCATCAAATTCCCAAATCCTTCTCCCCGGTCAGCGTTTGAGGTCACTTTTTGGTGTTTTGTTTTTGAAAGAATTTATCTCCTCATTCTCTACACTAGAGTGTACAAGTATTCTTTTTGATCTTCTCTATTTACTATCGTTACTTTACATGCTAAGTTGCTGGAATAGGATGGTGGGTCTTGAATTTTGACACCGTTTCATGCTTAAAATGTTCAAACTGAATTCCAAGTCCTTTAGAACAACGAAAGTGAATGGGCAGGGGGTGTATTGTCTAATAATTACTATTTTTTGAGTGTTGTTGTTTCCCACTTCGGGTCTGATAGTGTGTGAAATTCTATGTTTAAAACTACAATAATGCATGCCTAAGAATGATGAAATGCTTCAATAAACGCTAGAGGAATATAATATTTCTTACATTGCTCTGAAATATTTCTTTGGGGGTAACAATGTCTGCCAAAATTATATTCGTGAAAGACATAATGAGACCATGTCGAGAGAACATCGGTCTTTCGACTGACCGTCATTGCAGTCCGCAAATAATACCTCCCCTGATTTGTAGATGATGGTCTGTCAAACGATTGACGGACCGTCCTACATGACCGTAGACTCTATAAACACTTGTTTCTGATGTTCCTCAAAACTTTTCTAAGGATTCATCGGCAGACCCCTGCTTACGGACCGTCATTCAGACCACGGTCTGTCTTCCTTAACCGAAATCATGTTTTTTAAGAATCCAAAAAAGTTTCTAAGGGTCCATCGATGGACCCTCACTGAAGGACTGTTGTTTTGTAGATGGTCCATCGTGCACTTCCGTCGTCTATTACAGAATCTTTTTTTCTGTAATGTCTAAATAAATTTTCTAAGTGTCCACTACCGGACACACACTGATGGACCATCGATGTGGTTCGTCATTATATTTTGCAGTTCTGCATCACAACTTTGTTTGTGTTTCCCCCTCTGTTGTTTATTCTTTTTAGTGTGTTGCATGCTTACATTGGTACTAATACCCTCTCCATGTAGGTACACATGACACCTAATAAAGACTTAGTCTACTCTAGAGGACGTTACAAGTTTGTCGCACCTTCCAGCCGGTTGGTGATTAGGTCGTTCGATGTTGAACACGACCCTGAATACGTGCCCCTAGGGACCAAGAAAATGTCACATGCTGCGAAGAAATCTTGAAGTACGCCTAAGAGGGTGACCTCCTGCGTAGTCACTACCTCAAGTCTAATGAAGAGCACACACTGATCGACACACCATTATGATCTGTTGCAGTTTCTGAGGAAGCGTCTGGATCTGCAGAGGCTTCTGGGCCTGAGGAAGCTTCATATTCAGAGGGGGCCACTGCTCCACCTACATCATTCCACTCTACCTTGTCTGAGGAAGCTGACAGCGCGGATTCTACTCCAATACCCCTGACCAACGCCCTGCACCGGTTGTTGATCAGCCCAATTGATGGTGTGTCGAGGTCCAATATTAAATATACATGGATGCAAAGATGCTCAACGACAAGGGGGTCATGACTCGGACTATAAAAGTCAAGCAGTGAATTCTTATCGAAATTCTTCCCACAATGCAAGCTATACATGACGTTTTCACCCACCATCGGCTAGGGAGGACGGCTAGGACTTTTGTCCGTTACAGCGAGGAGATGGTATGAGAGTTATACGCCTTTTATATTGAGACTCTCAGAGCTAGTTTTTACAAGAGGACTAACCCCTCCAAATACGCACCCCTTCAGGATGTTCGTGTCCGTGGGAAGAAAGTTGATATCTCTTTGCCTGTCATTCGCAAAATTTTATATGATGCTCAAACTGATGTCACCAGGACCCCCCTCACTTTCGTGTTCGACTATTGATGAAATATGTTAAATAACGGCTGTTTGCAGCGTGACAGACTGCTGAGAGAGACCACCAAGAGGTGGATAGCCTAGAACATCTTTATGGATAGCGAGGGTGCTTAATCAGTGATGGATCCTAAAGGAGGTATTAATAAGGACAACATCACATTAACGACAAAATTATTATGGCTCTTGGCTCTTCATTGCCTCTCCCCCGCTGCTGCTGATAATATTTTTTCATTGGATAGGGCATTGTTGATAGCTATCATGGTTGTTGGGTTCGAGATGGATTTTGCGTGGCTTTTATAGGCGGTAATTAATGAGTGGGCCTTTAAGGCCACCACTACTTACCCTTTCCTATAATTGATTTTTGAGATGTGAAGGTATTCTGCAAAGACCGTGTGGAACATTGATGTGCTCAAGACACAACTGGCATAGTGGATATCCGTCTCTTCTAGGATTAGGACAATGATCTGGCTCCCAATAGAGGGCCCCTAGATGAGGTGCAGCCACTAGGTGAGAGCTTGGAAGCCACGGTAGAACAAGCCTAAGGGACTGATCAAGCTACATAAGACCCTACAAACACCATCCCATTTGAGTCTATCCTAGGTACTCGCAGAGCTGCGAGATCATCCCGCTCCACCCATTTGCAACACTGCACGCGATCGCTATTTCCAGAAGTTAGAGTCACAAATGCCTAAACTTCTGCATCATATCAAGCCTTGGATGCAGAAGTTCATTGTTGAGGAGGAAGAGAAAATCGAGAAGAAGATGACCCAGCAAAATGAGAGGCAGATTATGGAGGTCCATCGGTGCCTTAACGCATTTTAATTAAGGGTTCTGACCGTGATAGACCCTACTGTAGATTTGATGAATCTCATGGCTGGTGTGACGAGTTTGAGAGTAGATATGGATTCCAATATTGGATACCCAGGTGCCAGAGCCTAAGGCCTATTCCGCAGAGCCTGCTGAGGATACGGTGATGGCTATACTATTTTCCACCACTGTTGCACCTTCACCTCAGCCCTCTAAGCATACAAAGAGGTATCGATCTAGAGAGGATGATGAGACTAGATCCAGGGAGAGAGAATTTATTGAGTTGGAGGCTGCAAAGAGAGCCTCGGTGATTGATGAGGAGGCCCGAAAAATTAGGGCTTAGGAGGTGGTTTCTACGATGTCTAGCTGCAGGATTGCTGATGTTGAGAGGAGCACTACTGAGGGTGTGGTTATTGCTGCAGACACTACTGATGGGGGTCCCTTATACAGAGGGAGCACGTTCTGGTAAACTGGACCCGCAATATTATTGATAATCGGTGCTATACGCCTCGCGTTTGCTTCACCTACCACTCAGTTTTATATATTTTTATGCATTGGGAACAATTGCATTTTCTTTTTGTGGGAGTGGGGTAAATCGAAAGTGAGTGCTAGGGTGAAGTATGAATAACTTTTCATAATTTATTATGTCATATTTCTTAATTTTATCAATTTATGATGAAAAGGTATTATGCTTAGCTAAATTGATAATTCAAGTGGTTTTCTGGATTTTCTTCAATCTCATCAAAGTAAGTACATGAATTCTTGTCAAATTAATATGAATTGTGTAATTATGAATATGGGTAGCTAAATTGATAATTAGGGTTGTGGAAACCATGGCTAATTAACAAAGTATAACTAGCTAAAATTACAATTCTTGAATAGTTTTTTGCATGTATTGATAATATTTTTCCTTTAGAAGTCTTTTTAGCGATTGAACGCATCTGAACATGCCTTGTTCCTACTGAGCGGACCAAGGAGGTAGATAATAAGAAACTAATTATCAACGTAGATTTAGTATATATTATCTAATAGGCTAGTGTGGATCGGTACAAAGTAATAACTAAGCCATATATCGATTATGATGGTTAATATGAGGTAAAAGGTATGGTTTAGTAATGTACACACATGTAGCTGGACCAAGTTTGATGGTGAAAGTCATTAGTTGCCGGACCAAGGAATTAGGGATGCAGAACTTACCACTTTTCATGCAAAATACTAGGAAAGAGTTGTTATAGCTAGGGTTACTGCGTTATGAACCTATGGGGAACACTTACACCATAGTTTAGCTCATCATTGGATAAACATCAAATATTTGAACTAGCTACAAGTTTGCTTAGACTTAATTAATTACTTTTGTTACACAAAATCCCCCCTTTAATTGTTTGTTTCCAGAAAGGACTTGACGATATAGACTTAATCGTAGATTAAATTTAAGTCTAAACCATTTTCCTTGTGGGATCAATCCCAACCTAACATTTGGGTTTTTTAGTTTATACGACCTCTTATACTTCTTTAGGAAAGTATAGTTTCAGCATATCAAATAAGTATCTTGTGCCTCAGATTAATGACTTGTTTGATCAACACCAAAGGGCAAAGGTACTTTTAAAAAAATTGACTTTATGTCGGAATATAGTCAACATAGGTTAGAGATGAAGATATTCCTAAAACGTACTTTCGAACAAGATATGGTCACTATGGGCTTAAGGTGATGTCTTTTAGGTTGACTAATGCCCCGATAACATTCGTTGACCTAATTAATAGGGTGTTCCGAAACTTCCTATATTTCTTTGTGATTGTATTCATAGACGATATTGTGGTGTATTTGAAGGATTAGAATGATCATATGGGGTATTTGAGAGTGGTTTTAAAATTCTTGAAGGATCACCAACTATTTGCCAAGTATAGAAAATGTGACTTTTGGTTCCGATTGATGGCTTTTCATGGTCATATCATATCTAGTGGGTGTAGAGGTTGATAAAAAAACCGAGGTAGTTAGTAATTGCCCTACACCTTTGTCCTCGACTTATATATGAAGCTTCCAAGGTCTATCCGGGTACTATAGTAAGTTTGTTGATGGTTTTGCATCCATTCCATCTCTTTGTACTACTTTGACCCAAAATAATGTGAATTTTTATTATTTAGAGGCATGTGAAAGAAGCTTCTAAATCTTGAAAGATATGCTTACCACCGCCTTAGGTGTTGACTTTACCGGAGGGTACCAAGGGTTTTGTGGTATCTTGTGATGCATTCGAGTGGGATTGGATTGTGTCCTTATGCAATACAAGAAGGTCATAGCATATGCTTCTAGGAAACTGAAGGTTTATGAGAAGAACTATCCAACTCATGATCTTGAGTTACCGACCATGGAGTTTTGCTTTAGAATATGGAGGTATTCCCTCTATGGTGTTCATGTTGATGTGCATATTGACCACAAGAGTGTTCAATATGTGTTTACTCAAGGGAGTTAAATATCCGACAATGAAGGTGGTTGGAATTGTTAAAAGATTATTACATGAGTGTTATCTACCACCCCGGCAAAGCCAATATGGTTATGAATTCTCTAAGTCGTATGACTATGGGTAGAGTTTTTCATATTGAAGAGGGAAAAAAAGATCTAATGAATGATATCAATAGGTTTGCTCGTTTGGTTATTTAATTGGAAGATTCTTCAAATGGTGGTTTTATGATCCATCATAACTACGAACCGTCATTTGTTGTTTTGGTGATGTCTAAGAAACACATTAATCAATCATTGATGGAGTTAAAGGAATCGATTTTTGGCACGCTTAATGAGTAATTATCCATAGCGAGGATGGTATTTTTAGGTACCAAAGGAGGTTATATGTTTGTAATGTGAATGATTTGAGAAAAGAAATACTAGAGGAAGCTCATGGTTACAATTATTTTACTATGAGGTATCATGACCTTATAGATGTATTTTTGTGGGATAGCTGAAAAAGGGACATAGAGGAATTAGTTGCAAAGTGTCCAAATTGCCATCAAATGAAACTCGACCACCAAAATACGGGTGGATTACTTCAAAAAATGCAAGTTCCCACATGGAAGTGGAAATACATTAATATTGTAACCACCCTAAAATGACTATGCTAAATAATGCTTAATGTATCAAAAAATGCCTATGATTAGACCGGGTTTACACGGATTGATGTGTGTAGAAACAGACCTCTAAACCCTTACAACATCCAAATCAACTAACTTGGTAAGTTAATTTAGCTTGGAAAGGTTGGGTCCAACCATGTAGGGCACCCGAATATGAAGATTTACCCGAATAAGTCGTAACCGGACTTAAAAAGGGCTAATCTTAAGTTTTGAGGGTCTAGGAGTAAAATGGTCTTTTCCAGGCTAATGTTAGTATTGTAATTACCCTAAATATTTAAAATATTAATTAATTAATATGGTGGAGGGGCAGTTCGGGTATGAAGGGCCGAAATTGACCCTTTGAGCGCAATCTGGCTCCACCCGGGTTCAAACCTTGGTGGAAGTAATGATTTAATTGATTTATTATATCTAGTGAATTTGTTGAATTAATTAATATTTAATTTGATTATTTAATTAAACTCAATCATATTTTTAATACAAAATAATAATAATAGTAATAATAATAATAATAATAATAATAATAATAATAATAATAATAATAATAATAATTATAATTATAATAAATAATAATGAGGAGTCCTAGTTTGACAAAGTCTCTAACTAACTCTCTTAATCCTAATCCTCTCATTCTCACGTATGTCACTCTCATTCTCACGTTTTTTTATCATTAAAAGAACTGAAAAATATAGTTCTATACTCTTAAAGAACTTACACACAAAAACTTAAACAAAGACATACCTAAAAACGAAAATGAATAACATTCTTCTTGATGGATCATGTTTGGGATTTTGGTGGTGTCTTGGGAAATTGGCAACATTTAAACAAGCGTGCAACGAAATTACGGTATGGTTTTTCTTATATCTCATTTACTTTCCCAACACACCCTTAAGGTTCAGTTTATCGCGATTGAAAAACTAAGGTTGTCCCTGTTGCAGCCCCTGTCATTTGATCATTTGATGGATTTAAAGCATGCTTTGGTATGTCTTCTTGTAGATAAGTTTAAGTCTGGTTGTGATTATGTTGAATGTGTATCCGGAAATTATGTAAAGGATGAAAAATATATTCCAGAAAAGTGTATTAACTTGGCTATTTTGAGCATGTGTATGCAGTAAATTTATTATGTTTGCTATGTGAAATTTGTATGTTTTTTCGCGTGTAAAAATGTTAAAATGTGACGTTCAAATAAGGTTAATGTGGCTGACTAAATTTCACACAAAATACTACCAAACTCAATTTAAGGACGAGAGAAAAATGAATGGGAAGAGAACAAATTTCCAGATTGTTAGAGAATTGGTGGTCTCGGCCAAGAATATGAAAGCTGAACTACATTCTAAATTCTTTTTATAAAAATGTGAGGTCATTGGGGATTGGACCCATGACCTCACGAAATGTAAACTACATAAAAATTTCATGAGAAAAATGAAAGAAAAAATAAATGTGGAGAGTGGGGATTGAACCCACAACCTCTTGAATAGATTAGAGAGTTAGGAGAAAAATGAAGGAGAAAAATAAATGTGAAGACTGGAGATTGAACTAACAACCTCTTGAATGGATGACAGAGTTAGGAGAAAAACAAAAGGAGAAAAATAAATGTGAAGAGTGGGGATTGAACCCACAACCCCTTGAATAGGTGAGAAAGTTACGAGATAAACTAAAAGAAACAGAATGAGCTTGTGGACGATTGATCCCAAAACCTCCTTGCCTTAAACGAAAAAGAGAAGAGGAAAAGAAAGGAAATAATATGGGAATGATGGCGATCTACCTATGGTCCCCTAAGTAGAAAAATACAAGTACCAAGTTTAATATAATATTAAGTGTTGCTCAAGGGATTTGAAATCGGGTTCCCTTGCCCAATTTCGTATTGACACATAAGTCATACGTGAACAAATAAATAATGAATGCTGCCTCTAAGGATCGAAATCAAGATATTGGAATACCAAAAAGATGCATACGTCTTGTACCACATAATCTTGGGTAAGTATACGTAACTTAGACGAATTTTGAATGAAGACTCATGGCTTGTACATATGAATCCAAAAGTCCAGCATATGTTTTTAAGTAAACGAACCTAAGATGTATGTAATGAAATGATGTGAACCTAGGAGGTTTATGTAAGAGTGAGAAGCATATGAAAAGGCCAAGTGCATTGGTATATGACTAAATGAACATTCAAGTAAGGGGGGTGTAGAATGATGTAAAGTCAAATATCATGCATACTCCAAAAGAAAGTTTTAAGAATGAATTTATAGTTAATATATACAGATAATAATGACATCATTACTAAAGGCTAGTGCAAGCGGGACAAGTTGCATCTACGCCTAAAATCAATGTCGCTAAATGAAATGACTAAGAGAGTATATTTATGCTAAACTATGAACAAGCAATGAAAGAGTGGCTACATGAAGATAGGCTAGTACAAGTGAGACAAGTTGTATCTAGGTCTAGAATAAATGTCCCTCAATGTGAACTCCAAGAGAGAATATGTATGTTATACGATTAACAAATAATCAAATATGAGGAAAAATAAACAAAAAAAGATATTAAAAAAGAACAGGGTGGCATCACAATATGAGGCTAGTGCAAGTGAGAAAAGTTGTGCCTACGCCAAATATAAGGTCACCAAATGGACTTACCTAAGAGAGTGTTGAAAATTAAGAGGCAAGACTCAATCACACTCTATATGTAAGTGTAACGACAATTTACACTTAATACATAAGGATGAGATGAGAAATCATCTAATGAATTATGAGGCCTCATGCTAGAACACATCTTCTATGATGCATGTGATGAATGTAATAAAACTTTATATTGAGCACCGATACGCTAGCTATGAGTTGCGATTCCTTTTTTCGTGAAGGCAGAGGTTCTGTCACGACTTGAATCTTGACAACAGACGAGACCGACGTCGTTGACCTCTTAGAGGTTGAAGACAAGGCTACTTACGTAACTCTTACTTCACATATATTAATTTTTAGCGGAAAATTTGAAACTTTTTGTTTCTTAACATACTTATAGAAACATTCTAATTAATATGTAATTGTTCACATTCAACCATCTAACATTAAGAGATAAGCAACTAAAAGAAATAGTTCAATTCTTATTAAGTGTATAATTACCAAAATGACAACAATACATAGTCTGAATTAAAAAACCCAGAAAGAAACAGTAGTTGAACATGTTCCACTAGCTCAACTCTAAAACTAATCTAGAATATAAAACAGCAGCATCCTCAAAAACATGAGGACCTATCAACTCCGGATGAATATTGGACGTCTGGATGACTGCACCGATGATCCTGTAGCTCTATCGTCCACCTGTGCCTACACTTAATATAGTAGAGTTTGTATAGGGTTAGTACACACTTGTACTAAGTATGGGTATATGCAAGTGATATACCGCGGTTTCACGGTATTATTAATACTTTTTCCTTATGTTTAGTGTGTCCAAAAGCTTTTTTGTGCTAATTTTTATATAAGTTTTTTTTTTTTTTTTGCAGGAAATCTATCCAAAGCTGAATGCGGAGATTTTGAGCGAAGAAATGCAGAAGACACCACCTACAGAGCTTATGAAGGTCCTTCGTGTTTGTGACGGTCCGTAGGTGGCAGCGTAGTGCAGCTGCTGAAAGAAGATGGGGAAGTCTAACCATATGTGGAGTTACAAAGCTTGTGACGGTCCGTCGTGTCTATGAAGGTCCGTCCTGCAGGTTCGTCATGAAGTTTAGAGAAGTAATCCCAGTACCCATATTCAAAGAGTTGAAGTGTTTTGGAACAAAGTCCCTCGATGGACCGTTGTGCCTATGACGGTCCGTCATACTTGCCGTCGAGGGTAATGAAGAAGAGCAGCAGATATGAATGTAATTCCCATGCCTAGGCCACCACCACATTTCCCTCAGATATTAGTGAAAAAGACCGAGGATGGTAAATACCAGTGTTTCATAACAATGTAGAAGCAACTTTCTATCAATGTCCCTTTGGTAGAAGCTCTAGAACAAATGCCCGGTTATGGCAAATTTATGAAAGATCTGGTCACCAAGAAAAGAACGATCACTTTTGAGGATGATGATAGACTGTAGCATTTTAGTGCTATAGCTACAATCCATCGTACAAAAGAAAGAAGATCCGGGTGCCTTTATTGTTCCTTGTACAGTTGGGTCATTACATTTTGCGAAAGCATTATGTGACCTAGGGGAAAGCATAAATCACATGCCCCTCTCGATCTTCCAGAGGTTGGGTTTTGGTGACCCAAAACTCACTGCGATGCGGCTATTGATGGCTGATCGGACAGTGAAACGGCCTATAGGGATACTCCATGATGTGCTAGTAAAAGTGGAGTCATTCATCTTCCCGACTGATTTTGTCATTCTTTATTGTGAAGTCGATTTTGAAGTGCCTATTATTCTTGGGAAGCCATTCCTTGCTACAGGTAGAGCCTTAATTGATATGGAAAAGGGGCTGATGAAATTTCGGTTGAACAATGAAGAATCGACCTTCAACGTTTCTAGGACCATGAGGCAGAGTGGTGAGCTCCAATCGGTATCTGCCATATCCCACAAAGAATTGATAAAGAAAGATAATGAAGAAAAAAGTGCAAAACAAGAGTTTATGGTTGGGGATTTTGTGCTTGTAGACAGTTCAGGGGTGCCTTGTCTTCCGGGCAAGCTCAAGTCCAAATGGAGTGGCCCTTACTTGATTACCCAAGTATTCCCTCGTGGAGAAGTTGAGTTTAAATCCAAAGAGGAGTGCGGTTTAAGATGAATAGAGAATGAATAAAACTCTATTTTGGGCATAAAGCATAAGGGAATGAAGTGATAGAGGCATACAATCTTGATAAAGGCTGAGTATTCAGGTGTCCTTAGTCATACTGTGACGTTAAATAAAGCTCTTGTTGGGAGGCAACCCAATACTTATAGTCTTTTTAGTAATGGTATTTTTTTCTACAAATATGTTTTTAAATTTGCAAGCACATCACCAGGTAATTCTGCAGAAAATTACTCGCAGTAGTCATTGACGGATACATTGACGGACCGTTGCGCCTGCGACAGACCGCCGTATGCCTCCGTCGTACCACGTACGTCTTTCTGTTATTTTCAAACTACGACACAAGATGGAACCAACGCGGGTCATCACAACTGCGATGGACCGTCAGTGAGGAATCATCGCGTGATTAATAAGGCGTACCCGACCCAACTCGGTTGGAGTTTATTATAAAATTTCACCATTTAAACTTCCCAACCCTCATTGCACCCCATTCCTTCATTATTCCTCCCATTTCCCTCTCTCTTTAAATTCCACAATTTCTCCCTCTATCAAACGATCATTGCCTTCCCACAATTCTCCAAAGCCTAAAAGGGATAATCTACTAGTCGGAGTTGCTGCTGTGGGTGTCTTCCTGGTCACCGAGTACTTGTCCTTTGTGTTTTCCCTAATTCTAAGGTATGTGTCTCTAATTTCTAATCATTTATCTTGCATTTTTGTTTATTAATTAGTATAAGCATAGTTGTTCGTGATATGTTCGTTTCTTTTATATAAGAGTCTGTCTAACCTAGGTTAAAAATGTTCACAATTGCCATGTTTACAACCCTAGACATAGGTGCTTTCGCATTACTAGTTTCCTGGTTAGTTGGGTTAGACAAATGTAGGTCTATAACACTAAAAGTTTGATGTCGGTTCATCAGGGATGAATGGTGTACGCCAGTTCTTTCACTGATCTACAGAACGAGACCTCGATGACAGACCGTCGTGCCCACGACGGACCATCGTAGGGTCCGTTAAAAAACCCTAACACCCCACTGCCCATTTTCCCCCAACGGACACATGTGACGGACCGTTATACCCACGATGGTCCGTCCTGCACAACCGTTCTGGTTGTTAGAGACCCTCTTTCTGAGAGTCTCTCACATTTTCTAAGTGTCCGTCAACGGACACATGTGACGGACCGTCGTACCCACGACGGCCCGTCCTGCATGACCGTTATGACAGTCAGAGACCCCACTTCTCAGGGTCTCTCACTTATTCTAAGTAAACTTCAACGGACACATGTGACGGACTGTCTTTGCCATGACGATCCATCCTGCATGACCGTTATGACGGGCAGAGACCCCTCTCCTAAGGGTCTCTCATTTTTTTCTAAGTGTCCTCTGACGGACACCTACGACGGACCGTCGTACCTGTGACTGTCCATCCTGCACATACCGTCATACTAGTTAGAGACTGTCCTTCAAGGTTCTCCATATATACGTCGTTTAAGTAAAACACGACGGACCCCATGACAGTCCGTCATAGTCACGACGAGCCATCTACATGCCCGTCATGTGTCCCTGTTACGATAGTAATGACATACTATTTTAATTGTTTTTGTCGTTTGATTGTCTTTTTTGCCACTTCTCATACTAATATTGATCCTTTACAGGTACTATCTACTATGGAACCCAAGAAAGACCGAATCTACGCACGCGGGCGATCGAAGTGTGTCGCCCCGTCTGCCTGCATGGTCATTGGCTCAGATGATTAATGTGACCCCGAGTAGCTGCCCTTAGTCTCTTCCGTTCCTTCCCGTGCTGCACGTTCTCCCAGAGCCACAACCAAAAAGGTGGCGTCCAGCGTAATCACTGCCTCCCAGTCTGATGAGGAGCGCACACTAGCCGGCACACTCTCTGGGTCAGCCACAAAGGAAGAAGGAGTGTCTGGCTCCTTAGGAGTATCGTGGTCTGAAGAAGCCTCAGGCTCTGCTGGGGTTCCCGCACCCGCCACCTCTGCACCGTCGGCCTCGTCTGATGAGGCTGACAATTTGGAATCCACATCAGGTTCACCAGCTCAGGACCCCACCCCAGCCAGTGACCAGCCCAACCGGTGGTGTGTCGACGGGCGATTTCAAGTCTACTCCGACGCCAAGTTCCTGAGTGATAAAGGAGTGATGACTCAAACACTCACCTTGGAGCGGCGGGTCCTTACAGGGAGTCTCCCGACGATGCCTGAGTTCCACAATCTCTTCACCAGGCATCACTTGGAGTGGACAGCACGTCCGTTGGGACGTTACAGTGAAGAAATGGTTCGAGTGTTCTACGCATCCTACGTAGCGACTCTCTGATCATAGATAAATAGGCGGGCTGCCCCCGCTAAATAGGCCCCACTGGAACTGGTCCGAGTACGAGGCGTACAGGTTGACATTTCCCTGCCTTCCATCCGTCGGTTTCTATACGGCGAAGGTGTTGATGCTACTCGGACCCCTCTCACTGTCGAGTTTGACTACCGCTTGCAGATAGTTAAAGAGAAAAAGTTCCTGCGCGAGCCATCACCGAGAGAGACCACCAAGAGGTTGATGGCCCTGCACCTATTAGTTGATGGAGAGGGTGCCGAATGGGTAACTGAACGAAAGGGGGCCATAAAGAAGGCGAACCTCACTTTCACGGTGAAGTTCTTGTTGCTGATTGTCTGCCACTGCGTTTCCCCCACAGCTGCGGATAATATCGTCACATGGGATCGAGTAGTGTTGATGGCGGCGATGATAGCCGGGTTCGAGGTGGACTTCGCGTGGCTTCTTATAGGTAGTCATGCACGAGAGGTCTTTCAAGGTCACTAATACTTACCCTTTCCCGTGCGTGATCTTTTCTCTCTGCAGGTCCGCAGGTGTGCCTATATGGCACGTAGATCAGCTCAAGACCCCGCAGGGCACTGTTGACGTCGGCCTCATCAGAGATGAGGCCAATGAGTTGGCTCCACGCAGAGGGCCCCATCAAGAGTTGCCCCCACTTGCTGATGATCTTGCTGATACTTCTGATGAGGCCAATGAGTTGGCTCCACGCAGAGGGCCCCATCAAGAGTTTTCCCCACTTGCTGATGATCTTGCTGATACGGTAGCCCAGGCCCGCACGGCTACACAGGCGGAGTTCACTGACACTACCCCGGTCGAGTCTATCCCAGGTAGTAGCACTGCCCTGAGCTCCTCTCGCACAACCCCTCTACCTGCACTGGTCCCGCCTGCTAGGGTCCCAAAACTGGAGGCAAAAATGGCTACACTTCTGCATCATATCCAGCTGTGGATGCAGAAGTCGATTACTGAGTGAGAAGAGCGCATAGAGCGGAAAATTGTCCTGTATACAGAGCGGAAGATCATTGTGGTTCACCAGCGCTTGGACGCCTTTGATTTGAGGGTGTTAGCCCGATTATCCCCTCCGGTGGATGTGTCGACTCTTCAGGATGCAGTTGACAGTCTTCATGCAGATATCGACACGATCTTACAGGCTAGGTTGCCTGTGTCTGAGGCCCCTTATGTCGAGCCTGCTGAAGACAAAGTGAAAGCGACTCTACTTGCCACTTCTGAGATTCCACCACCTCCCCCTCGAGATAATTGCAAGAGGCGTAGGGGTCGAGTAGAGGACGAGGCGCGAGCACGGAATAAGGAGAACCGAGAGATGGAGGCTGCGAGGAGAGACTCACTTGTAGAGGAGGAGGCGCACCAGATGAGAGCATCAGAGTTAGCGCCTTGGGCGTCTAGCTCCCGCAATGTGGAGATAGTAGGAGGCACTACTGATGGTGCGGTTGTTGCTGAGGACACAACTAAGGGTGTCTAGATTGCAGAGGACGTGGGTTCCGGGGAACCAGACCCACCAGCTTGCTGATCGACGGTGCTTTGTGCCACAGGTTCGCTTCACCTACCACTCTAGTATTTAAATTTTTATGCATTAGAGACAATTGCATGTTTTTTTATTTAAATTTTTATGCATTAGACACAATCACTTACATAGTTTAATTTTGGAGCAAGATGGCTAAAATGATATCTTGATAAACTGGAAAAATGATGCATCACTAGGCATAGTAACTGATAATCGTGTGTCCATAACCATGACATAGAGGTACACAATTGCATTACCTTAAGTTTAAAATTCGAACTAGGTGTCTGATAATCTGGTATAGTGATTAAATTTCAAGTGAGTGTGAAGAAAATTTGAATAGTCCACTATTGGTACCGAGCTAGAACTTGCCTGGTTAATCCTGCTAAAAGTGAGTTGTAATTGACAATTAGGAAAGGATTATAGGCCCTTATTCAATATAGACTATTGTAGCCTAAATAAAAGAATCCAAATGAAATTTATCCTTCTTTGGTCCAAATGATCTGAGCTTAAATTTTACCTTTCTTTTTCACCCCAACTGATCTTTTGTGGAAAAAAAGTGTTGGCCCTGGTCCCTCCATGGAAATAACCACCTTAACTTATGCCAAAAGCATAAGTTGAGGGTGGGTAATGCAGTAAACAACCTTCGTTATGGCCCTGACCCAACTTTGGGTATTGTGTACCTTGACTCATGGCATAGCCATAAGTCTAGGGTGGCTATTATGAGCAATGCTCTGGAAAGTGGGGTTGGAAGAACAAAGAGAGAGAAAGAACAAAAGTAAAGTGACTCAAGAATTAGTTGAAAGAAAAGTAAAGAAAAACAAAAATATACAAGAAATACAAGCAAGAAAAAAAGAGAGTCACTTACACAAATGAAGAAAGAAGAGAAAATAGCAAGGTGAGAGAATATGAGAAACTGGGCGAGATAAAATGATAGAAAGTGGAAGGTTTAGACGATATGTCAAGGAGGGCAAAAAGTAACTAAAGTATACCTAAGTATACCCTACCTGACCCTGAGCCTATGTTACTAGCTAAGAAAGTCCTATCGTGATCCTTAGGGTTTTATAGCGAACTTCAGGCAGTAAAAATAAGGACAAGCTTATGGCAATAGATATGAATGAGTGTTACTTTCTTCTGAGAGCGAGCGTTGAAAAGTAATCCTTATACTCAAACTGAAATCGTTGTGTGAAAAAAGAGGATTTTGTTTTAAAGTGAGGACATAAGTGCAATACCAGAATTGTTAGCACCTCGGTGAGAAATTGAAGAGGATAGGTGTTAGTGCATGGTGAGTCTGTGTCATGTTCTGATCCCACATAATTCAAGCCTAATAGTGATAGCATGCATAGATTTGATGAGATTAATCAGGATTGATAGCCAAATGATTGCAAAGTATAAAACATGGATACTATTGTATAAAGATTTTGTATTGAGTCATAGTGTGTCGCTTGAGGACAAAAAATGAATTTAAGTTGAGGGTGTTGATATACCGTTGTTTCACGGTATTATTAATACTTTTTCTTTATGTTTAGTGTGTCCAAAAGCCTTTTTGTGCTAATTTTAATATAAGTTTCTTTTTGTTTTGCAGGAAATCTGTCCAAAGGTAAATGCAGAGATTTTGGGCGAAGAAATGCAGAAGAGACCACCTACGGAGCTTATGAAGGTCCGTCGTGCTTGTGACGGTCCGTAAGTGGCAGCGTAGTGCAGCTACTGAAGGAAGATGGGGATGTCTGACCAAGTGTGGGGTTACGAAGCTTGTGACAGTCCGTCGTGTCTATGACGGTTCGTCCTGCAGGTTCGTCATGATGTTTAGAGAAGTAATCCAGTACCCATATTCCAAGAGTTGAAGTGTTCTGGAACGAAGGCCCTCGACGGACCTTGGTGCCTATGACGGTCCGTCGTACTTGCCGTCGAGGGTAATGAAGAAGAGCAGCAGAAGAAATTGCATAAGTATGGGATGACGGAGTCCATGACGGTCCTTCGTAACCATGACGATCCTTAGCGAGGTCCGTAGACCCAGCCGCATTTTGGCAGATTTCCAGCAAATAGAGTCCTTGTTTAATTAGGTTTTTATTTTTTATAAATAGTTCGAAAAACCTCATTTTTGAGGTTAGACTCCGGATATTTAGACTCCGGATAGTTAGACTCTGTTAGGTTAGACTCTGGATCATTGTTAGACACATATTGTTAGACACCGTATTAGAAAACATTGTATTGTTAGACTTTTGATTATCATTGATTGTTGGTGATTTTTGGTGATTAATCAAGAAAACTTTCGGATTTTACTCTTTCACATTGAAGTAAGTAGATGAATTCTTATTTAATATATTTGAATATTGTGATTATGACTATGAGTAACTAAACTCCATAACTAGGGTTGTTGGAACCATACGCAAATAATGAGATAAAACCGAACTAAAATAACAATTCTAGAATGGTGTCTTGCATGTATTAATAATTATTTCGCTTAAAAATCTTTTTAACGGATGGACAACGTTAGAATTCGCCTTAATGCTACTTGCCGGACCAAGGAGGTAGATAATAGGAAAAGAATTATCAACATAGATTTAGTATATACTATCTAATAGGCTAGTATTGATTGGTGCGAGGTAATAACTTTGTCAAATATCGAATACGATGCTTAATATGAGGTAAAGATAAGGGTTAGGAAAGCAACACACGTAGCCGGACCAAGGTACGGAGTGAGATTTTCTAGATGCCGGACCAAGGATTTAAAAATACATAACTTATCACTTTGCATGCAAGATACTAGGAAAGAATTGTTATAGTTAGAATTATCAAGTTATGAACATTTGTGGAACACGTAAACCCTAGTTGCTTTCATTAATTGATTAAAATCCAACATTCAAAGCCGTTAAGTGTCTCTTTCAATTGTGTTAGTTATTTTAATTCATTTAGAATTATAAACCCCCCATTTATTGTTTTTTACTTTCCAAGGAAGTCATTGACCAAACAATAGTTATAACAGGTTGAAGTTGAGTCTAGACTATTTTCCTCGTGGGAACGATCCCAACCTCACTAGTTGCATTATTTACTTGACACGACCGCTTTACTTTTTATTTTAGAAGTAAGTTTGAGCGTATCAGCAAGCGCACACAAAGGAAATTCATGAGAATGAATAGCTCTTTCCTAACAATATTATGGTTGGAAGTCAAGTTAGTGGACTTGCCGAATTGAGATTAGGGAAGTTTCAAAATTTGGATTAGGACAGTCAATGAGCTTCCCAAAGTTGGATTATGAAAGTTTGTGAGCTTTCCAGATTTGTAATAGGAAAGTTATGCCATGAGAAAAACATACATCATCATAGGTATCACATTTGCACACAGCACATAACAATTAAACATAGCACATATCATTTAGCATAAAACATATTTTTCATGTAGCACATAACTTCTTTAATATCATTCATATTGCATGACACCTTGGAATCATGGACTTAATATTATGACATCCCAAAAATGAGGGCTCAACAGATGGGACCTCAGCCAGGCAGTCTACATTAGCAAACACAGGGTATGCTTCGTTCGTTTCTACGTACTCCATTTCATTTCATTCATAGGGCAGTCTAAAAACACAAGCTTTACCTAGGATGTAACTTAAGACTTTCATTAGGTTAGTTGTGCAATGACCAAGAATGACCTAATGCCATTACTTGATTCCAACTCACTTTTTTATTATCTTATCCTGAATTCTTTGGTATCATTAATTTCATTATGTACATCATCTGAGGCTGGCCTCATTCATTCATTGGGAACTTTAACTTTAACCAACATAGATCATGTGAGCATCATGAAATCCACTGTATAACCCACACTGAAATCAGGTGGAATCACCGTCTAAAGTGACCCAATAACATACTAGTGTACATTGGGGATTGAACCCCGCCATATCACTATATTTGCAGTATAGGTTCGAAGACTAGGAGATATAAGGAGACGCATACCCAACATGCCGGACACTAGCATATCATGAGAGTTAGGTGAACCTCCGACCTTCCAAAAAGAAGGCATCACAGCTCATAGATAGTCTATCGGTGCTCAGTATAAAAATTCATTTCATTCATCTCACACGTCACGGAAGATGGATTCTAGTATGAGGACATTATAGCTTATTTGATGATTTCTCATCTCATCATTTGTTATAAGTGTGTTAAGGTCAATACCTTCATTAGAGTGTTCATAGAGACTGGTCTCTTCATTAACTTACACTCTCATAGGGTAGTACATGTTTGTAGCATTTACTTAGGCTCATTTGAGATTGTTCTTATCTTTTACATTAGCCTCATATCATGTTGTCACCACATTCATTAACATTAGTAGATTTGCTCTTCATAATTACTCACCCCTTTTTACATGAATGTTCATTTCATCACATGCAAATGCACTTGGTTATTTATGTGTTTCACACTCTTATTTGATCCTTCTAGGGTTTCATTATTTCATAACATAATAATCATTTCATCGTATGCCAATGCACCTGGCCATTTGGGGTGTTTTACGCTCGTACTTAACCCTTATAGTGTTACATCATTTCATTACATGCATATTAGGTTCACTTCCTTTAAACGTATGCTAGACTTATGAGTCTATACACACAAGCCATGAGGCTTCATTCATAGTTCGTTAAGTGATTCATATGTTCCTAGGATTATGTAGTACAAGACATATGTATATTGTATATATGCAAAGATCTTGATTTAGATCTAACTAAGTGGCATTATTCTTGGATATTTTGTCCACATATGACTTATGTATCAATACGGAAGTTTTGGCAAGGAAACCAAAGTTCGAATCACATGGATAGCATTTACATTTTTCAATTGATTTTAGTTTTAATCTCCATGAGATTGAGACTCTAGATTGAACCCCATCATTAACATTGTATATTTAATTTTCTACTTGGTTTTCCTCTTAATTAGGCCTAAGGGTTGTGGGTCCGAACCCCCACAACAACGTCTTTATTTTTCATTAACATATCCTTGCCCTTTTTGCCCTAACCAACAGGTTGTGGGATCAAACCCCCACAGCCTCTTTCATTTTTTTATTCATTATTTTTTTTTCGCTGAGCATTGGGAGGTTATGGGTTCAAACTTCCAAATACTACTTATTTAAATTTTTAACTAAAACTCCCTAGGCTAGGCGTTTGGCAGTGAGTTTGTGGGATCGAGCCCCCACAACCTCACCTCATTTTTCATATTTAATTCGCCTTCTACTTTCCTACCTTGAGGTCGTGGGTTCGATTCCCACGCCTCACATTTTCCTTTCTTTATTTTCTCTTCTTTCACTTGCTTCCTGGAGGTTGTGGGTTCGATTCCCACTCCTCCCATTTATTCACTTAAATTATTTGTTCTTTCCTTATCCAACCACTAGCCAACTTTGATTCCCCCTAGCCCTATTTTAATTTTTTTTCGCAAATCACAGTAGGGTTCATTCCCCAGTGACCTCACTTATTTTATTTTAATTTTAAAAACCCAACTTCTTAGCCTTATTATTGACCGAAACTAGAGTACACCAAGCTGGAAAATTTATCCCAACTTTAGCTTCCTTTCATAAACCTTTTCATGTTAGTTTTCTTATGGAATTTCACAAAACATTTAGTGTATTGTTAGGTATAGTTTAGTAGTTACATTAGTTAAGCTTTTTCACTTAAAATCATTAACCTCACACCCCATATGAACATCACGTTGTTTACAACTTTATCACATAAAATAAAAGGATAAACATGCCATTACACATATCCAACAGTGGCTAACTTCACTGCCACACGTTGCATACACACATCACTTTTTCACATGATTTCGATCAACATAATCAATATTCACAAAATTACGATCATGAATAATTATTATAAACATCACAAAAACACATTTCATCTCTACTTTGTACCAGCAAACATACCCAACCTCTGATTCAATGGGAGCTGGTGACAGGGACATGCAACAGGGAAAAACCCTAGTTTTAAGAATAAATATCTTAAATCTTAAGGGGTTTCTTGAGAAAGGGACCAAGAGATTAGAAATTCATACCATAGTTTATCTTCAAACGTTGAACTTGCTGCCCAAAACCCTCTCAAAAATCAGCCCAAGCTTCCTCAACGTCTACACTGCACGACGGACAACTTCTCTTTTCCTTAACGTTTTTTGGTTACCATGTTTTTCTTAATATTTCATGTATGTTCTTCAAGTGTGAAGAACTCTTATTAAAATTTTTGTTCTTGTAGTTGTTTAGGCAAAGAGCAACGTGAAAGAGATGGTGAAATGTTAGAGAGAGATCGTGAGAGAGTGAAACGTGTGAAGTTGTTTAGTCTTAAATAATGACTTAGTTAATTTAGCACTCTCTTTAATACTTGAAAAATTAATAATAAAACTCTGATTTTTCTTTTTCTTAAATCAGATAATAAATATTAATTAATTAAATTAATTTATCAATTTAAATAAAAGCAATTTAAATCATTGCTTCCACCTAGGTTCGAATAGGAGCAAGTTCAATTTTGACCCTCTCTCCCCAAATTTCACCTCCATCTTATTAAATATTAACTAATTATACACTTAGGGTAATGGTGATAGTACCCATAGCCTGGTAAAATATTACCCGTAGACCCTCAAAACATTAGATTTTCTCATTTTAAATCCGGTGAAGACTCCTTCTATTAAATCATCATTTTTGAGAGCCCTATATGGTTCTTTCCAACCTTTACATGCTCAAAGAGCTTCCCAAGTTAGTTTTTATGGATGTAGTAAGGGTTCTGAGGTCTGGTTCTACGCATATCAATCCGTGTGAACCTTGGTCTAATTGCAAGCATTCTTGACACCTTAAGCATTTCAAAACTTATTAATTTTAAGGGTTGTTACAGGTTCGTGTAATTATCATGAGATGATACTTTCCGTACAGACGGGTATGTGTATCCTTATATCACCTTGTCTTTGAACCTATACTTTGATTATAGTGTTCTAGCAAGGTTTGATTCCCAATATACGCTAGCATGTTTTGGTTCACTTTGGCCGGTGATTCCACCTCCTTTTGGTGTGGGGTTAAACAATGGATTTCATGATACTCACATGATCCATGTCTGTAAAGGTTAAAATTCCCAAAGAAAGAACGAGGCCAGCCTCAAATAATGCACATAATGAAATGAACGATAGCAAAGGTGTTAGGATAGGATAATCAACAGGTGAGCTAGACTTAGGTAATGATACTATGTCATTCTTGCTCATTGCACAACAAACCCAATGAAAGCCTTAGACTACATCTTATGTATGCTGGTGTTAATACTAGTTTACGAACGAATGAAAATAAAGTACGTATGAATGAATAAAGCAGACTTTATGTTTGCTGAAAAAGTTTCCCTAGTTGAGGTCCCATATGTTGAGCACTTATTTTGGGATATCTTAATGTCAATGTCCATGATTCAAAGGTATCATGGCATATAAAGGAATGATATGAACTATGTGATACGATATTTGAAATATTTTATGTGTTGTTTGCAAAAGGATATGTATGATGATGCATGTTACTCTCATATCATGAGTTTCCTAATCCGATTTGGCAAGTCCACTTACTTGACATTCCATAACTCATATTGTTAGAAGAGATCTCTTCTTAATCATGCATTTTTTTGGTGTGTGCTTGCATATACCCATACATAGTACAAGTATGTGCTAATCCCACACAACTCTTTACTTTTAGGTGCAGGTGCAGGTGAACGCTAAAGCTTACTAGACTACACTGAAGTTATCCGGACGTGGAGCGTTCATCCGGACTTTGTAGGACCTCTTTGTTTCGAGGATGAATATCTTTTATATTCAATAGTATATGTAGGCATGATCTGGTGGAGTATCTTCCAATAGTGTTTCTTTCCCTATTATTTCCTGATTTAATATTGGTGCCATTTTGGCAACTCTATATTTTTATACAGATATCACTCTGTCTTTCATTTGATTATCTTGATATCATATGGTTGTTGTGAAATGCTTATGAGTTAATGTAGATAGTCCTATACGAGATTAATGTTTCTCACTATGAAATCTAAGTAAACAGAAGTTTAATTTTTCCACTAAAATTAACCTAGATGAAGTAACGACGTATGTAGGCTTGTCTGCGACTTCTAAGAGGTCAACGACGCTGGTCTCATCTTGGTTCTAGACTCTGGTCCTAACAAAGTTTGTATCACTGCATTAGGTTAAATTCTTATGATAATAAGTTCACATCAACCACAACGAGTAGTTTCCAAGTCATGGTAGTGATGTGCAACACTATCCTGATTTAGAGACTACATTATGCATAGAAAATTCCCTTCTTATGATCTTATCGTGCATTCTATAATGTGTGATTTCTGTGTGTTAAGACAATATGTAACATAAACTCTTGAGATTCAGAAACATGAGTACGAAGTGAAACGTAGGGGCGGAGATCGGAGGAGCAGTTGCTAGGGTAAACAAAGTTCCTCCCTAGGCCCCAACTACAGAAATGGTGATGCATGTTAACCCATCTGGGTTAACAAATAGAGAAGTAAGGACAGCCCTGGTACAAATGGCCCAAGCCTTCACCTTACAAGCTCAGGCCATGACAGCCCAGGCAGAGAAACAAGATGTTCCCAGGAAGAACCCACCTGCCAGCAACACGGCTAGTAGGTTAAAGGACTTCACGAGGATGAATCCTCCCATTTTCACAGTATCTAACATTGCTGAGAATCTCGAGGAGGAGTGTATGGTAGCTATATTGAATGCCATCATGGTACTTTCCAATCTTATGGTCTATGTCAAAGAAGTGGAGGAAAGCAGGAAGAGGAAGCACACTAGGGCAGGGAACACGTCAAGGCAAGCTGAGAAGAATTTTTCAAGAAAGAGTAGTATTGAAATCAGGTATAAACCCATGTTTAAGAAGGGTCTCTCCCACCAAAAATAGTCAAGTTTGTCCAATGGTCGCTATGATAGGGATTCCGAGCCCATAGTTAAGAAAAATAGTGAATTAGATACACCTCTAGAGAGGCCAACTGGTAGGAAGTTTGGCAAACTTCATGGAGTAGAGTGTAGGAGGGGCTCTAACGCTTGTTACAGTTTTAGCAAACCGGGTCACATGATTGAAGATTGTCCTGATAGGAGAGGTTCGAGAAAATGGGAAGGAGAAAGTTCAGCTGAATGGTCCAAGTGAAGAGTGTCCCAGGAGGCAACCATTCTTCGCACTCAAGTCTAGGGGTGTAGGGGAACACAACTTTGGTGATTTCTCGGGTGTGTAGCCTAAATTATTTTTTCATGTGTATGGTTTTATGCACTAGAATTAAGTTAATATGTTGGAGTCATCATGTTGGTTTTTTTACTTATGTGACTTATGTGTTTATTTGTGTTGTATGCTTTGATAAGACTAGTTTAGGAAGAAGTTCATTAAACTATTAATGTAGTAGGTTTGAAGGATGTGCACCAACCTACTAATATGTAATTTAGATGTTCACCAATAAAAAAATAAAAGCATTGAATAGCTTAGGTATGGATTTTTTTCACAAGTAATATGATACCATAGACTAGAAAACCAGGGTAGTAAGGTTTCAGTTGCCAAATGAGACAGGGTATAAATGGGCAGGGCGTGGATCAATCAGACAAAGACATAGAATTTCAAATCTTCAGGGCAAAAAGATGTTATCTAAGGGGTTAGATATACTCCTCCTAAGGCTGGTTTTTTTTCCAGAAACTCTAAGTTTTAGTGCAATAGTTGCATTGGTGTTGTAAGTCCAAAATCGTATTTTTAATAATTGTAATATGTGGATTAAAATGAATTCATGTTTGCATGTAATGTTGCTATTTTTGTATAGTGTGGACATGATTTTTGTGTTACATGAGTTGTGAGGTGGATCAAGTTAAGTACGATTGAGAAGGAAGTTTCTCAATCTTAAATATCAAGTTTCAAATAGGCTTGATTAATATAAATTATGCAGAGTAAGAGTGAAACAGAAACTCAGAAAGAGTAAAGTCTCAAGTATGTTAAAATATTTTTTAAAATCACCCTCTTTATTTTTAAAATGATGTGTAGTGTCATTCGGGGACGAATGGTCCTGAGGGACGAATAATGTAACAACCCTAAAATTACTATACTAAGTAATGCTTAATGTATCTAGAATGCCTACGATTAGATTGGGTTCGCACGGATTGATGCACGTATAACCAGACCTTTGAACCCTTACAACAGCCAAGACAACTATCTTGGTGAGTTAGTTGAGCTAGAAAATCTTGGGTCTAACTATGTAGGACACCCGAATATGAAGATTTACCCGGATGAGTCTAACCGGACATAAAAAGGGGTAATCTTAAGTTTGCAGGGTTAGGAGTAAAATGGTCTTTTCCAAGATAAGGGTAGTATTGTAATTACCCTAATTATTTAATAAATTATTAATTTAATACGGTAGAGGGACAATTCGGGTAGAAAGACCCGAAACTGATCATTTGAGCGAAATCTTGCTCCACCGGGGTGCGACATTGGTGGAAGCAATGATTTAATTGATTTATTGTATTTAGTGAATTAGTAAAATTAATTAATATTAAATTTTATTATTTAGTTAAAGGAAAATAATATTTTTAACATAAAATAATAATAATGATAATAATAATAATATTAATAAATGATGAGGAGTCCTAGTTTGACAAAGTCTCCACCTAACTCTCCTAATCTTAATCCTCTCATTCTCACGTCTCTCACGCTCATTCTCACATTTTTTTAGCAGTAATATAACTGAAAATAATAGTTCTTCACTCTTTAAGAACTTACACACAAAAACTAGAACGAAAAGATAAGCTAAAAACGAAAATCAACAACATTCTTCTCGACGGATTGTGTTTAGGATTTTGGTGGTGAGGAAATGGTTTCGTGGAATATTGGCAGCATCTAAACAAGTGTGGAACGACATTAAGTTATCTATTTTCTTATCTTTGTCCCTTTCGCAAGAGACCCTTAAGGTTCAGTTTATTCGCAATTGAAAAACTAAGGTAGTCCCCGTTGCATGCCCTGTCATTAGATCCTTTGAAAGATTCAAAGCATGCGTTGGTATATCTTCTGGTAGATTATTTTAGGTCTGGTTGTGATTATGTGTTTAATGCATTTCCGTAAATCATGTAAGGGATGAAAAATATATTTCGGAAAATTGTATTAAGTTGGTTGTTTTGGGCATGTGTGTGCTGTAAATTTACTATGTTTGCTGCCTAAAATTTGTATGTTAAAATGTTGTGTTTCGCATATAGAAAAATGTTAAAAACGTGATGTTCATATAAGGTTTATGTGTATGACTAAAATTTCACTCAAAATACTACAAAAATAAATATAAGGATGCGAGAAAAATGGATTGGAAGAGACAAAATTTCCAGCTTGCTGGAAATTTGTGGCCTCGGCAAAGGATATGAAAGATGAACTATGTTCTAAATTTTTTTAAAAGAATGTGAGGTAATTGGGGACTGAACCCTTGAACTCACCAAATATAAATAAATAAAAATTTCTTGAGAAAAATGAAAGGAAAAAGAAATGTAGAAAGTGGGGATTGAACTCATAACCTCTTGAATAGATGAGAGAGTTAGGAGAAATGTAAATTTGGAGAGTGGAGATTGAACCCACGACCTCTTGAATGAATGAGAGAGTTGGGAGGATATAAAGGAGAAAAAAAAATGTTATGAGTGGGGATTGAACCCACAACCCCTTGAATAGGTGAGAAAGTTATGAGAAAAATTAAGAGAAAAAAGAATGAGCTTGTGGGGGATTGATCCCACAACCTCCTTGCCTTAAACAAAAAAGAGAAAAGGAAAAGAAATTATATATTATGGGAGTGATGAAAATCGACCTTGGGTCCCCCAAATCTGAAAAAATCAAGTACAAAGTTTAATAGAATATTAAGTGTTTCTCAAGGGATTCAAAACCGGGTCCCTTGCCCAATTCCGTATTGACACATAAGTAATGAATGCTTCCTCTAAGGATTGAAATCATGATCTTGGCATAAACAAGATTCATAAGTCTTGTACCACATAATATAGGGTAAGTGTGAGTCACTTAGACGAATTATAAATAAAGCCTCATGGCTTGTATGTATGGATCCATAAGTCCAGCGTACATTTAAAAGTAAGCGAACCTAAGATGTATCTGATGAAATGATGTGAATCTAGGAGGTTTTTATAAGAGTGTGAAACATTCAAAGAGGCCAATTGCATTGGTATATAACGAAATGAGCATTCACGTAAGGGGAGTGTAGAATGATGTAAAGTAAAATCTCATGCATACTCTAAAATAAAGTGTTAAGAATGAATTCATAGTTAATATGTAAAGAAAAGAATGACCTCATGACTATAGGCTAGTGCAAGTGAGACAAGCTTCATCTACGCCTAATATCCATGTCACAGAATGAATTGACTAAGAGAGTATATTTATGGTAAACGATGAACAAGCAACGAAAGAGTGGCTACATGAGGATAGGCTAGTACAAGTGAGACAAACTATATCTACGTCTAGAATCAATATTCCCCAATGTGAACTCCAAGAGATCATATGTATGTTATACGATAGACAAATAATGAAAGATGAGTAAAGATGAAATGAAAAGATGTTAAAAAAGAACAGGGCGGCATCACAATATGATGCTAGTGGAAGTGACATAAGTTGTACCGACGCCAAATATAAGGTCACCATAAGTACTCACATAAGAGAGTGTTGAAAATTAAGAGGAAAGTCTCAATCACACTCTATATGTAAGTTAAGGACAACTCACACTTAATACATTATATTCAGATGAGAAATCATCTAATGAGCTATGATGTGTCATGCTTGAAGACAACTTCTATGATGTGTGATATGAATCTAATTGAACTTTATATCAATCACCGATACGCTAGCTATGAGTTGTGATTCCTTCTTTCGAAAGGCTGAGGTTCGTATAATTCTCATGAGATGAGACTGTCCGTCCTGACGGGTATGGGTCTCCTTATATATCCTAGTGTTTGAACCTATCTGCCAATATAAGGTTCTAGCAAGGTTTGATTCCCTATATATGCTAGCATATTTTGGTTCATTTTGTCCAGTGATTCGATAGGGGGTTAAAAACTGGATCTCATGATGCTCACATGATCTATATCGGTTAAAGTTAAACTTCCCAAAGAAAAAATGAGGACAGCCTCAAGTAATGCACATAATCAAATGAATGATACAAAATATGTAAGAATAGGATAATCAAGAGGTGAACTAGACTTAAATAATGACACTAGGTCATTCTTGGTCATTGAACAGAGAAACTGACGAAATTCCTAAACTACATCCTAGGTATGGTTTGTTTTTAAACTAGCTTATGAACAAACAAAAACTATGTACGTATGAATGAATGAAGCAGACTCTATGTTTGCTAGAGAAGGCTCCCTAGTTAAGGTCCCATATATTGAGCCCTCATTTTCGGAAGTCTTAATGTGATGTCCATGATTCCAAGGTCTCGTGGAATATGAAGGAATGATATGAACTATGTTATATGATATATGCAATATGTTATGTGCTATATTCAAAAAAATATGTATGATGATGCATGTTACTCTCATAGCATAACTTTCCTATTCCAATTTGGCAAGTCCACTAACTTGATTTTCCCTAACTCTTATCGTTAGGAGAGAGCTCTTCTTAATCATGCATTTCCTTGGTGTGTGGTTACATATACCCATTCTTAGTACAAGTGTATATTAAACCCATACAACTCCCCCTTTTTAGGTGCAGGTGCAGGTGAACGCTAGAGATCATGAGACTAGGCTGAAGTTATCCAGACGTGGAGCATTCATCCGGACATGGTAGGCGCTCTTGCTTTCAAGGATTAATATCTTTTATATTCAAGCTTAGATGTAGGCATGCCCATTCAGATATTGTATTGGTTCAATTTTGGCAACTCTATAGTTTTATACAGATATGGTAAAGAGACATAGAGTCTTTAACTATGTATTATGATATTTTATATATAATGGAAGTGATGTTCTAGGATATGATGTGCTATGAATGTTTAAATTTTTCTGTTAAATTTACCTATGAAAGTGTGATGAGTGATAACTATGGGCTTATATAAGACCTTTAAGAGGTCAAGTACGCTATGTTACTTCTAGGGGGTGCTCCCGGTCATGATAAAGTTGGTATCAGAGACAGGCTTTCAAAGTGGTTTTAGGGTCCAAAAATTTCATATCGTCACGTCTAATAGAGTCTCGTTAACGGTGGTGAGTAATGACACATCTATGAGCGAGAGTCTATAGGACGATAGAGTTTCCCTTATTAATCATTATTAGGTCATGTCGTAGAAAATTCTATAAAATCTCTATCCCATGTTTTGTTGCTTTATGGTCTTATAGATCTGGTTTCTTGGATGAGATTGTATCGCTATATTTTAAGGAGAAAAGATGCGTTCTGATTCTTCTCTTTGTTTTATGGTTTGACGAGTATGTGTGAAGGTGAATTTGGGCATGCTTTGATATTGTGATGCCATTAATGGATATATGTGTCATTCAGTTGAACTAGCGTATTATGTGAAGATTTAAGCTATGATATGGTTATAAAATGTTAAAAGTTGCTATAGTTTAATAGAGTTCCTATTTGGAATAAGTTTCTTTATGAGAATGCATGATTGTATTATAGTGTTATCGTTTGATCTTGAAATGATTAGTAACTAGTCAAAGATATGTGTTTCGTTTGTATATGTGTAATGGTTAAATGTTTCCCTTTGTATTAGTGTGATGCCTCATAAATGCCTAGTATGGATTTTTATCCTTTGAATAAACATGGTAATAGAAGTGAAGGTATTTTTCTTACCTTGTAGGGTCATGATGTGGATTGAAATGACCTAGTAGGTACCCTACCTAAGTATTGCGGGAAAAAGAAAGAGGCCTTACGGCTAAGTCTCCCTATTGTTCACCCTAATGTTTTATGACTGTTGGTATTTATGGTACAGTTGAGACCTTATGTGGTTGGTTAGTATGACCTAACTTGATTGTCATGGACTTCTTTGGAGATTAGGCCTAGAGGAATGGTGATAATTGAATATATAGACTCTTTAACAAGAGATTATGAGTAAAAAACCTCAATGAATGTTAAACCTTCTTGCATGAGTAGTATATAGGTTGTTTTTTACTTTTCTTTACCTTAGTGTTTTAAGTGCATGATGTGATTAGGCCTACTCCAAGTGGGGGATAATGTGCCTTTGTTACTCTTGATTTTAATATGTTGAGTTCCATTGGACTTCTTCATTGGGGAAATCACTTTTAGATGGTGTTGAGGAACGGTTTGCTTATCCCAATAGTGGAGTGATGTGCTTAGTTATTAAAGTTGGTGAGCTAGGTTTCTCTTTAGGCTGAGTTAAATTTCTGTTAAACGGGTTGACCCTAAGTGGGGCATGGTGTTATAGATAGTAAGGTTGTAGATATTCCTATATTTTCCTTTATTCTTACTTGAGCTTGAACTAAAGAGTTCCTAGAAGATTGTTAATGATAGGATTCTAGCATAAAAGTATGAGTTGCATGTTCTCCATATGTTTTGTATGTCTTAATAGACACTATATAAAACATGTGTTAAAAGTTGTAAATTGCATGAAACTGGATTTTTAATCAAATTCATGTTTTCTCATGTTGATTGTGCATCTTAATATGTTAGTTATGCATTTAACTTCATGATACAAGGTAAAAAAACATGTAATATGTTACCCTTAATCTGTGGTACTTTAATCCGTCAATGATAAATTGAGTCACCTTAAAATGAAAACTGATGAATCTCGTTAAAATATTATGATTTGTATTGTTTGGGAAGAAATATTATAGGCTCATTTTGAAAAGTGAAGGTATGTTATGATAACGTCCTTATGTGTGCCAAAAATTGTAGGATTTTCCCAAATTGATGCTTGCTTATGAAGGTTATGGTCATGCTAGAAATTAAAATTTTGTCATATGACTTCTGATTGTTGCAATGTGTGAGGTGCAATTTATCGTTTTAGACTACAATAGAAAGGAAGTATGAGCATGCTCTTCCTAAAAGTTTACAATTTCTCATATAAAAATGAACTTGACCTTTGTGCAATTCTTGTGTATTGAACTCATGAGACATTATGCCTAAATGATAATGATCCTCATTGAATTACTCAATTCAAGTCTATGTGCAAGAAGTGTGAGTGCTTATTTTCTTCTTCAGTGATGTTGGAATTGCCTACATGCGACTAAAATGTTGTTGTATAATTAACTTATAATAAAATGAAATGAAAATACCATTTTGTGATTAGGATAAGGATGTTCCTACTATTAACATGACAAGAGCTTACGTGTATGATGCATTTTTAAAGTGAGTGAACTAAGTTCTTGCTTGCTTGTGTTGCATTGAGTGCTAAAAGGTTTGAAGTTATGTTCCTCATAATTTTGGTGCACTTACTCCTATGTAATGAGGTTATGATGTTTGTGAGCTTCTCTATTGGTCATTGAAGTTCTTGTTGTGTTTAAAGTGTCCAAAGTGTCATTCGAGGATGAATGTGCCCAACTGGGGTATATTGTAAGGACCTCAAAATGAATTAAGGTTCTTAGAGACTCACTTGCATCTAAAAAAGTTTAAAATATGTTAAAGAAATGTTTTATTGTATTCATACTTTATATTATGTCATTTGGAGGTCAAACGTCCAAGAACGTCCGATAACGTTTGAAAGTTATCCTTCACACGTGCACGTGTGTCTTCGTGTGTCTAGACATGCTTTACATGTTTGATTTTGTTGAAATTTATATGGAAGGTCCTTTACTCATATATTAGTGTATTTAAGGTTATTACTTTTGGGTACGACTTCCAAAGGGCTCCACAAAAGGCCCTCAAGGAGGACGCAAACACAGCCTAGAAACTGACTTGGCAGTTTCTACCTACGAGGCTAGAACAACGGACCGTCATGTCACCTACGCCCCTTTGATGGGGAGGCATAGCCTCACACTTAGACTGGGAGATAAATCCCTCAAATGAAAACCCTCATACCAAAACTATGGTTGCCAGTATGGCCCATGGATGGGTCTACTAGGCGTCATTTGGTGGAACCAATGCGGCCTGAAATACACTGCCTTGAGTACTGTTTCATTAAGGGGTGAATGGAAAATTCACTCCACTTCCTAACCTTACCCTAGATAGTTTATTTAGATTTTTTTTGGGTTTATGAAGTTGTTTATTAAGATAAAAACCCCTTAGTGAAGTCACTCTTATAGAAAATAAGATATTCCTCTCAAAAATCAAACCTCTCTACAAACATCCATTAGAGATGAAGCTTAAGAACAACATGTAAACTAGATTAAGATGTTTTATTCATGAAGTTTTCATGGTTTCTTCTACAATAATGTATGGTGATCCTTCATCTTTAGATAACCTTCCATATAAAGTATTCATGGAAAACTTTTATACGAGAATTCTATGATCAAATTGTAGGTTCTTCAATCAAGACAGTGGTTCTTTCTCAAAAATTATTCAAAAGCTTTCTTATAATTAATTGATTATAATGTACATATTTTAAAGTGGATTTCAATAAAATTTCATGATGAACTCATGTTCTCTCCAATTCTCAAATTAGCCTATATTATAGGCATTGTGATATTGACTTTATGTTGATCGAATTATAATTCTAGCATGTTTAATGGTTTATATCAACTACCAAAGATGTATATTTATGGTTAATTATGTGTAATTTATCAATGTGAATCAAGCTGTGAAGAGTTGGTTAGATTGACCCATGTTGTTCTACTTTCTTTATCTTTTTTTGTTGTGAATCCAATATGATCTAAATTCTAGGATAGTTGAAGGATCATTTCGTTTATGTTAAAATATATTTATATACTTCTCTGTATTTGTATTAATGATGAATTATGAGTATACGTCAATGATTATCAAATAAGCTAGGTTCAGTAAGATTGCTCTATTTCTCTACTTTTTTGTAGTATTGCATGTAGAATTGGCTTTGTATGGCATTTTGTGGTCTGATCCACTTAAGGTGGCAGTGTTTACTTCTTGTCAATAAATATATGTGCTGATAAAGATCATGATGTAAAATTTGTATAACAAGATTGTGTGGTTATGATAATAACAATGTAGAGTAGCATGTCTAGTCTTCTATTCCTCTATCATGATCTAGGTGTTGTTGATGTCTATTCTAATTGAATGAAGTTGTTAGAATTAGGTGTGGTTTTGGTACTTCCATTGAAGATAAGAAAATGTTTAATGACACCCTACTTATATACCCCTATATGAATGTATTCTTAGTCACAGTTAGGCGTCTTGGAAGCAATGTGACATTATCTTGACTCCTATGCTAGTATGTAATGTGTCGTCTGGGATTAAATGTGTGTTATGCTATGAAGAGGGTTGCTGACTCAATGTGTTTTTTGTAGATATTGTATGATCATGTTGACCTATGTATACACACCCCATCCTCATGCTTACAAGTAGTATAGGTTCATGGTATCGAATGAAAGGGTATTCTCATATGCACTTGTGTCTACTACTACGCATGTAAAGTATATGTCCATGAGGGATGTTATGTATTTCTTAAATAGGATGAATTTCTAGTTTTACTGGTATGGACACGGGTATGGGACCTTGTCTATGAATTTCACGTGTGTGCTTTGATAGGTAGTTCCTAGATTGATTCTATATGTTCATGAATATTAATGCATGAAAAGCTATGAAAATGTTTTATGCATGAATGAAATAAAGTATTTACATGTTTGTTGTAAGATTGTTTATGTGAAAAGTTTTCTCACATATATATATACACACACACATGAAACATGTCCATTATGCATGTATGATAATCTAGTCAATAGGGGGGATCATGAAAGGTGTTCTCAAGGGTATCCTGAACTAGATGGTGCTTGAATATGCTATGTCCATGTGAAAGATCTTCTAACTTGATTTAGGTTAATGAACTATCATCTATGACCTATGAGCTAAGCATATGGGGAGTCAATCTCCTAAAGTATATTTTATAAATTAATGTTAATAAAGACTATCAATAAGAGGAACTTAGCTTAACACTGAGTGAACTTAATCGAATGAGGAGGTTACCCTTCCTAATTAGGAAGGCTCGTTCAGCTCATAGTCTCATGAGGTGGAATAACTACAATGCCTCGATAGGCTTTAAAAGGGGTTTCCATATATGCCTCCTAGTTCCATAACTATGTTTCCCCATAGGACCTAGCTAGTAGATCCATGTAAAATATTATAGTGATATTCATGTCTTGCCTTGAAAAGTAAGATAGTCTCTCTTGGTGTGAGGGGATGAAACCAAATTCCATGTTTATAACACATGGTATTAGTGTCAGTTAAGTATATCTTTTCTCTAAAGTAAAGTGGACAATGGAAGTAAGGTAAAGGATCATATCTAGCATAACCTAATGGAAGTTTCTTAGTGTAGGTGAGGGTATGGTACATTACCTATGTATTGCAAGAGTAGCTCTAGAAGAGAGTTCTAGGATAGTATAATGTATATGATCATGCTTATGTTTCTTATGCATGGCATTGTAGTTTTGTTTACTTGTTGTGATGATATGCATAGAACAAGTCCCAATGAGTCTATATAATATGGCCTTACCTTATATGCATAAAGTGGGTCTTGTTGAATATATAGTGAAGGTCCTTATTGTTATGTATGAAGTTGTCTCTACTTGTTTTATTTATGTGTGACGTATATGTTAAGGCTTGTAGTCTTCTTATAGGTTTACTTAGTCTGTGTGAGTTTATGGAACTTTACATATACATTGCACTAGTAGGAATTCAATGGGATTATGAGTAGGGATATATAATGTTTTATGAAGTAAAGTCCAAGTATGTGTTGTTAACTATTTCCTAGGATAATGTTAATCGTACTGTTAACTTTCATGATGTCTTGGAATAAGTCTATTATGAGATTTATGAATTATGTGGAGTTATATGTGATGTTTTAACTATCATGATAATTATACCTCTATGTATAAGTATATGTATACATGTTTGATGATTGTGGAAGATTGTATGTATGATTACATTGCAGGCTTAGGTGATGCTTGAGTGTGTATAGTGTAATGGGACATTATCTATACATTGAACGAAGAATCATTGTAGGGTTACTAGGGAATTCAAGGATGTTAGAGATAAATGAGCTTAATGTAAAGAGAGAAAGATCTAACTGTGAAATGAAACAAAGTTCACTGTAAAGGAAAAATTAATTATTGGAATGTGACCCTAAATGTGCTTTAAATGTAATGTATGGTTTTATTTTGATGTTGTAACTATTGTATATACCTAAATTAAGTATGTGAATTTTATAATTCTTATTGTATCAACATTAAATAAGCTTTAACAAAAAGACATGATGCATGGTTTCAAAGTAAAATCTCCCCTTTTAAACGGTTGTTTTTGCATGGTTGTCATACATAGTGCATTCTTCTACTAACACCATCCTTATTTACCTTTTTACACAAAGTGTAGGTCAGGGATGCGTAAAGAATGCCTCTAAGGTGAAGATCTTGATATGTATTTCCCAAACTCAAGGAAAGGGATCCTTAATTTCAAGGATGTCTTGTGTCAAGTTTTATTCAAGTAATGTAATAACTTAGTTAATTTATTATGTTGAAAAGGGTTGTGTCCCTTTTATCTCTAATCATTTTGAGTTTAACATGGCAAAGAGACTTAGAGTCTTTATCTTTGTATAATGATATTTTACATATATAATGGAAGTTAAGTTCTAGAATATGATGTCCTATGAAAGTTTTAAATTTTCCGCTAAATTTACCTATGACAATGCGAACAATGATTAAAATGGGATTGTATAAGATCTATGAGAGGTCAAGTATGCCATGTTACTCCTAGGGAGTGATCCCCGGTCGTGACATTATATCTATATTGTGTAATGATAGATCATTGATATGGATGAATTGTTGGCCTAGTCTTTAGTACATTGCTATTGTAAAGATTTCTTGATATGTGAGTTCTTTGGAAAGTCTAAGGAATGGAGATTTTGGATATTTGAAGGTGGTGAGTTTACCTAATTTCTTTGTTTAGCAAAGAACTGATATTGAATTATAATTGATTGGTATGGTCGACTTATGGTGGCGGTATTTAATATTTACAATGGTTATGAAATTTTCCTTGTCGACATTATTATTTAAATTATGGTATGATCATGATATGGTTTATGTGTAAGTATAAAGTGAACATGCTCATGTGATGTCTATATGTTTTTTTGTTTGGGTGTTATAATGTATGAATGAATGTACTCTTCTCTAGTTGTTGATATATGATGATGAAGGATTAGGGAGAGCATTTACAGAATAATGTTGTTTCTTGTATTGGTAGACAAGTTATATGTACTTGGTACTTGTATTGTATTGAATGAGTGTATAAAATAAAGTCTATGGTCGGTAGAAATAGAGTAGGTGCTCTTCCTTGAATGACTAAATGAGGTATTCTAGAGTATGTCCTGAATCGTTCAACCTAAGCATGGTGTTGTTGAGGCTAGAACCCTAAGTGAGTGTAAAACCTTGAATAAGAAAAGAAGGTTAAGAATATGAAACCTTGAACATGAAAAGAAGTTTAATAATAAACCTAGAAGGAGTAGACCTATATGGTCCCTCCTTCTTGAGCTGAATGATGGACTTAAGGGCAGGTTCGTTGGATTGGGAAAAAATATCTAAGGAAGTCATAAGAGCTAACCTAATAGACCTTGGTTGGAAGCCCTAGTGTACCCATCCTTGGAAGAAAAAGTATTATGAGTTGGTAGGATTTAGTGATGGTACCTTCTCTTATACACCTACGGAATTTTACTTTATGAGAACAAATACAAAGAATCGAGTGGATATGTTTGTGGTAGTAGCTCTATTTTAGATCAGACTAGAGTAAAAAGAATCCTTTGATATCCCTTAACCATGTGCAAACATAGGATAAGTACAAGTGCTACCTTTGGAAAGTAGAACACCTTCCACTGTGTGGGCCTTTATGACAATAGATTCCATACCTAGCTATTGTGGACTATGTCGGTTATTGCCTAATCTTATCATATGGTATGTACACTCTAGTTATTGGAGAGGATCTACAACATGTTGTGGTTGAATGGGAAGCTATATACATTACACGAGTAAGGTTTGAAGATGTTAGAGTTAGTTTCCTAGCTCCTCCAAGACCGTTATGTGAAGTCCCCTAATTGATTTCTTCTCTCTTAAATGACTATAGTGAAAAATGTTCTCTTAGTAAAGATATTTTTATTGAAAGGGGATTATCTAGGAAATATTTGAAGATCACCTAGGTGTGCTTGAAAAGGGTGTATGGGTGGTCTCTTCATGTGTTACTTAGGTGAGTTGTGGCGTAACTTTGCATAGGGATTCTAAATACTGAAATGGGTTTCTAAGTGATTATAGTCATATTTTGTGGATTATTTGAATTCTTATATGTGAATATTGACTTGAAGATGGTTCTTATACTTGTTTTTTGTGGTTTCTATCAAAAGAGCATGAAAAGTATATCCTAAAGTATATGTCCGTTTTTGCATTGTTTTCCTGCCTGTTCACCATATTTAGTGCATTTAATGTCCTAACTCTATATGTTTCTCTATGTCTACAAGTTTAGGTGGCAAATGAGGATTCTTTTTGAAGTTGAAGCTTGTTAACTAGAATACTCTAAAGATTTGTATGTCCTCATATGTTTGAAGATATAATTTATGGTTTATTTTTATTTTCTAAAAGTCTTTTAAATATATTATAAGTTTCTTTTTAAATTGATGTAATAGTTGTGACCCTATGATATTATATGTGTCTAAGGTGACTTATGAAGAGACTTAGATCTTTATTATATTTGATAAAGAGTTGACAATTGTGATGAAACTTTTTATTTGATACTATTTTTTGAATATATGTTATGAAAGATGTTTATGAGCTTGAATAAGAAATCCAAGAGCTCTAGTACGCCATGTTATTTCTAGGGGGTACATCCCAGTAATAATAAACATGGTATCAGAGCATATGGTTATCAAGTAGTCTTTAGGATTCGAAGTTTCGTAAAACTCACATCTAGTAGAGTCTTTTTCATCGGTAGTTAGTCACCACACATTTATGAGTGAGTGTCTATAAGATGATAGAATTTTAACTATTTTCATTACTCTTGTGTTGTGCCGTATATTTAAGGTTATAAGACTCTTTTCCTAATCTTTTCTCCTGTGTTTTTACGATATGAATACAAGAAGGACGTCTGCAAGGAGATTTGATAAGGATGTGGTTAATGAGGGAGTTACTCCCAAGGTGTTCAAGTTTCTGAAGCTGAACAAGTCCATATAGTAAATCAAGGGAATCAGGTTCCGATTGTTCCCCCAGAATTCACTAATGAGGAAGTCAGAAGGACTTTTCTTACCCTAGCCTGAGCCATGACGGCTCAAGAAAAATCGAGATGTAGGTCATAGGAAGAATGTTCTTGAGAGTACCACAACTTATAGGTTAAGGGACAGTGTATATGAATCCTCCTACTTTTGTAGGCTCTAAGGTGGGAAAGGATCCACAAGAGTTTCTAGATTGTGTTTATGAGGTTTTGAGTGCTATGGTGGTGCATGCTACGTAGAAAGTGGAGTTACACTTCATATCAATAAAGGGAGGTTTCTCATGTATGGTACACACAATGGAAAGATAATAGGCTGGTTGAATAGTGTACTATAAAATGGGAAGAATTTAAGGAAGCCTTCAAAAGAAATTTCTTACCCTATGAGAAGAGGGAGGTGAGGTTTAAGAATCTTATAAACCTTAGGCAAGGTAAAATGAGTGTGGAGGGGTATTCCTTTAAATTAACTCAATTTTCATAGTATGCTCAATCCTTGGTGTTTAACCCTATGGATTATATGAGTAGGTTTGTGACAAATATTGTTGACCTTGTGAAAGAATAGTGTCATACGACCATACTCCATAATGACATGAATTCATCTAGACTTAAAGTGTATGCACAATCCATTGACTAGACCAATCTTAGTAAGATAAAAAAAAAGTTTGAAGAAGGGTAGATTCAATTAGCAAAACCAACCAAGGTTTAAGAAGAGAGATCCAAATAAAGATGTTCTTAGTGCTCCTAAGGCCAACTAATAAAGAGGTGGTGATTCTCAAAATGATAAGGTTACTTGTTGTACTTGTGAAAGAAGCACTTTGGAAAGTGTCTAGCCAGTACTAGTGCGTGCTCTTGTTTTGGAAAAGATGATCATTAGTTGAGAGATTGTCCTACCTTGGGGTACTAGCGAAAGAGACGTCAATCATGCTCCTTCTAATTTGCTGTATGTTGGTGAATAAAAAAGAATCCTTTCTATTGCCTCCAAGCTTATAAGGGACCAAATCCGGATGAAGCTACCAGTAAGTTATAGTATCCCTTTGTGTTATTCTTGATAGAGTCGATCGGTTTTTTCCTAGGAAGGGGAGAGTATAGCAAATATTTGGGTTAAGGAATGTTGTCTCTTTTCTTCTACTCTGTTCAAGCTTGAAAGTTAGAACTTTCTAGTAGCATGTTGCATATGTTTAAGAGTCTTAAGTGAAAATGAATTTTATTGATCTCCTTATATTGTGCTATTGTCATGAGATTATGTTTATTTAGTAAAATAAACTTAAATGATTTTTCATTCATATTGTTATGCCTCTAAATAATGAATTGGTTAAATGTTGCAGGAATGAATTTATAAGCATGTGTAACAACCTTAATAATGGATATACTAAGAGATACTTAATGTGTCAAGATTGCTTATGATTGCACCAGGGTTCACATGGATTGATGCGTGTAGAACCAGACTTTGGAACCTTACATCTAAGACAACTGACTTGGGGAGTTAGTTGATCTAGGAAAGGTGGGGTCCAACCATGTAGCGCTCTCGAATAGGAAGATTTACTCAAAGGAGTCTTTACCGGATTTAAAAAGAAGGAAATCTTAGGTTTGGATGGTCTCGGGGTAAAATGGACTTTTTCCAGGTATGGGTAATATCGTAATTACCCTAAATATATGATTAATTATTTAATTAATAAGGTAGATGGTCTATTTCGGGAGTGAGAGCCAAAAATTAGCTCTTGAAGTGAAGTCTTGATCCACCCGGGTTCAAACATAGGTGGAAGTAATGAATTAAATTGTTTTAAATTTAAGTTGGTTAATGAATGTAATTAATTTATATTTATTATTTATTGCCTGATTTAAAATAAAAGGAAATCATATTTCTAATGATTAAATAAAAACCTTTTTTGAATAAATCCTAAACTAGAATCCTAATCCTAAGAAAACCCTTCTCTCTCACACTCATCTCTCTCTCTCATGTCTCTATCACCCTCACTCACGATTCTGTATGCCAAATAACTTCAAAAAAAAATAGAAGGTAAACCAAATTCCTCACACTTAAGAACTCAAAACTAAAATGTAAGAAAACAAACGAAATCAATCACATAGGCAACGAGAAGTTTGTCCGTCGAGTTGGTGTTTACTTTGAGGGGATTTAGACGTGATTTTTTGGAGAAGATTTTTAATTGAAAGTCGAGTTTTGAACTTCATAAAAGGTATGGGTTTTATTACTCTTTGTCCCTTTCTGAAGACACCCTTAAGGCTGAGATGAATCTACTCAAAAACTTGGGTTGTTCCCGTTCTTTTCGAACTCCTTGTCCCTAGAATCCCTTTCATCTCATTGTGAAGAGATCATTTATTTGGAATGTTTGCTGGTAGTTTAAGTATGAAGTTTTATTTTCGTGATAATTTGTTCTTGATTATGTGGTTTGAATTGTAAGCATATTAATTTTGTCAACCGAAAGTATGTGAAAATGTTTTTATGGTTGAATTTTATGTGATAATGTTTGTTTAAATCATGAGGTGAAAAAGTGTTGAGATGTTGCTGGTTGATATGGTAATTCTTGGCTGAATATAATCATAAAAAGATAACACTTAAAGATTCAGAAAATGATCCACCAAATGCCTTAGGAATTAACGTATGAATCCTGTATTTGGTAGGTTGGCTTCGGCCAAACAAAATGATACAAAATGCAATGAAAAATGAATGTAAAATAAGTGAGACAACTAAGTATTGAACCCAAGACATCATTACAGGATATCTACACACACAAATCAACAAAACATTAAGACAAAAATGGATCGGAAGAGACTGAATTTCCAGCCTGCTGGAAATTGTTGTCTCGCCCAACTTCTTAAAAAATGAGCTTCGTTAAAAAAAAATTTAAAATGTGAGGTCATTGGGGGTTTAAACCATGACCTCACTAAATTAAAATATCATAAAAATTTCGTGAGAAAAATGCAAGAAAAAATAGATGTGGTGAGTGGAGATTGAAACCACAACTTTTTGAATGGATGAGAGAGTTCAGAGAAAAATAAAGGAGAAAATAAATGTGGAGAGTGGGGATTGAACCACAACCTCTTGGATAGGTGAGAAAGTTAAGAGATAAAATAAATTAAAAATAATGAGCTTTTGGGGGACTGAACCCACAAACTCCTTGACTTAAACAAAAAAGCACAGGAGACTGTAAAGTTAATGAAAAGACCAGTCTTTATGAACACTCTAATGAAAGTATTGAGATTAACACACTTAATACTAATGATGAGATGAGATATCGTGTATTGAGATATGATGTCCTCATACTAGAATCCAACTTTCATGATTTATGAGTTAAATGTAATAGAACTTTATACTAAGCACCGATAGACTAGGTATGAGCGGTGATGCCTTCTTTGGGGAAGGACGGAGGTTCACGTAACTCTCATGAGATGAGATTGTCCGGCATGTCGGGTATGGGTCTCCTTATATATCCTAGTCTTCAAACCTATACTGCCAATATAGGGATCTGGCGGGGTTCAATTCCCATGTACGCTAGCATGTTTTAGGTCACTTTGACCGGTAATTCCACCTCTTTTTAGTGTGAGCTTTCATGACACTAGATTTCATCATGCTCACATGATCTATGTCGGTTAAAGTTAAAGTTCCCCATGAATGAATAAGGACAGCCTCAAATGATGCACATAATGAAATGAATGATACCAAAGGTGTTAGGATAGGATAATCAAGATGTGAGATATACTTAAGTAAGCACACTAGGAAATTCTTGTTCATTGCAAAGCAAACCCGATGAAAGTCTTAAACTACATCCTAGGTATAGCTTGTGTTTACACTACCCTATGAATGAAATGAAATGAAGTATGTATGAATGAATGAAGAAGACTCTGTGTTTGCTAAAAAAGTCTCCCTAATTGAGGTCCCATATGTTGAGCCCTCATTTTTGGGAAGTCTTGATGTCAAGTCCAAGATTCCAAGGTCTCATGTCATAGGAACGAATGATATGAAAAATGTTATGTGCTATATGTAATATGTTATATGTCATCTGCAAGATGTTATGTGTTGTGTGCAATATAATAAGTATGATGATTCATGTTACTCTAATGGCATCACTTTCCTAATCAAAATTTGGAAAGCTCACTAACCTTCCTAATCCCAATCTGGCATGTCTACTTAATTGATTTTCCATAATCATGTTGTTAGATAGGTGTTGTTCTTAATCATGCATGTCCTTTGTGTGTGCTTGCATATACCCATAATTAGTACAAGTGTGTACTAATCCCATACAACTCTACAATTTTAGGTGCAGGCACATGTGGATGCTAGAGATATAGGTTGACGTTAAAACTATACGAACATGGACATTTCATCTGGACTTCGTAGGCCCTCATGCTTTCTTGCCCATTATATTCTAGCTTAGTTATAGGATTGAGCTAGTGGAGTATAGTCCACTAGCTTTTCTTTCCTCTTTTGTTCAGACGTTGTATTGAAGCTATTTTGGCAAGTATACATTTAATTCTATATTAGACTATTTTTTTTATTTGATGATATTAATGTTAGATGGTTGATGGTGAAAAAATTTGAATCTAATAGAATTATTAGTATGTATGTAAAGAAACAAAAAGTTTTTCACTAAAATTAACCTAGACGAAGTAAGAATAACGTAAGTAGGCTTGTCTGCGACCTCGGAGTTGTTTACAACACTGGTCTCGTCTAGGGTGTAAACTCCGGTCATGAAAAAGTTTGTATCAGAGCACTAGATTAACATACAAAAATAATAAGCTCACATCAAAAACATTGAATAGTTTCTAAGTTACGGTAGTGAAGTGCACTACTATCATGAATTAAAGACTGCATATTGTACAGGAAAATCTCCCTTTTCTGATCTTGTCGTGCCTTTCCTAATGTCTAAGTTTCATGATGTTATGAGAATGTCTAACATCAATCCCTCTTGTTTATAGATAATGAATACTAGGAGAACTATTGGTCAGACGAGAGGAGTAGCAGCACTTGGGGACAATAAAGGCCCACCCTAGGCTCCAGCTGAAGGAGTAGCCATGCAAGTTAACCCTGCTGGGTTGACTATGCTGAGGTGAGGGCATCTCTGGCCCAGATGGCACAGGACATCACCATTCAAGCTCAGGACATGACTGACCATGTCAATCGACAAAATGTCCAGAGAGAGAATCCACCTATTCGTAGTATGGTTGACAGATTGAGGGATTTCACGAGGATGAATCCTCCTATTTTAAACGAGTCAAAGACTTCAGCGGATACCTAGGAGTTTTTGGATCAGAGGCATAAGATTTTGGTGGCTATGGGGTCCCAGATATTGAGAAAGCAGAGTTGGCTTCCTATCAACTCAAGGATGTTGCATAGACTTTGTGCAAGATGTGGCAGGATAGCTGAGCTTTGGGCGGAGTTTTGGTCACTAGGGAGTTATTTAAAACAGCCTTCCTAGAGAAATTATTCATTAGGGAGATGAGAAAGTCCAAGGTTGAGGAGTTTATCAACCTTAAACAGGGATCGATGATAGTCAGAGAGTATTCCCTAAAGTTTGTGAAATTTTCTATGTATTACACTTCTCTTTTGACTAATAGCAAAGACAAGATGAGTAGATTCTTGAAAGGAATTAATGAGGTTCTCGAGGAGGAGTGTAGGGAAACTATGTTGCATGAAAACATGGACCTTTCCAGGATTATGTTCCATGTCCAGCAAGTGGAGGAAAGCAGAAAGAAGAAACACACTAGGGAAAGGAACAGGTCAGGCAAGCTGAGGAGAATTTTTCAAGGAAAAGTAGTAATGAAATAAGGGATAAGCCCAGGTTTAAGAAGGGTATCTTCCACCAAGGGGAGTCAAGTTCATTCAAGGGTCGCCATGATAGCAAGTCCGATATTAGAGGTAAAAGAAACAATGAAGTAGATACACCTCAGGAGAAACCACCTTGCAGGAAGTATGGCAAACTACATGGAGGAGAGTGTATGATGGGCACTAATGCTTGTTATAGTTGTGGAAAACCGGGTCACATGGTGAAGGATTGTCCGATTAAGAGAAGTCAAGAACAAGGGAAGGACAAAGTTCAGTCTAATGGTCCAAGTGAAGAGTCTCCAAGGAGGAAACTATTCTTTGCACTCAAATCTACAGGTGCAGGGGAAGTCATTTCTGGTGAAGTCTCGGGTGAGTAGCCTTAATTAGTCCTTCATGTATTTAACTGTGTATGGTGTTTATGCACTAGTATGAGATTCATATGTTTGAGTCATAAAGTTTTTTGCTGATTTGTATGACTTATATGCTAACTTATATTGTATTCTTTAATGACACTAAATTCATAAAGAGTTCCTTAGTCTATTAATGTGAAGCTACTAGTAGGTTTCAAGGATGTGCACCATCATGTTAATATGTTAATCAGATATTCACCAAGGGGGAGTATTGAATTACCTAGGTATGCATATGTCCTATGGATGACTTACTTATTGTTTATAAAGATTAGTGTCATTCGGGGACAAAAGTTACTGGGGGGGATAATGTAACAACCCTAAAAAGATATATTAAGTGATACTTAATGTGTCAAGAATGCTTATGATTATACCAAGGTTCACACGAATCGATGCGCATTGAACCTGACTTTAGAAACCTTTCTACATCCAAGACAACGAACTTGGGGAGTTATTTGTGCTAGGAATGGTTGGGTCCAACCATGTAGGGCTCTCAAATACGAAAATTTACTTGAAGGAGTCTTTACCGGACATAAAAAGATAAAATCATAGGTTTGGATGGTTTAGGGGTAAAATATTCTTTTTCCAGGCTAAGGGTAGTATCATAATTATCCTAAATATGTAATTTATTATTTCATCAATAAGGTGGAGGGGCAATTTTTTGAGAGAGACCCGAAAATTGGCTCTTGAAGTGAAGTCTTGCTCCACCGAGGTTTGAACCTAGGTGGAAGCAATGAAATAAACTATATTAAATTTAAGTTGGTAAGTTAATATAATTAATTTATATTTATTATTTATTCGCTTATTTAAAATAAAAGAAAATCATATTTTTAATAAGTAAATAAAAACCTTATTTGACCATATCCTAAACTAGACTCGTAATCCTATGAAAACTCTTCTCTCAAACGCTCATCTCTCTCTCACGTCTATATCACTCACAGTCGCGATTATCTCTACCAATTAACTTCAATAAAACAGTAGGTAAACCAAAGTTCTTTACACTTGATGAAATCACAATGAAAATATATATAAAAAAATCAATCACGTAGGCAAAGAGAAGTTTGTCTATCGAGTTGGTGTTGACTTTGGGTGGATTTTCACGTGATATTTTTAGAAGATTTTGGGAAGCAAGTCGAGTTTGAAACATAATTAAAGGTAAGGGTTTTCATACTCTTGGTCCCTTTCCCAAGAGACCATTATGGCTCAGATGAATCTACACGAAAATTAGGGTTGTTCCCGTTCTTTTCGAACTCCTTGTCCCTAGTATCCTTTTGATCTCAATGTGAAATAGGTTAGAGATCATTTAGTTGGTATGTTTGCTGGTAGTTTATGTATGAAGTTTGATTTTCGTTATAATTTGTTCTTGATTATGTGTTTGGAATTTTAAGCATGTTAAGTTATGTCAACCGATAGTATGTGAAAATATTTTTATGGTTGACTTTTATGTGCGAATGTTTGTGTAAATCATGAGGTGTAAAAGTGTTTTAATGTTGCTGAATGAAATGGTAATTCATGGCTGAATATAATCTCATTAAAAGGTAAAACTTAAAGATTCACCAAATGATCCACGAAATGCCTTAAGAATTAACGTATGAATGATGATAAAAAGAAGCTAAAATAGTGTACAAACTTCCAGCATTTGATAGGTTGCGTTTGACCAAACAAAATGTTACAAAATGCAATGAAAAATGAATGTAAAATAAGTGAGATCACTAAGGATTGAACCGAAGACATCATTACATGAAAGATACAAAAAAAAAATCAACAAAATATTAAGACAAAAAATGTATTGGAAGAGACTAAATTTCCAGCTTACAGGAAATTGTAGTCTCGGCTAACTTTTAAAAATATGAGCTTCGTTTAACAAAATTTTAAATGTGAGGTCATTGGGGATTGAAATGATGACCTAACTAAATGAAAATTTCATAAAAATTCGTGAGAAAAATTCAAGGAAAAATAGGTTTGGTGAGTGGGGATTGAACTCTCAACCTCTTGAACGGATGAGAGAGTTAGGGGAAAAATAAAGGAGAAAATAAATTTGGAGAGTGGGGATTGACTTACAACCTCTTGGAAGGTGAAAAAGTAACGAGATAAAATAAAAGAAAAATAATGAGCTTGTGGGGGATTGAACCAACAACCCTCTTGACTTAAACGAAAAAGGACAGGAGAAAAAGAAGGGAAATATTATGGGGTTGATGGGGATCGAACTAGGGTCCCCCAAATCTGAAAAATGTGATTATCAAGTTTAAAATAAGATTAAGTGTTGTCCAAGGGATTCTAAATCGCGTTCCCTTCCCAATTCCGTATTGACACATAAGTCATACGTAAGTAAATATTTACTGTATGTAGCCTCTAAAGATCGAAATCAATATCTTGGCATATCTACAAGATACATAAGTCTTGTACCACATAATCTTGGGTAAATATGAATCACTTAGACAAACTATGAATGAAGCCCCATGGCTTGTATGTATAGACCCAGAAGTCTGCTACACGTATAAAAGTAAGTGAACCTAAGATGTACGCATTGAAATGATTAAACCCTTGAGGGGTTAAGTACGAGTGTAAAATACATTATATGGCCAAGTGCATTAGCATATAACGAAATGAACATTGAAATGATGAAATGAACAATGAAATGATTTAATGACCAATGAAATGATGAAACCCTAGAAGGGTTAAGTAAGAGTGTTAAACACACCAAATTGCCATGTGTATTGGCATATGATGAAATGAACATTCACGTAAAAAGGGGTGAGTAACTATGAAGAGAAAATGTTCTAGTGATAACGAATGTGGTGACAATAAGATATGAGTCTAATGTAAAATATGAGAGCAATCTCAAATGAGCCTACGTAAATGTTACCAAAACGTACTCAACTATGAAAGTGTAAAGTTAATGACGAGACCAGTCTCTATGAACACTCTAATGAATGTATTAAAAGTAACACACTTAATACTAATGATGAGATGACAAATCATCTATTGTGGTATAATGTCCTCATACTAGAAACCAACTTCCATGATTTATGAGTTTAATGTAATGGAACTTTATACTGAGCACCGATAGACTAGCTATGAGCGGTGATGCCTACTTTCGGGAAGGGCGGAGGTTCACGTAACTCTCATGAGATGAGACAGTCCATCATGTAGGGTATGCTTCTCCTTATATCTCCTAGTCTTCAATCCTATACTTCCAATATATGGATCTCATGGTTCAATTCCCATGTACGCTATCATGTTATGGGTCACTTTGGATGGTGATTCCACCTCTTTTCGTTGTGGGGTTTCATGACACTGGATTTCATGATGCTCATATTATCTATGTCGGTTAAAGTTAAATTTCACCATGAATGAATAAGGCCAGACTCAAATGATGCCCATAATGAAATGAATGATACCCAAGGTGTCAGGATAGGAAAATCAAGAGGCGAGCTAGACTTAAGTAATGACACTAGGTCATTCTTGATCATTGCAAAGAGAACCCGATGAAACTCTTAAACTACATCCTAGGTATAGATGGTGTTTACAATAGCCTATGAATGAAATGAAATGAAGTACGTATGAATGAATGAAGAAGACTTTGTGTTTCCTAAAGAAGGCTCCCTAGTTGAGGTCCCAAATGTTGAGTTGTCATTTTTGGAAAGTCTTCATGTCATGTCCATGATTCAAAGATCTCACGGCATATGAATGAATGATATGAAATATGTTATGTGCAATATGCAATACGTTATGTGCTATGTGAAAGATGTTATGTGATGTGTGCAATATGATAAGTATGGTTATGCATGTTACTCTCATGGAATCACTTTCCTAATCAAAATTTTGAAAGCTCACTAACTTACATAATCCCAATTTGGAAAGTCCACTTACTTGACTTTCCATAATCATGTTGTTAGGAAAGATTTGTTCTTAATAATGCATGTCCTTGGTGTGTGATTCCATAAACCCATACTTATTATAAGTGTGTACTAATCCCATACAACTCTACAATTTTAGGTGCAGGTACAAATAGACGCTAGAGCTACAGGTTGACGCTGAAACTATCCGGACGTGGAGCATCCATCCAGACTTGGTAGGCCCTAATGCTTTCGAGGATGCTTCCCCATTATATTGTAGTTTGGTTATAGAATGTAATATTCGGACGCTTTCCCATCCAGACGTGGAGTATCCATCCGGACTTGGTAGGCCCTAATGATATCAAGGATGCTTTCCTATTATATTCATAGCCTTCCTTATAATTTATATATCTATATTGAGTAAATATGGATATTTAATATGGTTGAATAGCTGTCCTAGACTATATTATATTTATATTGTACAGATCTCATGTTATGTGGATTTGTTTGAAAGCTATGGAATGGAGATTTTCGCTATTGGGGGCTGGTATTTTGAGCTAATTCCTTTGTTCAGGATATAATTGATATTGATTGGCATGTTTCACTTATTTTAGCGGTGTTTAATTGTTATAATTTTTATGAACTTCGCCTTATCCTCATTATGATGTGAATTATGGTATGATCATGATACGGTATATGTGCTGGTATTAAGTTAAGATGCTCATATGATGTTTATATGATCTTTCATGGGTTCTATAATGATATGATTGAATTACTTTTTCTCTAGTTATTGATTTATGATGATGAATGACTAGGGAGAGCCTTTATAGGATGATGTTGTATCTTGTATCTTTAGACTAATTGTCCCTTCTTTGTATTGTATTGTATTGAATGAGTGTAGAACGAAAGTCTAAGATCACTATAGCTAGAATAGGTTCCCTTCCATGAATGACTAAATGAGGTACTCTAGAGTACGTCTTGAACTAATACACCTAAGCGTGGTGTTCCTTCTTTGCGAGTCAAGAACCCTACGTGAATCTAAGACCTTGAATAAGAAATTAAGGTTAAGAGTTTCAAACATTTAATATGGAAAAAAGGCTAATAAGAAACCTTGAAGGAAGATACCTATATGCTTCCTCCTTCTTCAGCGGAATAATGGACTTAGTGGTATGTTGGCTGGAACGGCACGAAACCATATCTCAGGATGCCATAAAAGCTATCCGGGTAGACCTTTGTTGGAAGCCCTAGTGGACCCGTCCTTGGAAAAAAAAGTAGTATGACTTTCTTACACTTAGTGATGGTACATTCTCTAATATACATAGGGAATGAATTAATCTATGTGAACAAAGGCAATGCACCGAGTGGATAGGTTTATGGTAGTAGCTCTTCTTTATATGAGACTAGATTACAAAGAAGCCCCTGATATCTCTTAACCATTTGCGAACAGGAGATAGGTACGAGTTCTACGTTTAGCAACTAGAAGACCATCCATAGTGTGGTATCTTTATGACACCAGATTCCATACCTAGTTAGTGTGTCCTATGTATATTAATGCATAACCTAATCATATGGGATGTATGCTCCAGTTATTTGATAGATTCTACAACATTTGGGTAGTGGTATGGGATGCTATCTACACATTGCATGAGTAAGATTTGAAGATGCTAGAATGAGTTTCCTAGGTCATGAAAGACCATTATCTGAGGTACCCTAATTGATTACTTGTCTCTTAAATGACCCTAATGAATAATGTTCCATTAGTAAAGGAGGTTTAATTTAAATGTGCTTATGTAGGGTAGGTATGAGCATCACCTTAGTGTCCATGAAGGGGTTGTATGAGCGGTCTTTTCATTTCTTACTTAGGTGAGTCTAAGAGGAACTTTGGGTTTGGATTAAAAATGCTTAAGTGGGTTCTATGTTATTATAGTCATTTCTTGTGGGTTATATGAATATGTCTTATATGTGAATATTTACTTGAAGATGGTTCTTGTACTTTTCTTATGAGGTTTCAATCAAAAGAGCATGAAAACTATATCTTAAAGCAAATATCAGTTTTTTCATGTTTTTTTTACATGTTCACCATACTTAATGTATTCATTGTTCTAATTTCATATGCTTCAATATTTAAACAAGTTTGGCTGGCAATTGAGGATTCTCTTATCTCTAAATATTTGTATTTCATCATAAGATCGAGGACATAATTTATGTTTTAGTTTATTTTTGTAAAAGTCTTTGTAATAGACAATATGTTTCTTTTCAAGTTGATGTAAGGGCAGTGACCCTTTTATATTATATGTGTCAATGATAACTTATGAAAAGACTTTGATCTTTCTTATATTCTATAAAGAATTTGACTATTATGATGAAATGTTTTAATTCCTAATTACTTTCATATATATGCGATGAAAGATGTCTAATGTCTTGTATAAGAACTCTTAGAGGTCCAGTATGTCGTCTTACTTCTAGGGGGTACTTATCGGTCGTATCATTATCTGAACCTTGCCTTTAAATTTTGATAAATTTCAAATGCACAATCATTATAGCTTTTTTGTTATATTTTTATATTCTTGATTGTTTGAATTGCTATTGCAAGAGCATGCATATATACTGCTTCTTTTAGAGTTGTTAGCTTTTAAATTTTCAAATATAGTGTATTTTATGGATAAAATATGAGGTTAGTTTTCTTTTTTTTTTGGGTCTAGTAGGAGTAAAGCTCGAGTAACCTCATATTTGTCAATCTTCCAGTATTGCCCAATGATAAAGCGGTTAAATTTATTCAATGTAAAATACATTAATTGGAAAATCTTTTCCCAAACGAGGGAAGTCTAAGTAGCCCAAGAACATATGTAGCATTGGTATAGGCTTAATTGAGTAGAATAGGTTTCTTAGTTTTGTTTTCATGGATTTTGAGTTGGAATTTCAAGGTTGCGGTTAAAATTTGTCATATTGGAGTATTTATCGAGCTCGATAAAGCTCACCCAGTGGTTCGGGGGTTTTCTTAAAGACCATTGGATTGCATTTTTATCTTTTTGATTTGATTGGTTTGTTTCGTAATTTTTGGTTTTATGTGTGAGATCGTCGTGTTCATTTGATAACTCACCAAATATCCCTTTTGATAACCATTTCCTCCCATTTTTTCAAAAAATTCTATTACAATCGGCAAAGTACTTCTAGTACACCCAATGGTTTTAGATTTAAAAAATCAATAACTTGTGATAATAACTATTTAATGTCGTTTTTGAACATTCCTTGAACTCAACTTGTCTTGAAAAATGGGTTCAACGCATAATCGAACAACTTGTCGATATTTTCTTCAATTTTTATACTTCGAGATTTTTTCTAAAATAGTTCTAACATATTGAACTTTGTTTTGTAGGTATGACTAAACCAAAAGTACATAGGAGAAATGAACAAGGGGTTGCACCCTCAAGGAATGCGCCGACTAAACTTCCTCCGACTAGGGGGGAAGGGAAATGGCAAGCAACCCGTATATCCAAATACGTTGTTGTAGAGCTAAGACAATGATGGCCTCTATACTACCCACCTCATTTCCTCTGAAAGTGAGGGTCACTCATGGATAGTTCACAAATCTCCACATCTGAGTTAGAAGACTATTAGACTCTCCAAACTAAGAGAGTGGAGCCATACTCTAGGCTATGCATGATCTAACAAGGATATCATAGTCTCATTTGCCTCCTTCACCTCCAACACAAGTACTAGAGAAGGTACTACATGTTCAGGTTACTCTACCCCGATCACTAAATAAAATAATGTTAGAGGGTTCGAGGATGATATTGGTAGAAAATAGATTGTCTACACGTGGTGTGGTAGACCGGTACCTAGAGATATGGAACACTTTTAAGTTCCAAAAATACTTGATTTTCAGGAAGCCCAGGGGCTATTATATCCTTCTTGGTTCTTAGAGTTCTATCAAAAGTAAAGGAAGATAGTTTCTAAAGGAAGCAAGAAGGTAGTGCATTCAAGTTTTATGGTTATGTGGTAGTACAGGGTCAGAAAGTCATGTGCCGCAACAATAATATTAATGAGGTTCTTGGTTCCAAGAGAAATATAATACATTTCTTGGTGGATCGAATACATAAAAATACCCTCTATGACTTAAATGGATCCTTATCCCCAGTTATATATGATATCTTACTATCATAAATTGAAGCTAGAGCTCCTAAGAGAAGAAGGAACTAAATGTATCTTTTAGATATGGTTTGGGTTTATCAGAATAACTTCAATGTCCTCATAGAATGATTTTATACTCAGTAATTTGAAGGTTGCATTGTTGGGATCAATCATTGACACTGATGATAATAATCTTAGTCTTATCCTAATAGGAGATGGCCCTAAGGGCCAAGCAGAGACAAAACTCTTTTCCCTTCCCCATTTTCATTACTGTGTTCTGAAGGTGTGGTCGTGTTTTTGTGATTGCAATGGAGGATATTGAAGTGACTCATATTTCCACTACATACATCTGAACAGTAGAGGCAAATTACATGACGGATGAAACTCATAGGAGGAGAGCTACACCAGTGTATACATCCCAAGTAGTCGATGTCTAGATTTTGCAAATAGAGGCAATCGTCCCCCTTAAGTCTAGTGATCCTATAAGTACTCCTCTAACCTCTACTTATGTTCCTTTTGCTTATACTCTTCTTCAACCTCTTACCGGTCTTTCTATTCCTTCTTCATAACCCCCAATGACTCAATCTATGATGTATAAGTTAGTCCACCTCACCCAATCTTATAATGTTTGTGTCACTTAGGTGGAGGTTATTTTACCAAAGTTGATTGATGGGTGATTTCTACTGCATTGGCCTTTATTAGGTCTAGGTTGAGAGAGCTTATAGTTAATACATATACGCATCTAGTTGAACTGAATAACTTCACTGTGAGAGTTGAGACTTGTGAGCTGGTCAATGTTTAATTACTTGTATAATGAATAAGTGAAACTACAGGGTCATGAGTCTAGTTTGGATTTTTTGTTTGGATTTTTAGTTTTATTGATGTCCCGAGCCTACGTTGAGGGGTTTAGGGGTCAAGCATCACCGTACAAATCCCAAACAACCATCCATGGGGCCTATTGGAAGACCCTTAGCCTAAACACACAAGACCCCAAGGAAAACTTGTAGTGTGTCAAATAAGGGTGACCTACGGATGGTTTCCATGCCCCACAGGTCGATCCACACCCGATGCATGGACTCCGTATGTCGAGCACCCCAAGTTCCATGTTGCGGTCCCAAACAATGATTCAACAGCACAGAGCATGGACCCACCCACGGTACGTGCGTGGGGTTTCATGAAAGTCACCAATAACCTTTTAACATTCGTCCAAGTGAGGGGCAAGGTGGTAAATTCTGTTATGAGTTAGTTTAGTTAATGGAAGGTTATGATTGGTTTATTAATGTATTTTAAGGGGTTTTAATGTATAAAAGTCCACTTCCAATTCTTGTAATATATTTAAATACGAACATATAACCATCCCCTCCCCTCCAAAGGTTCTCTCGCTAGAAACCTTCATTAGAACTAAAGGATTCAAGATCTCACCATTTCTTGTCATGTTTTCGGATTTCATCTCTAAAAGGTACGATTGTTTTGATCCTTGCTATCTATCACCCAAGGGGCCACCTTAAAAGTCTCTTTTCAAAGATGATTTTTTCCTAAAATTCTAGGGTTTCACTCAAACTATGGATTCTTTCATAACACGATTCCAACTGTTCAACGGAACATAGATTATGATGAATTTCTTGTTTTCGGTGTTTTATTGAAGAAATTCTGTTTGAACCCATATTTTCCCAACAAATTCTTATGTTGTGAATTGTGATTGGGAATTTATCGAATTATGAAATATATTTAACTCTTTAAGTATTATATGGTTTTAGTAATGGAATTGAGTTCATATAAATGATTAATATGTCAATTGTTGTATGTTTTGATGAATTGGATGTACGGACCTTGAAAGCAAGTTATGATCAAATTACATATCGGAAACGAATTGTGTTTATACTAGTGATACATTTAAAAGGTAGAGGTATTTGATTACTATGTATACTGAAGTATTCAAGTGTTTGTTGGTAACTTGTGATCATGTCCTTGAATTTAAAAGTACAAATGTTTATTGTATGATTTTGATATGAAGTATATGCATGTGAATTTGATGAATATCTAATGATAATGTTTGGATTGTTATAGTTATGTGATTGAAGTCTCATTCTCAAATAACATTTACGAATGGTGATGATATAGGTTGAAGATTATTCTTACATACACACTCAAAATAAGAGTGAATAAAAATACATGATTTTTCTAAGATGATGTTGATCAAGATTTTTTGATTGATATACTATAACACAATTGTAAAATAATTAATGAATGTGGGGTTTGATATGAATGATTATCTGTGAAATAAGGCGGAGTGTCTAGCAACAATCTCTATATCCCCTTTTAATGATTGATAATTACATGAAGTGAAATTAATTCCATATAATATAGGGGTTCTTACTTCAAAGTCTATTCTCATCTTTGAATCTATGATCTATCTAATGAATTAATGATGAGTTGTGATTGGAAGCCCTCACGTGAGTAGCGGCTGGATTTGTAGTAACAATATCTTGAGATACATGCCCTCACATGAGATGAGGCGGGGTATCTAGTAACAATCTCTTATCCCTTAATAATTTGTATAGTAATGAATATCAAATACATTGTGGGAATAATCCTTAGTACCAAGTGGATAGTCGTGAGATGAAAGCCTTTATGTGAGTTGAGGCGAGGTTTCTAGCATCAATGTCTTGTGATGGATACCCTCACATGAGTTGAGGTGGGGTATCTAGTAAATATCACCCTATCTGATAACTATGTTCCCACGAAGGAAATTAGCTAGTGGATTTGCCTAAGGTAAAAACAATGGTCCAACATTTAGCAAGTAGGAATCCTTATCCTGTGAAGGTGACACCGAGATACAATGAATTGCTCACATGGTCTATGTTTGTTAGATTTTACAACCACAAAGAATGTTAATGAACTATGCCTCTCAAGAATAAACTATTGAGGGTGGGTGGTAATATGGGATGACATACATAAATTGAACAAGTAATATATGAGAGTAGTCATGGTGTGTTCCTTTACAATGTTGAGTTAGATGAATGCGCTTTTATACTGATACTAATGAGAAGGTTGAGTTAATGTCTAATAAATTCGGGAATGAACGAAGTCGCTTCACTTCAAAGTAGAGGTTTGTGGCCGTCGCCCGACTAAACATACCAATAGTCACCAGGAAAGTGCTCTTAATGATGAAAGTACTTTTAATGAATGAAAGTGCTTTAATGAACAAATATGATCTTAATGAATCTTATTTAAAAGGTTGACTTATATGCTTAATGAGATGACGTACACCTTACTTTTATTTTATTGTGAGTTAGTTCCTTGTCTTTATTTGTTGAATGTGAATTTGCCCTGTGATTAGTGACTTGAATGGAGTACTTAGTGTGAGTAGTAGTGTTGAATTCTACTCATACATTGCACAAGCATGACTTAGTGTTTCCATTTGTCATGGTACTAATATGATGTTATGACTTATGAAATATTTATGTCTCCTATGCATGAGTATTGATTATCGATGGAAAATATGAATGTTAAGTTCTGAACAAGGTTACCTTGATGTCTTACTAAGTGCGGATGGTTGTTTGGGACGCTATTCATACATTTCACAAAGTATAGTCTAATGGTAACTTAAGGTGAAGGCTTAATGTGAATAACTTGTTTATCTGTTGATTATGTTCAAATGTTATTAAATGACTTGCATGTAGGATATGCTTCTATATTAGGCCTTCCATACTTATGTTAATGATGTTTTCTCAAAATGGCATATTGTCACTACCTGAGAGCACCCCCATAGTCGTTACCGGCGTATTCCACCTCTCAGAGGTCTCATAAAATCCACATGGATCACTCATTGGTTACGATATTTAAAAATGGAGAAGAATTTAAAACTTTCTTCACGCACGAACAATACTTTCATTAATAAGCAAGTGGAAGACTTTAAAACATCCAAATTTATAACATGTCTCATAAAACCATCTAATTACTTTTTGGAGTACAAAATTTGGGACTAATCCTATACAAGACATAAAATAAAGACTAAAAGAGCATAAAAGGACATGTGGGATCTTGTCTCCGAATCTATCAAGACTCGACAAACTTCACCTTCAACTCATAGAAACCTCTCAATTAATTAGAGCATACCAAATCTCCAATATTTACACTTTTGTCAGAAAGGTAAAACAAGAGGTTAGAAAATTTAAGAACTAAGTATGGAAGCGTACTTTCATGACATTTTAATAAAAACCTTCAGCATGAGAGTTTAAGAGGAATAATACAAGTCAACATTAACAAATAAAGCATAATCAATAGCCATCAACATATAACACTTGATTCCATATTAAAAAATTTACCGATTTCATCATAGTAGACCCTAAACCTTAGATTATCCCAAGACCCACCTAAGTGAGACATGAAGAGGCCTCCCATACAACCTCTTCAATACACACCTAAGTGTTTCCCAAAGACTACCAAAGATAAGACCTTTCGTTTTCAACATTTTATCACCTCATGAACATTATTAATTTAACCCATTAACAAACAACTAAACAAATATGGATTTCACATATGGTCTTACAAGACCTAGGGAACTCACGCTAGTTTCTTCAAGGCCTACTTGTGCTATGTGTAGATAGAATCCCATAAGACTACCTACACGTCATAGAACCTACCAAATAAATAGAGGGCACATCCCACATGATAAAAATAAGAATTAACCAACATAGACCATAATAGATAGAAATGGAATCCGGTGTGATATGAACCCATATCGTGGAAGATGATCTACTTGCAAAGGGTAGAACCAGAAAACATCTGAGGTAGGAACATGGTTTAGGTCATATCTTAAGACTTATTTTTAGTCTAGTCTCATGCTCAAGTAGACCTACATCCTTATGAATATCAACTCTGTGTTTTTCCTTAGTCCCCATAGAGTAATTCCATCAGATGTGTGTATTAGAGACAGAAGCAAAACTAATTCTAACAACTCATAATGCTATATCCAAGAAGGGAACCACAAGGTCTACCAATCAAGTTTCATTAGCATAGCTCATTCATGAAATGGGTACCATTGTAGGTCTATCTGGTTGAATTAATTATTAACCTTCTTTTCATATTAAAAGTTTCACATTCACATAGGGTCCAAGATTCATCGAGAAGGGGAACCATTCTTAGGTCTACTGGTTCAAGACATACTCTAGAATACCTCATTTATGAGTGCACCAACTTAGGTCCAGCGATCCTAGACTTTCATTCATTTATTCATTTATTCATTCGTTCATTCTCAACAAAGGATTCAAAAGCCTAACAAGTAAAGATATCACATTAAAAAGAAATTTCATGCATCCAGAAGAAGGCCCCTATGTCTACCAAGTCCAAGAGATAATAATCAAGAATGTTTTATTTATCAAGAAAAGGCACCTAAGTCTAAAAAATCACGACACAACATCATCATATAAGACTCGACATAGTCAATCATCTTAACATATAACATTTAAAATTCATCCATATTATACAAGTTTGTCTTCACATTATATTCACATTATACAAGATCACATATATATAACATAAAATATTCACCTTATGCATTCATGTATGTCATAAAACCTTATACATAGTCACATTACTTCACATAACTAACTTCTCATTATACCTTCATATATACAATAACATGATAGTACTACAATTTACAAAATAATGCCTATAAGTCAATGATCACAATAATAACAAGAAGTAAATACCACCATCATAAGTGGACCATACCACACAAGAGCAATTATATATAAATTCTACATTAGTAAGGTAATTTTGTAGACTCTCCCTCTTCCAATAGACATAATGATCATTTTTTAACTTCTCCAAAAATTCCTAATAGAATAGCATAAACAAAAAGAGACGCAATTCCACCAACATTTGATCGTAAGCAATTAACCCACTTGATAAGCTAAATTTAGGGATTTTATGGGAGATCAAGGATTAATAATGATTTTCATTGTAAAACATCAATTTTAACATCAATTATATAACATACAATTATTTGAAATTGTTTCATGCATAAACTCCTTAGTTAGAGTTAAAATTGGACTTTTTATAATCTTTGAAATATTTGAAATCTTTTTTAAATTGGTTCTATGGTTATAGATAACCTTAGATAAACAACTCCAACACCTTATTATATGAAATTCCAAGAGAAATGAAGAACAAGGCTATTGAAATCCACAACCCTAGCTCCATCTTGATCTCAAGCTTCCACGGAGTTCTATGGAGAACTCTTTTAGGAGGGAAGGGTTTTGATTTTAGGAAAAGTGAAAAATGAATTCTAATTGACTATTTTAAATGTTTTAACAATCTTAAACTACCTAACTAAACATAAAATAACCGACCCTAACCTTTAAAAGACTTGGGGTGAATTTACTAATTCACCCCACCTTGGTCGAATTAACTACAGAATTGCAGGTGCCATTCACGCCCACAAGAACATGGACCATGGTCTGTTTCACGCCCCGTCAATGAGGTCCATGGTTTAATTCTGAGGCTCAAGACCTGCAGCCCTTGAAGGCCTGATTGATGTCCAAGAACGACGAGCCGTCAAAGCATTGATGAGCCATGGTTTGGAGTCATCAATATTGTTGCCCAGGCAGTTTCTTTGTTAAAAGATAGGGTCCTCTTCAAAGGCCCCTTGTGGGTCCTTGAGGAGTCGTATCTGAACGTTAAACTCCAAAACATGATGTTTCTATAGTTGGAGACATATCCACATTACCTAGACTTCAAACAACGCATTAACTTCAACAAAAACACATAAGAACGCACTAGGATATAAGCGACTAGTCTCCGAATGTCTTGGTCGTTCCTTAAAGTTTGACCTCAAATAAAATTAACCCAACCTACAAATTCATTTTAAAATTAACTCAACACTTATCAACTCATAAACAAATGTGAAGCTCTAGTGCATCCTATATAAGACACTATTGAGTTTTAGTTTAAAATTTTAAGAAAATACTAGATCTATGACATACATAAATTTTAGTCAATTAATCAATATTCCATCGGGGTTTAACACCCCTATCTAGCACACATACCCCTATATAATGATTTAGATTCTCTTACAAGAAGAAATAACGACAATAAAAATAGAGGCAATCTCAATTCCAATTTAATCTAAGTTGTAAATTTGTAATCCAAAATAATTGAGTCAAACAAATCTTAGGTTCTTTTCTTTAATGACTTAGAATTCTTCATTGTACGATATGAAATTCTTTTGACCAAAAGATATGTCTCTCCTCCTATTTGTAATTGGGAATATTAAAATAATACATAATTATACAAATCAATACTCTTTTTTGGGAACATTCCAACAGAATAACAACTTTTCATCAGTACATTTTTGTCCTTCAACTTCTATCTTTAGACTGGAACAAGACCACCTAAATGCTAATATAGATTTTTTATTGAAAGTGGCTTACACCGTAAGTTCTTATAGGAACTCCTTCTCTAGGATAAGTAAATAAATTATTAGTAATTGTGTATTTCCACTTGTAGTGACAATATTGAGGTTCCCTTGATCTATTCAATATGTTTTTGGAATGCGAGACGCATGTTGGTTCATGTGGGAAGCATATGAGTTCTCGATCAAAACTAATTGGAGGTCCATTTAGCTTAATTGTTAGTGTCATCAATGCCTATTCATATTCTAATAATATGTTTATGATTTGAAACTATGAAGGAGTTTGGATACGACATGGATTTATGGTTTAACGAAAGATATGCAAAAAAAAAGTGTAAACTACACGTTATTGATCAACCAACAAGAAGGGCAGATCACCAATTTAGCATGATCTCTCCAAAATGACACTACATAGCACTTTTGTCTATGAAATCAGGTCGGCGGACTAAAATATAGAAGGATATGCACCAAATGAGAAAGGCGTCTTTGATGAACATAACAAAAAATAATAGTGGCTGCTCAAAAGATGAAACAAGGTGGTACTTGGTGATCTATCGACCGAAAAGCCTAACTCAATCAAGTTGGCTAATTGAGGTTCAAGCACAAGAATCTCGATCATGAAAGGAGAGCTAAAGAGAAAGAGGCAATTAAGAGAACAAGTATTTTGATCTTGAATAACTTCACTAATTGAGTAATGTATCAGATTTTGAACCCACTATTGGTAAATTATAAACAGATCAAAAGAGAGACAAGTTAGAGGGGATATCAGATTGTTGGTGAAGGAATTATGTCTGAAATAGAGTTTGAGAGAAACTTTAAACTTTACTTTTTTAAAGAACGCTTTATAACTTTTTTGATTTTATATGTTTGTTCTGTGAAAACATGAACTCTAATTGAAAGTGGGTTTACTTGTAACTGATTAATTTTATAATGTCCATGGATTCTTTCATGAAAGTTCTATTGATGAGTAGGGAATTGTGACTCATTTCTGGCGTATTATTCAATGACATATTGTCTTCAATGACTTTTTATGCTCATATCTGATGTTAATATGTTGATAAGAATCAATGTAGATTTATGAATAAGTCAAGTACATTTCAATGTAAAAATGAGTGAAACAAGTGGAAAAACCTTAGAAACGAAAAATAGGATCTAACATAAGCCACTAGGAGAATCATCGAGTGGGCCTTCAGCTCGCCTAAAGTTTTGGCAAAGTAGCCCATGGACAAATCAAATATGTCGAGCAAAATAGTGATTCAGGGGTGCATCAGATAGGTCATTAATTGATATCAAGCTAGCCAAAAGTTCCAAAAAAAAATATTCGAAGTGGGAAGTAAAAAGGTGAGAAGAAGAGTACCTCATTGGATCGCCGAATAGGTTAGTAATCCCAACTTACTTTAGCGAGTTGACTCCGTGGTGAAATTTTATGAACGTATCAATATAATTTTTTTATAGAGGATTTCCAACACTTTATGCTGCTTCGTTTTTAGAGTCTTTTCATTTTCAACATTGTTTAAAATTCTTAGTCATATTTGGGATTTATATTTGGGGATCTTAAGATGTTTACCTAGATTTCAAAATTTGAAGTTACATACAAATAGTGAACCAGATGAAAAAAAGTATTGGTAACGATTTAATGCTTTTTACTATGCTTAGATAAAACCCCTTGTCTTAGGGGTGTGATCATGTAGTCGAATATGTCAATTAGCTTATTGGGGTTATTAGTTTTTTTATTTTAACATTGTTTTGAAGTGGGTTTAATTATTTGTTCTTTTTTTTGTTGAGGAATTGATGTTTTCAAATCCAATTCTACATTAGCATTAAATGCTTGCTTGAAAAATATGTCACATAGTAGAAATTATTGCTAGTTGTATTGATTTTATCCTTAAAATCATACTTGAGAAAGTGGGTTTAATTGCATCTTACACAACCCAGCTTGAAAGAGTGACTTAATTAAGAAATTTGGTTATTTCGTAGTGTTTCTGTTGTTGAGCTTCACAAGAACTTAGTTGAAAAACAATAGTGGACTTAGAGATATCCATTGTATCCAAAACCTAGCCTACCTATTGATTAAACTATTTTCAACAACTAGTAACTACCATTAGCCGAAATTGACATTCGACTATTCAAATTCCTATGATCCAATCTCTAATTGTCTACTTCATACGTTAAGAAATCTTTGAAATAAATTGGTGTCTAATCTCCCCATTTGATAGTAGTAATTCAAATATTGTGATATAATTTAATGTTATGAAACCTTTAGTTCTATAAATGACTAGGACATACTTTTACTACTTAATTGAACTTACTAACGTGTCGCTCATTATGGGATCGACTCCAACCCTTAGTTTGGTTTATACTTTTTAGAGATTGCCTAAACTAAGAATTGGATTAAAGTGTAGTTGAACATTGTAAAAAATGTGCCCATTCCGTAGAGTGGTGCTTTGAATTCCTTTAATGAATTATATTCTTGAATTAATTTTACTGTAGTTGAATTATATTATTTGTGTTCTTTTCGGCTTCTCTAAAACATGTGGATAAATTAGAACAAATGGATCAATTCTAGTGAATATGGGAACTATTATTACATTAGTGACTTGCATGATGTCTATGAGGATCACTTGGGAATTATAGAAGCTATTATATTGGTTCAAATTGTAAGCAATATGGTGTTTCATGTTACAAGCACAATGTTGCATCTTTTGCAAATGAAGGGTCTCCTTGGAGGGCTTGCTCGTAAGGACTGTGATGAAAACATCAAAAAAAAATTGGATTAGCGGTGACACACCCATAGAGTACTCTCAAGTTGCGACATAGTGTACTCGACCTCTTAGGGGTCTTATATAATCCCTTTATATTCATTCATCACATTATCATAAAATAGTGCGGCAATTTATTACTTTTTAAACAAAATCATAAACCTTAAAGCCAACAACACTTTTCAAAGAAGTATTTATAAACATGTAGAAATCTAGTTGTACAAAAGTCAACACAGACTGAAACATTAAAAATCTCAAACTAGGGACACAACCGTTACAGTGAAAACAAAACCTATGTCTAATACAATGTTTTAAATGAAATAAACCTAGAAACATATTCCATGCCCTCAAACATATGAGGTCATACAAATAGTCTTGAGAGAATTATATAACTCCCAAGCTTCACCGCTAGAGATCTCCTCACTTGCTCACACCTATACTTGCAGATATAGAGGAAAATTAGGAATTAGTACGATTAAGCATTAAGTTTGATGACCATGCAAGAAATCATGTGAAAGGGGACACTTTTTTTTTAAATGATTTCAGGCAATTTAAAAAGATGTGATAAACCATGTGTATAACACATCATCCAAATTAATCATTAATCATTAAAAAAAAATACTACTATAATTCACAAGCTATGACTGTATTCATTAAGTAACCCATTTAGCCTTCAGACCCACTATCTAACGTTATCCTAAGACCCATTTAAGTAAGACATGAAGAGACCGCTCATACAACCTCTCCAATACACAACTAAGTGTTCATTAACACTACCAAAGATAAGGATATTTCCTTATCACCATAACCACGACAATTCAACAATCATTGCTAGAGATACAAAAGGATACATTCATGCATTTAAGGGGATTCACATATTGGTCCTGGATGACCTAGGGAACCCACTTTAGTACCTTCAAAGCCTACTCGTACCATAACTAGATAGCATCACATACTACCGCCTATACATTGTAGAACATATCCAATAGCTAAAGTGTACATCCCACATGTTGAGAATAGACATTAACTGACATAGACCACACTCGCTAGGTATGCAATCTTGTGTCATAAGACCCCTACCCGTGAAGGGTGTTCTACATGCTAAAGGTAGAACTAAGGAAACATCCCATGTATGAACATTGTTTAGGGGTTATCAGAAGGCCTGTTTTTACTCTAGTCTCATACTCAAGTAGATCTACTACCTTAAGCATATCCACTCGATGCTTTGCCTTTGTTTTTCAGAACGTAAGTTCATTGACATAAAAGTATTTGACAAGGTACGATACCTAAGCCCTACAAACTCACAATGTCACTACCATGAAGGGATACACAATGGTATACGGATCAAGGTTCATTAGGATAGCTTATTCGTGAAACAGATACCATGCTATGTCTATCTGATCATCTTCATTTTAAACCTTCAATTCATATTCAAGGTTCCACATTCACTTACGCTTGTATACTCATCAAGAAGGGGCTCCATTATTAGGTTTACCGGTTCAAGACACACTATAAGATACCTCATTTATCATTCACCTATCAATAAAGGACGACTAGTTCTACCTAATGAAGACACCATATAAACATATAATGACTTTTCATAGTCTATCATCATCAATTACAAATATTTAGAGGAAACATTCTTACATTAACCATATCACATAGCCTTATACAAGTTCATCTTAAAATCATATTAGCAACTTCACAATGTTCCTATCTTCCACATAGCAACTTAACCAACCTTTCATTAACCTTATAGAACCATCAAGATCACAATCTTAATAATAACAATAAGCGAGCACCTCCACTAGATGTTGTCGAAATCATATAAAAGAAATCCTACTATACAAATGAATTGAATCAACTCACCATTCTCCAATATCACGATTCACAGTGTTTCCACTTCAAATACAACAATATAGTTTACCCATCATCAGGCCCATAAGGCCAAGATCACAAACTCATCCTTACTTCCACAATTCAATATATTTACAGATAGATAACAATAACAATTAATATTATAAAGCAGTCTAAATTCAAAGACAATCACAATTATCAAACCCATATTACAAGTCAAAATTAAGAAACTAGAAAGATCATGGGTTCATGGAGTTTTTAAATTGAAATCATCAATTAAATAATAATATAATCATAACTATTAGTTTGAAACCATTTAATGCAAGAACACATGATTTTGAGGAAGAAATGGTATTTTGATAATCTTTTGCAAACTGGAAAATTATTTAATAAATTGGCAACAGAGAGAAATATTACTCTCGATAAAGAGTCGTCATACCATAGTATTGTGAATCCAACAAAGTTTTGGTTGAAATCTTGGAGAGTTGACCCTCTTCCTTGGAGTTGAATGTTTTTCAATTGAGGATTTGGGTTGAGAAAGAATTTAGAGAGAAGGGAGAGCATTTTGTTTTTAATTTGAGGGTATTTTTATTGGTGAAGTGGGGTAAAAGTGACTTCAAATCATTTATAATTAATTCCCAAGGTAACCAACATATTCCTACACTAGTTGGACCATTTAATTAAGTCTAACTTGACTTTTATTTTTGGATTTTTCATCGCATAACAATTAGATGAAGCGGATGTGTTCCCTAGAGTTTTAGGAAATTATATTTGGGATTAGTTCTGTGATACGGACCAAATTTTTTGTCTTGATGGATCATGTCCGCCAAACGGACTAGCTCCCTGAACTTTCTGCCTCCACGCTACCTTTCTAGCATATTAGTAATAGCTTGGTGTCCTCTTCAAGGACTCTTAGGTTGGTCCTTGTAGAATAGAACATCGACGTTTTGATGCTAAACATGATTATTTAGATACTAGGGTCACCCCCGCTGATGTTTAGACTCTAAGCAACAAATAACGACAAGAACAACATACAAGAATACCCTAACACATAAAAGACTAGTTTCCAGATACTTGGTGGTCCCTTGACATTTAGAATCTAGTACACCAAAATAGGTTAATTATAGTAGTTTAGGTCTAGAAACATCATTTTAACCATTATTAATAATGTGAGACTCTAGCTTAGGCCGTTGTATTTTTTGGTGTTTCATGTAAGGAATGTTTTCTTTAAAAAACATGACCCAATAATTAGTTCACTTACATTTGTTTCCCTTTTCTATAATGAGGGAAGCAACAAGGTGGTCCACCAAACTAGTGAGGGAATCGATCACTTCATGAGAGGAACTCTGAGAAGTATTTTATGAATTATTTTTTCACCCTGTAAGATATTTATGTTAAGGGATAATATCAAAACATCAAACGGATTAATGATGAGCTCATCCATGAAATATTATTGAGGTTTGGAAAGTTTATGCTTTAATTTCTTACTCACAAATCAACCATTTGACATCTTATCGACACTTTTTAATGAGATGATGAAAATCAATTGTGCATGGGACACAATAGAATATCCGGTGTCTCCATTGAATCTTTATCTATAAGGGAACAAACTAAAAAACCAAGATAAACATATGGTCAACATGATGAACCAAATGGACCTAATGATGATGCATGTCATGGAAAGTGTTTCCAAGGCTATAAATGTTCTTGGTACTAATAGTGGTGTAAATCTCAATTACGCATAATTTGAGGCCATTTATATCAAAGAGGTGTAGTTCTTGTTAAACCATGTTAGGGGGGGGGGAATCCGAGCTATCAAAGGTTGAAAGGAAATAAAGGTTGGAATAGAGATTCTGATGATGGTTAAATAGATTGAAATTGTGAATGGCATGACTGTGGTGCAAGTTAGAGTTATAAATATGGTGACAAAGATGTCTATGCGCCTTCTTATGAACAACAAAACTCGACAAACTAAGGGATTATCATGAAAGCTTCTACAGCAATGAAATGCTTTAAATATGGTGTCTATTCACTAAACCCAACGATTACATTAAGGGGGGTCTACCAAGGGATACATTCGAATACTTGAAAAATAAGACATGATCACCTTTCCACGTTCTTCATGAGGAGATGCGGAAACATAGACATGGAAAGGTTTGTGTTGTCCCTTCATGTTCAATGAGAACTATTATTGAAGAAAACACTACTGAAGGTGTTGCTAGTGTTCGTTGTGGTTCAATGGTTGGCATCCCTAGTGTTGATCCAATAGATTCTAGGAAACCGGTCCCACGCGTTTCTAGATGGGTTGTTAGTGCATTTGTCCCACATGTTTACTTCACCCTATGCTTTATTTTTTTATTTTGTTAATTGAAGGCATTAACACCTTATTTTTTTAGGATTGGTGTAAATTGATTCTAATTGATAAGGTGAAGTCTTAGTTACCCAACCCATAATACTCTCTTATAAATTGCCGACAATAACACCTTATTTTTCCCCAAGGCTATTTTATTTTGTTTATCGAACCGACACATTTAGGATTGTATGTTTATATGTAAGTACATAAATTAAAGCATGATTGCATAAAAAACATGAAATTTATAGTTGTCAAAAAAATTTGAAATATGCAAGACCTATAGTCTGAATAAGTTGAAGGTATTTGATCTTCTTATACCATTAAAAGGAACTAACACGATAGGGTGACTTAAACTAAATTTTAAATGAGTGATATAGTAAACTGATAATGAAAAAAAAAGTTCCAAGTAGTAAGGTATGTGCCAATCTAAAACTTTCTCCATTGGTTCTTCTAAGATAATCTAGGCTAGACA